>CM069444.1:62651025-62702930 GCA_035610835.1 Ophiura sarsii
CAGGTAAACGCATTGTGGATTTTCCTTTTCCTCACTTCCTCTTTTTGTCCTTTTCCCTTTTCCCCTTTCCCTTTTGTGTTCTCTTTTCTCCTTTTTCTTCCCTTTCTATGCCTTCCCGGTGTTTTCGCTCTATTATTGCCAGGTGGCACTCTACCCCCCCCCCCCCCCACTGCACCAGATCCCGCTATGGTCGGCCACCCCCCCCCCCACCCCCCCACCCCCCCCCCCCCCCCCCCCCCCCCCCCCGCGGGTTGCAATTGGAAGCCAATTACCAAACCGCCTCATCCGCAATAGGTCGCTGCACAGAATTCAATGCACAAATCAAAAATATCAGTTCATGGAACAGAGATATGGTGATATCGTTCGAAATAGAGGATAGCCTATAGTGTTGTCCGCTGATAACCTTTATAGACTTATCAAAGTCTTTATGTCAATTTATTCATACATTGCCTTACGAAACTACAATGCAAGAGCTTGTTGAGAGGCTAAGCCCGGACGAAACTGTGTCCAAGCTCTGTGTAGCCCACTTGGATTGTCTGAGTTTTGGCCGGACAAACCTTAACCGATTTGACTTAACCGTTATACTAGAGGTCGGTATACACATAGTTATTGCCAACGGGGTGGAACCCGATTGTTTAGTTATTTTAAATGTATAAATCGTATTCAAATTGGGAACCAGGACAAAGCAGGGGGTAATTCTCAAGCTGCCGAAAGTCAACGGCTCTCTCTATGTTGTTCTCGGCATTTAGCCGGTCCCGTTTGTGTTAAGAATTGTTTCTATCAGATTTGCACGTTGTATCGGAGTCACAACCGCCAAGAATCTCAGTAGCAGGGGCCTGTCTTCATATAGAGTTGAAAGGCGGCCCACTATGTTGAAGATAAAACAAGTGGTGACGGCATAAATAGCTAGACGCGTTTCGACTCTAGTGAGTTTCATCAGTAGCGGGCTGCGTGTTAAGGTCAAACATTATAAATGGTGGGAGGGTACCTGCTTTCGGACCGACCAATTGCTCATAAAGCTGTAACTTAGTGTAAATGCTAACTAAGCAGTGGTTGATTTAAAATAAAATTAAAATAAAAGGCACGTCACCCGACAATATCTCTGTCGTGGCAAAACTTATTCTGTGTTGTTAGTCAATTCCAAACAACATTGCATTTATAGACTTGAAAACATTACCTATAAAACGCAAGTTATATTATACATATTATACCCATTCGTAATATTCGGAAAAATGAAATCAACTTTTAAATGAAAAGTTACAAACAATTCCAAAATCAATTACAAATACAAAACAAACGAAAAAACACACCATAAAAACCATAAAAACCTATCGGGATTCGAACTATAGTAGATTCATAAACTCTGGCGTATCGGTTTCGATTTTGAACCTTGTCCATAGGGCTTTAGAGGAACCCATTTTGACCAATGATGAAACAGTGGTACCTTTATAGATGTTATATACAAGGGTCATTCAATAAGTTCTACCTCCTCACTCATAACATCGCTAATATGAACGTCAGCCTCATGACATTTGTCATGATTATAGCTCTGAATCATAGCTACACATTAATAATAAATGATAATTGATACCTGTGTCACTTTTGTCATGATGGGATCAAAGCCAGAGAGAGATTTTGGACAACGGACACGGAAAATGACCCCAAATATAAATACATGTTTTTTCGTTTTCTCTTCGTATTGTATGATTAGATATAACAGCCCGATTTTAATACTAAAAATAGAAAGCAATGGATGATTTCTGAATAAAATACTATATTATCATGTATAAATTAGATTGTAGACAATAGTAGCCTTGCAAATAGTATAATATCAACAATATCAATTCGAATGTATTGATACGCCTATAGCATACTGAATACTGCTATTCAGTCAAATTTTCGTTGTTACAAGTCAAGCCACAGTGAAGCCTCGAATTTTAAATCTTAACATGATAGTCACTGTATGAGTTTTCCTTATATGCAACCTTTAGAATAGTCAATCAGGTAGTCCGTGATTGAAAATATTCTCTTCGAGAGCCTTTAAATCTATCCATTTAACCCTGTATAATAAAGATCTCTTAGTAGGCATAGCACAATGCACACACACAGAGTCTGCCACTGGGAGCATTACACCAGTGAACAACAACATATGAATAGCTGTGTTGCATAAAGCCCTACATCCAATTCTACCTGTTACTCATTTTGCAATATTGAATGGATGGCTATTTACGATGTGGAATGTGGTTTTGTATTGTTGCCTCAATTGGCGTGCATGGATGCACTAATCCAAGTCATGAAGACAGCCATACAATATTTGGATTAATTAATCATGCAAAATGAGTAACATGTAGGAGTGGTCTGTAAGCCCTTATGCAAAGCAATCTTTTCATATAATGTATGCAGCTCCACTTTGAAAAACATCCCTATATAAAATTAATTATCCTCACGAGAGGCACTCCCTGTAGGGCAGTGAGCTTGCCATATATGGTAGTCATGACCTTGGACTATATAACCTTGATCCAGGTATAATTACTTATCATCAGGTTTTTTTAGTTATGACTGTTTTTACCAATTTTTGAAATTGGCTCTGAACTTGAATATATTAGGCCGATTTAAATAAACCTAACCTGAGATATTGTACTAAACACTTCAATCAATTTAGTGATATGCTCAGTTTTTGCATCCTATGAGTGCCTCTTGTGAGGAAAAGACTGAGAATTTGAATATGGGTATTTAAGAAATGGAAAAGCTTGTTTAATTTCTAAATCCATCAATATTTGTCAATCAAATTGGGTATACATGTTATATATCTATTACCGATCACTCTTATGATGGGAAAAAAATTGTCGGACATTGCTCATTTGCATATCAATGACTTGAATAGATAATTAGCTAATTTGCATATTTAATGAGCTTATGAAACTAAATTATAGTTTAAAAGATTGGGTATCGTACAATTAGCCATAATACCAAGTTTGATTGCAATACACCATTCACATCTGGATTTATAACATTTACGCATATTAATTAGCTGGACTTAGTCATTTTTTTGATTGCAGTCAGTAAAACTGGTCAAAATGACCAATTTCACTAGGTTATTTTAGCTTAATGCAATATAATGTTACCATATTTTTTAATTTAACATGGTATATAGATATTCAATTGTTAAAGAAATATGTGTAAATGGTGTTTTGAAAGTTACATTATTAACAAATTGAGCTCTCTAAATCCTGATAAATTATATTTGTGGGCATTGTTACTGTTTTTGGCAGGTTTTCGGCCATTTTCCGAGTATCTCAAAACACCGTACCACAAGAATGCATTGACCGATTGTCATAATTCTTTTTGGAAAATAAATCTTTCATTGCAATCTTTCATTTGAATCCAATTTTGTACATGTCTCAATCATTTGAATGTTATGTGTGCTATGCCTACTCTTAGTTCTTATGAAAAGTAAATATGATTTTTGCAGCTGTTCCCTCGGGTAGGCTTAAAATTGATGGGTGTCTTTGCGTGGCTCTGGCTAATTATAGGGCATATTTCCCTCCAAGAAATCAGTCACTTTCAATGCTTATAGTCTGTTCAATCGATATTTTGTAGTTTAGAACGGTTTTAATTGACCAATAGGTACGTTTTTTCTCTTAGAATTGGCCAAATGAATAGCATTTAGGAGACATTTTGCTGGTTTTTTATCCGTTTTCGTGGCACTAAATGGATGTTTAGTCTTCACTGTATCTCTAGAAAAGTACAACCAGTACTCAAACCAGTTTACTGTGAATTTGTAGCTGAGATTCAAAGCTACAATTGTCGAAGATTTCATACGCCTGGCTTGTATAATAGCAAAGTTATAAAGTAGGAGGTAGTACTTATTGAATGACCCTCGTACAAAGAAATCAATTATAAACTGAGTCAAATAATCTTGTTTTTAACAAGTTCTTAAAAGAGTCAAGTGAATCACAGCATCTTAAATCATAAGGGAGTGAGTTCCAGGAGTTGGTGCAGCAATTGAAAATGCGCGATCTCCATAAGTCAGTGGAACAAAATGTATCAGATGACCGGAGAGTACGTTTTGGATGATATGGAACAAGAAGATTAGCAATATATGTAGGTGAAGTGCCATGCAAAGCTTTCCAAGTTAAAAGAAGAAGTTTAAAATGAATCCTTTCCCAAACACATGATGTAATCGTTTGAAACACACGCCGCTGTAATATAGATACTTTGAAACTATGACTCTGTACCAAAATAAAGGTTATTTATATGGTCGAATCCAACGAAAAGTGTACACGAGATGTTCAGGCCTCTAATAAAATAATCTATATCTTGACAATTTTATTTTTGTGTTATACGTATCCGCCTCGATGACGGTTCGCGCCATATATAATATGACCAACTTAAATGCACAATTGGGCGTATACGAGCAATAAACCTGCTATTTTTTACCATTTTTACAAAATAGTTGTTAAGGTTTTTTGTTAGACATATAACCGTTTAGATGAAAACGAGCTTAAGTGGAAATACTATTGCCTGTTTGATTGCTGGATATCTCAAGAATGCCTCTTTTAATTTTTGGTTACTTTCGATCAATCCCTGAATTGTTGTGATTTTTTTTGCTGTGGTAAGTTTTGACGTTACCTACAAATACATGTTTTGTTAAATCTCACTTTCGGGGAAGAATTCGCCTGAGGTAGAGTAATTTGTGCTGTAAGGAAGCCTAAATATATTAAATACTTAAATGCATTGTCCCCATTCAAGTCGATTTTTTGATAAAGCTGTTAGAAATTTTAAAAGCGGAAATGATCGGTTTGGTAAAAAAAATGCATTACCTCCGAATACCTATTTAAAACACTGCCATTTTAATATAAACACAGATTAGTGAATGATATCTATAGAATAAGCGAAGTATGATACAATGTACATGTGCGACAAGTTTTATCATTTTGAAGACAACATTTTTTGAAATATCAGCAATAAAAGGCTGTATTCGTAGGCAAATTTGAAATATGAACTGTTACCTTCAAATACAAATAACGATACCGTGGTACTTCCCTCTGTTGTTACATACTTGTAGCGACTGGAATAAAGTAGAAATGTGCGCTCCCTCTTTCTCAATCTTATTACTCCTATTAGTGTAGTTTTGTATGCTATTCACGCAAAGACATCATCTGACAGTTGATTTAAATCGCAATGGGGTGATTAATGTTTATATAAATATTCAGTAACAGCATCTCGTGCATGACTTCATGTTGTATTCGGAGGTAACTTGTATATGTAGGCAACATTCAATAATATACACAGTGCATATTGGCCCTAAATTATTTTATTTTACATAAAAGCAGTATATTTGGAGGGGTAAAAAATAATATTCCTTATTAAACGAAAATGGGAGGTGTTGATTTAAATAAAATGCATGGTGTAATCACACTGTTTTTGCTTAGAACATATTTTTTGTTGGTGTTAGAGTGAATGAATGATATTTATATCCATAGATTACACGTTGATCGTCTTAAAATGGATACATTTAAACATAACATCCATGAAATTTCCGTTTCATAATCAATATTTTCATATTCCATTTTGTATTCGTAGGTAACTTATATATTAGTTAATGGGCATGGTACAATTCCTGCATTGTTTGTCGCTTTCATTCGCACCTAATATTATGTAAATATTAAGTAGGAATGTATAAGACAGGAATAATATTGTTTGGTGCGTAATATTGTTTTAAACCAGCTTATCGATATGATGTATGCGTAGTTATTTCCCCAGGAATTGCAGAGCAGTGACTACTGAGGTACTTAATATTGGCCATTATTGTAGTTGTATTTGAAAATGGAATTCATGTGTAACAAATATAAAATGACTTGCTTCATTTTTGCTCTGGCTGGTTGTGTAATGTTACCGAAACGTATTTTAAGTGAACAAGAAATTTAGTAAAACCTTTTCATTTTTTAAAGGTGGGAGGGAATCGAGGGTAGGCCTATACTGATTTCAGTCTTAAAAACAAAAATTGCTCATGAATAATGCTTCCGACATTTAATTCTTAGTGTAATTGAACTAAGCAGTGGTTGATTTTTTTTTAAAAATCATAATGAAAGGCACATGCCCGACAATATCTCTGTTGTGGCAAAACTTATTAGATTAGTGTTGTTAAATCAAACAACATTGAATTTCTAAACATAAAATTCCTATTTTGTCTACATCTGACAAAATATATCATATTGGTGATTCTATGTCAAACGGAGTCTGCCTCCGGTTGAAACTCGATAAAGACTGACTGTGTACGACATTTAGAATGATACAAATTCTAAACTAGGAAATTATATCTTAATTCTTATCTGACAACTGAATGTCTTGCTGAAAGTTGTATGTGCTTTATTCCGTTGTGGACTGAAAGGCAAAATATTTGAATGTTCTAGACTTTTAACATGTTCGGCTCATAAACTTATATAAGGTCTGATATGAAATTATTTCAAAGTATATATTAAATGAATCAAAAAGTGATCGTGTTTAAAACAGCTATTCAAAATGATAACTTCCAGAAGACCTCACTTGCCTCCTTCATTTAGAACAAATTGAGGAAGGCAACCGGTTGTTTTATTGCTTAAAACAAATAACCTGACATTCAAGACTATGAATTACAGGCAAATCAAACTGTTTGCTTAAAGGAAACCGCTCGCTTTCTAAATAAAGATATTCAATAGTTGATTCGATCCAATACTTTGGATTCACACGGAAACTGAAACGTTCATTCTTAACATTCTAGAATGTCCTATAGAATAAACAAAGAGTAATTATGTTCTATTAGATATTCATACTCGCGACATGAGAGACCTAAAGAACTAACTACACACAGAATACATCAAGAACCACTAAACTAAGAGTAAATAGTAAATAGTAGGTTCTGATATTCTTCTTGTAAAACACATGTACATGACAGCCCATATTATATATTGCTTTGTGTGTCAACTCAACTGCGAAGGTCATGTGCCATTGATGATCATTAGCCATCTATCTTCATGCTAATGGTAATTGTTGGTACATGCTGTTTCGCTGTTAGAGTCATGTTTCTTTTTCATATTTGTAACTTATTGATACCAGTATGTTTGATATATTGTTATTATTATAAATATTTTAACCAGGTTCGCCGTCGTGGGTAGAAAAGAGACAATAATGGGAAAACGATCTCGCCGGGAATCGAACCCAGGATTCCCGGGCTGGGTTCGGGAATCCAAACCCGGATTTTTTTACCATGCGAGGTCTTGTGGCCCAATGGACAAGGCAGTTGACAAGCAATCAACAGATCCTGGGTTCGATTCCCGGGCGAGATCGTTTTCCCATTATTGTCTCTTTTCTACCCACGACGGCGAACCTGGTTAAAATATTGATAATTTGTTTAATACCCGTCGTATATGCCTATTATTTCTATGTATTACACCTCTACAGGGAGGACGGCACTTTATTTACCCTTGTATAGGCCCGAGCTACTCCGGGTAATACTTGTGGCAGGAGACCGGGAAACGAAATCGCTTAGGTTTGAATTTCAGATACTTTACCATGCGAGGTCTTGTGGCCCAATGGACAAGGCAGTTGACAAGCAATCAACAGATCCTGGGTTCGATTCCCGGGCGAGATCGTTTTCCCATTATTTTCTCTTTTCTACCCACGACGGCGAACCTGGTTAAAATATTTATAATTTGTTTAATACCCGTCGTATATGCCTATTATTTCTATGTATTACACCTCTACAGGGAGGACGGCACTTTATTTACACTTGTATAGGCCCGAGCTACTCCGGGTAATACTTGTGGCAGGAGACTGGGAAACGAAATCGCTTAGGTTTGAATTTCAGATGCTTTACCATGCGAGGTCTTGTGGCCCAATGGACAAGGCAGTTGACAAGCAATCAACAGATCCTGGGTTCGATTCCCGGGCGAGATCGTTTTCCCATTATTGTCTCTTTTCTACCCACGACGGCGAACCTGGTTAAAATATTTATAATTTGTTTAATACCCGTCGTATATGCCTATTATTTCTATATTGTTATTATGTTATATAACTATGTATAGAATATTATAGATGAATGAGAAATAAAATAAATGCAAACTAAAAAAAAAATAAAATAAAAAGAACCACTAAACTTGTTAAGTAGAGATTACAAGGCTGAATGATCACGAGGCTGAATGATCAGATGTTTCTTAATTAAAATGTGTATATATGCTTAAGTTTTTATCATGTTTAGTTTTAATGATGAACATGCTTTTTACCAAATTAGATCAGTAATAATATTAGTATTACTAGCGAGTTAATTGATTGTTTAATTATAACTTTACGAAATTTTAACCCAGTACGATATGTATGTTGTCATCATCTTGCCCTAAATCAGATGTTAAATATTACACACTTGTGACTGTTTTGTAGAAGTTAAACGCACATTCTTAATAATTGAAAGTCAAGCAAGAAAGACACTAACAAAATTGGATTATCAGATACGTTAGCATAATAAAACATTTTCTGCCATAATTATCATGTGTAAAAGGTTAATTCTATTCAATATGCCTTTAACATCAATAATAATAACAGTATAGGTCTATCACTAGTGAGGTTATTGATGCTTAGGGTGTTTTCTTTTATATCTTAGAAATAGGAACATGGTTTTATATTATTTTAATGTTTAATTGGTTAATCTTGCTGTTTTATTCAAATGTTGAATATTACGCAATTCTGATTGTTTTGTAAATGTAGCACTGAGTGCACATTCTTAAATCTACTTATAAAGTCAATCAAGACACCTATTTTGATACCACATTCCCCTCACATGCGATTCAGGGCATAACAAACTACGTCGAGTACAATTTTGCCTTTAAACCTATGTCAAATCAACGAATCCAACTGTTCTTAGTCAACGAAGTTGAAGTTGAGAACAAATGTGTTACCTACGAATACTTTGATTATTGCAATGTAAGCTACCGTGTTTTAAGTCTTAACATGTTTTTCTCTTATAGGAATGCTTAAAAATGTTGCCTGATATATTGTTCTTAATAAACCTTTTCAAAATTACAACTGACAGTTAAATATTGTATATTTTGTTCAACATTAAATTAATATTCTAGTATCTATTTAAAGTAAACTACTGGGAATATGTTCATAATATAAGAATTTAAACATGTTTTAACATGTTTATTTAAAAAACAAATATTGTTAACAGCCCTGCATAATTATTTCACCCCGAAATGTAACATAAATTAAGTAGAACATTAATGTATTACAGTTTTATTTCTCTTACCTACGTACACATTAACTGTTACCTTCGAATACCAAATTTCCACATTCCTCTATGTACTTAGGTTTTGGGCGCATGCTCAAAATTCTAAATTTTACAGAAAGGGTCATTCCCCCTCTTTGAGGTACATGAAAACAAATTATGTTCATTAAAATCATTTTGGTGAAAGTACACAAAGTGACTCAACCTCATGTTTCAAAGTATTGAGAGCCTGCAAATGCTACCTAACTGTGTGAATCTAAAATGTAAACAAAAAATGAGCACCTGGACAAATATGATCACTTTCTATCAGCATTACCATCTTCTAATTACAATACAATCACAAATTTGAATGAAATATGTAAATAGGTGGAATAATCATCACTTAATCAAAATATGGTACTTGTATTGGTAGGTAACATTGAGAAGTGTACCTTCAACTTCATCATTCCGCCACGTGGTCAATTGGAGAGATTAGTGATGGCACTTTTTTCCATACAAGCTTGATATGTTGACTTTGAGTGGGGAAAAGGAATATGAGATCGAAGCATTTTGAAACTGGACCCTAAAAAACTAGCCGTGGACACTTTTCGTTGGATTCGACCATATATTTTTATTGAATACGTTATGTTACTGAATCGACGTAATACATTACCTTTAAACCGCATGTTATGTTAATAATGTCAATTACTGTAATTTGTGGAAGAAATGATAGAACATTACAAACTTATATATGAAGGCATCCGGACATGAAACAACGCACTCACTCCAAGAGGAAAAGTCTGTGGAGGTTAACAATGTACAATTCCGCCAAATTCGGCACCAAACTTTTATATTATTACAAGTAGAGGAAAGCTCGAGAAAAGAGCGGGAAAAGCGCGATTATTTTTTCTTTATTGTTAAAAGAAGTGACAAAGGATCGGTTTGTCACTCATTTTAAAACAAAATATAGAAAAAAGGATCGCGCTTTCCCCGCTCTTTCCTCGATCTTTCCTCTGCTTGTAATATGTTTTAGGACCATGAAAGTAAATCAAAAAATTGGGGGGTGCACGGTAACCCCCCATATACACCCGACTAATTTGCTTATTCATAATCTATATACTAATTATCGGAACATGGCTTTATTAGATAGTTCAATATAATTTTACACTCGCGTCCCTCTTCAACTGAAAAAGCGTGGTAATTGCGCCTCTAATACACGAGCTAATTAGATAGTTCAATGCCCGTTTTTTTCCGTTTTCAGACATGCGCAGAAAGGATCGCATGTGAAAATCCGAAATGTTGAATTTCTTTTACTCGGGTAGCTACTGTTCGGACACAAATTGTGGTTTTCGGAATGAGTGATGACAAAATATTTTCTTCAGGGATATAGCTACATTTCTGTATTATGCGGCTGTTTGTTATTCTTAAAGAACGCATAGTAACAAGCATTTATACGAGACTATACGTCCAACAAATAAAAATATTTTACGACATTTTCTAAATGTAAACAAAAACTCTTACGCAGATCTTAAAGTGACACTTTCACATTAATAACATAGATGAACGCGGAGTTTGCTAACGATAAAGAAACTGGCGGTACCATAACAACCTCCTATGCGATTCGGCGCACACGTAATGACGCAGACAAAGTGTGTACGCGTTTGTGGCGCAAACTGTACATTGTAAACGTGGAATGCAGTGAAAGCAGGCAGTCCGCACGGTTGCTCCGCGGTGCATACACCGTACAGTACAATAAAATGTAACGAGAGCAAGACACAAACAAAACATTAATCATAAAGCCAAGACCTTTATTCTAATAAAGAAACTGGGAGCAAGGCGCAAACCGTATCCAGGATAACATGTATTAAAGTGACTGAAGTGGCTGAAGGAAAATACATTTGATGGGGTCACTCATGCAGTTGTAACCCCATGGCTGGTCATGAAGCTATGGGCTGGTGGATCAGGATCGACCCTCATCCCACACACACCCCATCCCCCACACACACCCCTTTCATTTTCTTTGTGCGACTTATTATACAGCGGTGCGGCTTACTGTATACGATGAGGTCTGAATCTTAATTTGAGGTGCTGCGGCTTATTCGCCGTGCGGCTTATAGCACGTAAATTACGGGATTGTCACATCATACCCTAAGGTCTAAGCCCCCTTCCCCCGCACTTCCCTTACTTGATACTATGGATATTATAGTAAGGCGGTCTTACTAATGCAGGCATCAATGTGCATCTTGAACCTACCCTCCTCAAGGTTAGTCAAAGATTAGACGCCTAATCTTTGCCTAGTAATATTTTTGAAGAGGTGAATCTTGAACTAATTTATACTTAGGAGAGGTGAATCTATGGCGAATCTTCACCTATATTTCAAATTTTCCCACATATTACTATTGAACGAACATGGTGCACTGAGGTATATCATCACCCTACAAATTGCAGGAAAGACCTAATCTTGACCTAATTTATCCTGAAGAAAGGTGAATACAGGTGAAAGCTTGAGGAGGGTAAGTTCAAGCTGCACATTGATGCCTGCATAAGGCCACATGGGTATCTGGATAAACGGAACGTGCGGTATTGCCCCATCATACCCTAAAGCCACCTCCTCCTCCCCGCACTTCCCTTACTTGATAATCTGGATATAAGGGCACATGGGCATCTGGATAAACGGAACGTGTAGTATATTATCATGATTATTATAGAGTGTCTGGACTAGTAAGGGCACCAGTGATATGGATTACGGGGTTCACTATAAAACGCAGATAGTCTCAAATTACCTGGACTATGCGCAGGTATGCCACCTGTGATAACTGGATTTTAAGGGTGTATTAGGTAGTATCTCGGGAGGCCTTATTTAGAACACAACAAACATGACAAAGGGACTACATACGTTTAGGCCCTACATGCCTATTGGAGGAATAATGATTTTAAGTAAATGGGCCAAACAAAACCCGGATGGCACACATAGTGTTTAAGTACAAGCATGGAATGGTACAAGTGATCTTGATGATAGACTCCGGTGACTATAAAACTAAACGACCGACTATAAAACTATAGAACCCATATATAACGCTCAGAACGTAGGCCTATTACCTGGATACAGTATGTGCATGGGCAGCCTATTACCTGGATACAGTATGTGCATGGGCAGTGGCGGCACCAGCATCAACAATTTAAAGAAGGAAAACGGGGTGGCGGGGCAATAAAAGAATCGGGGAGACATTTTAATGCTAATTTTAAGTTACTTTCAGTTTTGACAATACAACTTTTGTATTATTTGGGGTACAAAATGGGTAGGGACATGAGCTGACAGGGGGTAACTGGGGGAGGGGATATTAAGGCAATCCAGATACTCTGAATATTTTAAGTATTCCTACACCTGCATAACCATTCAGGTGTCCTTATTAATCCACGTAGGTCCTAATAGCCGCATACACAATTATCACGGGTGCCCTTAATATTCGATTCAAGATAAACCACATAGTCCAGGCCGCACTCCAGGGAGGTCCTATTATATTGGATCACTAATACATGTACACAATCTTGATTATTAAAGTACATGGGGAGGTACCTGAATAATCAAGGGCATCATGTGTTATACATGCATGGCATACATGGATTTATTAAGGGCACATGGTATATATGGATTATTAAGGGCACTGTGGTACCAATGTCAGTATTAAGGGCACCTAGGATACATGGAGTATCAACGACATACTCTTGCTGTTTTACAATACCCTCATCTTTATACGTTTTGATGTGACTAACCACCCGCTATTATAGCTTCGGCACCTATACCTGCGCTTTCCATTATAAAACTGGATATAATACGGGCACATTGGTATGGATATAATGCCGGCAAATGCGGTACCTGGGTTATTAAGGCCATTTGTGAGAGGTAGGGCTTAGGCCTATTATGGGCAACCGGTGTATTAAGAACACGTTGAGTACTTGGATTAGGAACATGGGTATCTGTATATTTAAGAGCACATTGGGTCTAGGCGCATGGTGTATTAAAGGTACCATGTCACTTACATTATATCAAGGGCACTTTAGGTGGAATAAGGACATACTCTTGATATTTATATAAACATTTATAACGCTTTGATATTACTCACCTCTGCCTATTGTGATATGACTATTACTGCCCGCTATCTTCGGCACCCGCGATTAATTCAAGGTACTTGAATGATAAAGTAAGGGCACCTGGGTATCTCGATATAACGGCACACTGCAGTACCTGGATTATGTGGCATCCGGTGCCATTAAGAGCACCTGTGGTAACTGGATTAGGGGTAGGGCTTAGGCCTATGGGGTCCCTGGATATAATGGGACAACGGGTACCTGCATTTCAAGTCACATGGGAGGCCTACATAGGTATCTGGAAAGACAAAGGTAGGCCTACCTACTTTAAGGCACCTGGATTATCAAAAGCACTTGCGATATTCATATTATTTAGGGCCCGTCTGGATTATGTATACATGTAGGACATGTTCTTGGTATTGTATTACATTTTCTTACGCTTTGTTTACTTACCTTCCGTGAAATCTTCTAGCGGGTCCGCGCGAAGCGCGGATGCCTGCTAGTACACAATAACTGGTGTACATGCTCCATGTAGACTATGATGATGCCTAACATACCATTCTTGGTCTCTCTGATAGCAACGCTGCTGTAGTTGTGCATGGACTGCCAAAGATCAGTATACTATAAGTAGACCTAGATAAAATCAAACTAGAAAGTGATGCATTTCCCATCTATCTATCTATGAGACTAGCTTTCGCCCTAGTTATTGTATTGGGATGAAGATGGGAATTGGTGCATGTGCCTCTACTATATAGAAACACTTTGTCATATTTCATCTTTAGGCACATTTATATATATCAAGGGTGATAATGTATATTCAATTGTCATAGTCCAAGTGTTATACTAGTCCCTATATAGTCTGAGAATATCTATTATAGCACACACCACCCATGGATCAGTCATCCTCCCGTTTGGAAACCCGTTTAGAAAAATACTATAATATAGAAACACTTTTTTTTGCCGATTGACCCTTAGTCAATTCAACATTTCCAGTATGATTGACACTCGGATCAATGTATTTAAAACTAATGATGTATTACTGATTTACGTAGGCTATAGTAATTGAATCTGACCTATTCTAAGCAAACTATTGAGTCTAATTTATATTACTATACAATCCAGAAACACTGATTGCTTCAAACGACCGATACCCTTGATTACACTAACATTTGCTTCAATTCGCTGATGTGAGAGACTTTGGAATATCACTGCTCAGAAGCAGCAATGTATGGTTTTAAGTAACCTTTTAAAATTAAACAACAATATCTTATTTCAAAACACTTCTGTCTAGAAACAATCATTTCGATACAAATATAAATAAATTCTGTGACCTATTTGATTGAATTTCATTCCTGCATTACAACAATACCTCAAATAAATTATTTATCTTAAAAAGTGCTAAAATGTCTAAAATGCCTTATAGAAACACTGAATCGGATGTATCTAGAAACATTTCCCCAGAACAGATTTACGTTTTCTGAAGTGACAAGTGATTTAGCTATTCGGCTATGAAAGAAATTTGTCAATTCACTGCTGGGATAAAATCCTATTCACATTTAAAGATTGCCCCGTTTTGGTCACAAAAAACAATGCCTAATAGGGGTACTTTTTCAGTGACACCCTCGTAATTCAGAATGATGTGGGTGATTTTTGGTTGAATCTACACAATACCAATGCTGTATATCAATGATAAATGGACTGGATTAAAAAATCATGGCTTTATGGCTCAAAATAGGGCTAAAATGCGATGGGGCAGAACATCTAAGTCAGGGGGGTCAGAATTTTCAAACTTTGTCAACCTGGATGTTTCATCAACTGTACCCAGCAAACCATAATGAGCAATATTGGACAACCTTAATGTTCCTAGATTTTGTCATATCATCCTGTTTTCTCAGACATACACTCTACCTTAAACGGTAATTACCGCTAACTTTTTAACCCCCCCCCCCCCCCCCACACCAGTTTTTACTCGCGAAGAGTTACTGCTAAGTTTATAAGCGTCCTAATCGATGGGCCACGACATTTGACTTTAATTGTAGCAACAATAGTAGAGTCATTATCTTGGATTCCGCGACCATTTTCTTCCTACCTTAGTTTCTTAGTGAATTTGTCAACTAGAACCATTTTAAAAGAAACTGAGCTCCCATGCATTTCTCAAAAGTGACGGGAACGTTCTTTTATAGCGCAAATTCCAAAATGGCCGCCATACAGGGGCCCAAAAATTTAAATGGCTTTAATTAAGCTAAAAAGCACACCAAATTGTTCGGCACAAGGATTCCGAAAAAGTATAGTTTGCTCTACTTCCGATGTTTGGTTAACGAGTTATCGGGTAAAACGTAAAAAGTCGTTGACCTTTACATATGGGGTCAAAATTTAAACTTGGTTCTAGTTGACAATTTCACTAAGAAACTAAGGTAGGAAAAAAAATGGTCACGGAATCCAAGATAATTACAATGCCTCCCCATCCCAAAAGAATGCCTCACAATGCTTAGAATCCAGCGTGTACGTGTACATGGTCGAATCCAACGAAAAGTGTCCACGGCTATATTTTTAGGGTCCAGTTTCAAAATGCTTCGATCTCTTATTCCTTTTCCCCACTCAAAGTCAACATATCAAGCTTGTATGAAAAAAAAGTGCCATCACTAATCTCTCCAATTGACCACGTGGCGGAATGATGAAGTTGAAGGTACACTTCTCAATGTTACCTACCAATACAAGTACCATATTTTGATTAAGTGATGATTATTCCACCTATTTACATATTTCATCGAAATTTGTGATTGTATTGTATTCAGAAGATGCTAATGCTGATAAAAAGTGATCATATTTGTCCAGGTGCTCCTTTTTTGTTTACATTTTAGATTCACACAGTTAGGTAGCATTTGCAGGCTCTCAATACTTTGAAACATGAGGTTGAGTCACTTTGTGTACTTTCACCAAGATAATTTTAATGAACATTTGTTTTCATGTACCTCAAAGAGGGGGAATGACCCTTTCTGTAAAATTTAGAATTTTGAGCATGCGCCCAAAACCTAAGTACATAGAGGAATGTGGAAATTTGGTATTCGAAGGTAACAGTTAATGTATACGTAGGTAAGAGAAGTAAAACTGTTATAAATTAATGTTCTACTTAATTTATGTTACATTTTGGGGTGAAATAATTATGCAGGGCTGTTAAAAAAAATATTTAAAAAAATAAACATGTTAAAACATGTTTAAATCCTAATATAATGAACATATTCCCAGTAGTTTACTTTAAATAGATACTAGAATATTAATTTAATGTTGAAAAAAATATACAATAGCTAACTGTCAGTTGTAATTTTGAAAAGGTTTATTAAGAACAATATATCAGGCAACATGTTTAAGCATTCCTATATATAAGAGAAAAAACATGTTAAGACTTAAAACACGGTAGCTTACATTGCAATAATCAAAGTATTCGTAGGTAACACATTTGTTCTCAACTTCAACTTCGTTGACTAAGAACAGTTGGATTCGTTGATTTTACTTAGGTTTAAGGGCAAAATTGTACTCGACATTTTTTTTTATGCCCTGAATCGCGTGTGAGGGGAATGTCGTATCAAAATGGTGTCTTCATTGACTTTATAAGTAGATTTAAGAATGTGCACTCAGCGCTGTTTTTACAAAACAATCAGAATTGCGTAATATTCAACATTTGAATAAAACAGCAAGATTAACCAATTAAACCATTAAAATAATATAAAACCATGTTCCTATTTCCAAGATATAAAAGAAAACACCCTAAGCATCAATAACCTCACTAGTGATAGACCTACTGTTACTATTCTTGATGTTAAAGGCATATTGAATAGAATTAACCTTTTACACATGATAATTATGGCAGAAAATGTTTTATTATGCTAACGTATCTGATAATCCAATTTTGTTAGTGTCTTTCTTTCTTGGCTTTCAATTATTAAGAATGTGCGTTTAACTTCTACAAAACAGTCAGAAGTGTGTAATATTTAACACATTTAGGGCAAGATGATGACAACATACATATCGTACTGAGTTAAAATTTCGTAAAGTTATAGTTAAACAATCAATTAGCTCGCTAGTAATAGTACTATTATTATTACTGATCTAATTTGGTAAAAAGCATGTTCATCATTAAAACTAAACATGATAAAAACTTAAGCATATACACATTTTAATTAAGAAACATCTGATCATTCAGCCTCGTGATCATTCAGCCTTGTAATCTCTACTTAACAAGTTTAGTGGTTCTTGATGTATTCTGTGTGTAGTTAGTTCTTTAGGTCTCTCATGTCGCGAGGATGAATATCTAATAGAACATAATTACTCTTTGTTTATTCTATAGGACATTCTAGAATGTTAAGAATGAACGTTTCAGTTTCCGTGTGAATCCAAAATATTGGATCGAATCAACTTTTGAATAGTTCACCGAGCTATCTTTATTTAGAAAACGAGCGGTTTCCTTTAAGCAAACAGTTTGATTTGCCTGTAATTCATAGTCTTGAATGTCAGGTTATTTGTTTTAAGCAATAAAACAACCGGTTGCCTTCCTCAATTTGTTCTAAATAAAGGAGGCAAGTGAGGTCTTCTGAAAGTTATCATTTTGAATAGCTGTTTTAAACACGAAAGCCAGATCGCTTTTCGATTCATTTAATATATACTGTGAAATATGAGCCGAACATATTCAAAGTCTAGAACATTCAAATATTTTGCCTTTCAGTCCACAACGGAATAAAGCACATACAACTTTCAGCAAGACATTCAGTTGTCAGATTAGAATTAAGATATAATTTCCTAGTTTGGAATTTGTATCATTCTAAATGTCGTACATAGTCAGTCTTTATCGAGTTTCAACCGGAGGCAGACTCCGCTTTACATAGAATCACCAATATGATATATTTTGTCAGATGTAGACAAAATAGAAATTTTATGTTTAGAAATTCAATGTTGTTTGATTTAACAACACTAATCTAATAAGTTTTGCCACGACAGAGATATTGTCGGGCATGTGCCTTTCATTATGATTTAAAAAAAATCAACCACTGCTTAGTTCAATTACACTAAGAAATAAATGTCGGAAGCATAATTCATGAGCAATTTTTGTATTTAAGACTGAAATCAGTATAGGCCTACCCTCGATTCCCTCCCACCTTTAAAAATTAAAAGGTTTTACTAAATTTCTTGTTCACTTAAAATACGTTTCGGTGACATTACACAACCTGCCAGAGCAAAAATGAAGCAAGTTATTTTATATTTGTTACACATGTATTCCATTTTCAAATACAACTACAATAATGGCCAATATTAAGTACCTCAGTAGTCACTGCTCTGCAATTCCTGGGGAAATTGGTTAACTACGCATACATCATATCGACAAGACGGTTTAAAACAATATTACGCACCAAACAATATTATTCCCGTCTTATACATTCCTACTTAATATTTACATAATATTAGGTGCGAATGAAAGCGACAAACAATGCAGGAATTGTACCATGCCCATTAACTAATATATAGGTTACCTACGAATACAAAATGGAATATGAAAATATTGATTATGAAACCGAAATTTCATGGATGTTATGTCTAAATGTATCAATTTTAAGACGATCAACGTGTAATCTATGGATATAAATATCATTCAATCACTCTAACACCAACAAAAAAAATGTTCTCGGCAAAAACAATGTGATATCACCATGCATTTTATTTAAATCAACACCTCCCATTTTCGTTTAATAAGGAATATTATTTTGTACCCCTCCAAATATAATAGAATAATATATCCAGTCAGATTGTATGATTGCGCACTGCTTTTGTGTAAAATAAAATAATTTAGGGCCAATATGCACTGTGTATATTATTGAATGTTGCCTACATATACATGTTACCTCCGAATACAACATGGAGTCATGCACGAGATGCTGTTACTAAATATTTATATAAACATTAATAGCGTGAATAACATACAAAACTACACTAATAGAAGTAATAAGATTGAGAAAGAGGAAGGCTATATAATCAACTTTTAAGACAACAACATATTAGTGATGCACTTGTACACAAAGTACAGAATTTTGTGAAAGGTTACTAATACAAAAGCTGAAAGTTTGATGCAAAACTTCTCCGTTGCTTTCCGAACGCAGCGCACATTTCTACTTTATTCCAGTCGCTACAAGTATGTAACAACAGAGGGAAGTACCACGGTATCGTTATTTGTATTTGAAGGTAACAGTTCATATTTCAAATTTGCCTACGAATACAGCCTTTTATTGCTGATATTTCAAAAAATGTTGCCTTCAAAATGATAAAACTTGTCGCACATGTACATTGTATCATACTTCGCTTATTCTATAGATATCATTCACTAATCTGTGTTTATATTAAAATTGCAGTGTTTTAAATAGGTATTCGGAGGTAATGCATTTTTTTTACCAAACCGATCGTTTCCGCTTTTAAAATTTCTAACAGCTTTATCAAAAAATCGACTTGAATGGGGACAATGCATTTATATATTTAATATAGTTAGGCTTCCTTACAGCACAAATTACTCTACCTCGGGCGAATTCTTCCCCGAAAGTGAGATTTAACAAAACATGTATTTGTAGGTAACGTCAAAACTTACCACAGCAAAAAAAATCACAACAATTCAGGGATTGATCGAAAGTAACCAAAAATTAAAAGAGGCATTCTTGAGATATCCAGCAATCAAACAGGCAAAACTATATGTCTAACAAAAAACCTTAACAACTATTTTGTAAAAAGGGTAAAAAATAGCAGGTTTATTGCTCGTATACGCCCAATTGTGCATTTAAGTTGGTCATATTATATATGGCGCGAACCGTCTCATCGAGGCGGATACGTATAACACAAAAATAAAATTGTCAAGATATAGATTATTTTATTAGAGGCCTGAACATCACGTGTACACTTTTCGTTGGATTCGACCACTACTTCCGGGTCACAAGAACATAGAGTTAAGATTTAACTTTTTCTACTGGGAAAGTTAGCGTTATTTACCATTTAGTCAGGTTCACTATGTAATTTCGTTGGATTTTGGTGGGGAGTTGCTAATTTTTGCATCTAATTAATGTTTAAAGACCACTAATACCAGAAACCATTGGTTACACATTTTTAAAATCTCTAATGGCGGCCATATTGGATTTTTAAAATGGCGGCCAAATTGTAATATATTTAAACTATTTTTAAACAAAACATGAGATGTGGTCACTTTTTAAAGCTTATTTGTTGGTAGAATTGTCATGTCTGTTGCCCCTGAAGCAGGACTAACTAGTACTGATTTTAATTTCAAAATGGCGGCCATGACTAAGGGGTTATTCAAGATGGCGTCCAAAATGGCCGCCCAAACTGGTCAAATCTCATTAAATGACATAGCATTCAAAATGTATGGTTTAAGTATAGTTTTAGTAGTGGGATGTATGTATTAGACCACTAGACACTCATATGCAGAATTGTTGCTTTGTTAACACACCTAATACCAAGATGGCCGCCAAAAATTGTTCAATTCCATAAATTGGCATAAATGAATCAACATGTGTGATCAGAGTACAGCTTTAACAATGGGATGTATATATTAGACCACTAGAAACTCATATCTAGTATTCTTGCTTTGTTAACATACTTTAAAACCAAAATGACCGCCAAATGAATGGCCAAAATGGTCAAATATGGTCAAAATTTAATAAAATAGCATAATATCAACCGAAATTTACGATGAAAATATGGTTTTAACGATGGGATGTATGTGTTAGACCACTAGTAACTCATATCAAATATTTTTGCTTTGTTGACATAGTTAAAAATCCAAAAAGTCTGCCAAAATGGGTCCTAAAATGGCTGCAAAACGGCTGCAAAAATGGTCAAATTCTATTAAATGTGATAATATCAACCAAAATGTAATAATAAAAAATATGGTTTTAATGATGGGATGTATGTATTAGACCCCTAGTAATTCATATCCAGTATTTGTGCTGTGTTAACATACTTAAAAATCCAAAATGGGTCCCAAAATGACTGAACAAATTGTCGGAATTTCGTAAAATTGGATAATATCAACCAAAATGTATGATGAAAGTATAGTTTTAACATTGAGTTGTATGTATTAGACCACTAGTAACTCATATCCAGTATATTTGCATTGTAATAACATACTTTAAATCCACAATGGCCACCAAAATGGCCGCTATAAATGTAAAAATAGTCTACATAAGTGTATGATAATCCAGAATAGATATTGTAAGCGTGTATATTACATTACATGCACCAAATAGTTTGTTCTAAACTGTTCAGATATTGCTTTCAGATATAAGACCCACCTCTGTGACAGTTTTGATTCTGTATACCTTTCCAAAATGTCTGCCAGAATGGTTAAGTTGATGTTAAATGACCCAACAAAATTGTTTTGTATTGTAAATGACCATAGTATGTAATGCCAACACCCCAAGTATAATGGGGGTGTTGATAGGGTCACTATGTCTATTACGCCAACGGGCTGTAGATCTAGTTTGAGTATTTAGAATATCCAAGATGGCTGCAAAAGGTTAAAATAACTGAAAAGCAGTTTTAGTTTATTGTTAGTGTTACAATTGATATGACCAATTTATTATATCTATATGTTTTAATCTACCTAGTAAACATATTTGTATGTGACAATGTATAATATAATGGTATAGAGTCCATTCCTTTCCACTCTGGCCATATTTTGATTGATCAATGGATGACCACCTGTGGTAATTGTTTTGACCATTTATAAATAATTGTATTGACCATTTAGAGGTAATTTTAATGAAATGGTCATTATAATGGCCATCGAAATAACATTACATTGTCAAAATGGAGTCTATACCATTCAATCATACCTTGTCACATACAATACGTTTACTGGATGGATTAAAAGCTGTAGATATAATAAGTTGGTCATATCTAGTGTAACACTAACAATACACTAATACAGTTTTTCGGTTATTTTAACCTTTTGCAGCCATCTTGGATATTTTAAAAGACTCAAACTAGATCTATATGGTCGAATCCAACGAAAAGTGTACACGTGATGTTCAGGCCTCTAATAAAATAATCTATATCTTGAACATTTTATTTTTGTGTTATACGTATCCGCCTCGATGAGACGGTTCGCGCCATATATAATATGACCAACTTAAATGCACAATTGGGCGTATACGAGCAATAAACCTGCTATTTTTTACCCTTTTTACAAAATAGTTGTTAAGGTTTTTTGTTAGACATATAACCGTTTAGATGAAAACGAGCTTAAGCGGAAATAATTTTACCTGTTTGATTGGTGGATATCTCAAGAATGCCTCTTTTAATTTTTGGTTACTTTCGATCAATCCCTGAATTGTTGTGATTTTTTTCGCTGTGGTAAGTTTTGACGTTACCTACAAATACATGTTTTGTTAAATCTCACTTTCGGGGAAGAATTCGCCTGAGGTAGAGTAATTTGTGCTGTAAGGAAGCCTAAATATATTAAATGCTTAAATGCATTGTCCCCATTCAAGTCGATTTTTTGATAAAGCTGTTAGAAATTTTAAAAGCGGAAACCATCGGTTTGGTAAAAAAAATGCATTACCTTCGAATACCTATTTAAAACGCTGCCATTTTAATATAAACACAGATTAGTGAATGATATCTATAGAATAAGCGAAGTATGATACAATGTACATGTGCGACAAGTTTTATCATTTTGAAGGCAACATTTTTTGAAATATCAGCAATAAAAGGCTGTATTCGTAGGCAAATTTGAAATATGAACTGTTACCTTCAAATACAAATAACGATACCGTGGTACTTCCCTCTGTTGTTACATACTTGTAGCGACTGGAATAAAGTAGAAATGTGCGCTGCGTTCGGAAAGCAACGGAGAAGTTTTGCATCAAACTTTCAGCTTTTGTATTAGTAACCTTTCACAAAATTCTGTACTTCGTGTACAAGTGCATCAATAATATGTTGTTGTCTTAAAAGTTGATTATTATAGCCTCCCTCTTTCTCAATCTTATTACTCATATTAGTGTAGTTTTGTATGCTATTCACGCAAAGACATTATCTGACAGTTGATTTAAATCGCAATGGGTGTGATTAATGTTTATATAAATATTCAGTAACAGCATCTCGTGCATGACTTCATGTTGTATTCGGAGGTAACATGTATATGTAGGCAACATTCAATAATATACAGTGCGCAATCATACAATCTGACTGGATATATTATTATATTTATATTTGGAGGGGTAAACAAATTTATTCCTTATTAAACGAAAATGGGAGGTGTTGATTTATATAAAATGCATGGTGTAATCACACTGTTTTTGCCGAGAACATATTTTTTGTTGGTGTTAGAGTGAATGAATGATATTTATATCCATAGATTACACGTTGATCGTCTTAAAATGGATACATTTAGACATTACATACATGAAGTTTCGGTTTCATAATCAATATTTTCATATTCCATTTTGTATTCGTAGGTAACTTATATATTAGTTAATGGGCATGGTACAATTCCTGCATTGTTTGTCGCTTTCATTCGCACCTAATATTATGTAAATATTAAGTAGGAATGTATAAGACGGGAATAATATTGTTTGGTGCGTAATATTGTTTTAAACCGTCTTGTCGATATGATGTATGCGTAGTTAACCAATTTCCCCAGGAATTGCAGAGCAGTGACTACTGAGGTACCTAATATTGGCCATTATTGTAGTTGTATTTGAAAATGGAATTCATGTGTAACAACTATAAAATAACTTGCTTCATTTTTGCTGTCACCGAAACGTATTTTAAGTGAACAAGAAATTTAGTAAAACCTTTTCATTTTTTAAAGGTGGGAGGGAATCGAGGGTAGGCCTATACTGATTTCAGTCTTTAATACAAAAATTGCTCATTAAATAATGCTTCCGACATTTATTTCTTAGTGTAATTAAACTAAGCAGTGGTTGATTTTTAAAGAAAATCATAATGAAAGGCACATGCCCGACAATATCTCTGTCGTGGCAAAACTTATTAGATTAGTGTTGTTAAATCAAACAACATTGAATTTCTAAACATAAAATTCCTATTTTGTCTACATCTGACAAAATATATCATATTGGTGATTCTATGTCAAGCGGAGTCTGCCTCCGGTTGAAACTCGATAAAGACTGGCTATGTACGATATTTAGAATGATACAAATTCCAAACTAGGAAATTATATCTTAATTCTAATCTGACAGCTGAATGTCTTGCTGAAAGTTATATGTGCTTTATTCCGTTGTGGACTGAAAGGCAAAATATTTGAATGTTCTAGACTCTGTTCGGCTCATTTAAACTTATATATTATATAAGGTCTGATATGAAATTATTTCAAAGTATATATTAAATGAATCAAAAAGCGATCTGGCTTTCGTGTTTAAAACAGCTATTCAAAATGATAATTTCCAGAAGACCTCACTTGCCTCCTTTATTTGGAACAAATTGAGGAAGGCAACCGGTTGTTTTATTGCTTAAAACAAATAACCTGACATTCAAGACTATGAATTACAGGCAAATCAAACTGTTTGCTTAAAGGAAACCGCTCGCTTTCTAAATAAAGATAGCTCGGTGAACTATTCAATTCGATCCAACACTTTGGATTCACACGGAAACTGAAACGTTCATTCTTAACATTCTAGAATGTCCTATATAAAGAGTAATTATGTTCTATTAGATATTCATCCTCGCGACATGAGAGACCTAAAGAACTAACTACACACAGAATACATCAAGAACCACTAAACTTGTTAAGTAGATATTACAAGGCTGAATGATCACGAGGCTGAATGATCAGATGTTTCTTAATTAAAATGAGTAGGGGAGGATGGGGCAACTGGACCGGTTAAGCATATTTCATGATATAAAAGCTTAAAGCTCGTGTAAATATTTATGGAATTGCTATGAAAATATCACCCATGTAACTGTTTACATGTAACATATAATTAATGTTAAAAAATATCCAAACAAAAGGCCAATTACCACTAACTAAAAACTTTACTTGGCACGGTCCAGTTACCCCATCGTTGGGGCAACTGGTCCTATATGTTCCAACGGTTAGAATACACAGAAATCATTGATTGACAACACGGTAACTAAGCAGTATTTTCTTTACAAACTCATTTCCATATTATTTAACGTGTAAAAATGATACAGGTCTCATGAAACCCATGTTTTATACAGTTTTCGTGGTTAACGTGTAAAAAGCAGTAATACTAATGGTGTACAAAGCAAGCGCAATTTTCGACTGCACGTTTATTATAGATAAAACGGTATGAACCTATAGTTAAATGGTTACATGGTTGTGATATTCAGACGCCCCATACATTTGTCTATATATACCCCTTTCTTTAATGATTTTATTTACTTCATATAATCATCATTTAGTACTTATAATAAACCATCTTGATATTTAGCCAGCTTTTCATGTTACAGTGGAAGTTAGTCAATATGACAATGATGACCCAACGGTTGATATACATAAAAAGCAGTGGATAAAATACATAAATCATGATATTTCGTCATAGCAAATACCTTTACAGACACCATTCAAAATATAATAAAGATGTAATTCATAATACCGAGGTTTTAAACCATTCTAAAGCAATTTCATGTCATATTGTAATCCTTCAATATCAGAAATAGTGGTATTAGACCCGAAATGCCCCAAAATGTCTAAGAACTTGAAAGAATGTGAATTATTTCATATTCTATTCACATTTCAATACCGAGTCATGTTTTATTGACACTAACAACTCATTTTCAAAATGAATTTTACAATTTTGATTAAGTTTTTGCAGGCGGTCCAGTTGCCCCACACCCCTTCGGACCACTTACCCCAACAAATGACGTAGCACTTTGTCGAGATGAAACGTTATTAAAACACGCCTGTGACGTAATACATTTTACGCCAAAATGTTTTAAAACATACCACCATTTGTCATAATAATCAATAACTCCAATACATTTCAGAAAAAAAGGCAAAACTGCATTTTTGTTTTTAGCCATTACACAGATTTCTGTAGCCAGTGAGTATCTTTGAATTCCCAAATATTACGGCGTTCGGTTCCTACAAGTAGACGAGTGTCTTTAGATAAGTAAGAAATGGTGTACTTTGTTATTTGCAAATTCATGAACTAATAACTCTACCAAATGAATACCCGTGATAATGATTTAAGTTGAAGCATTCTTTAAATGATAATATTGATCGAAAATCCAAACCACCAATGTCCCAAATTAGCAATATGCGCCATTTTACGGTCATTTCAACCACAACCTATGGTTTTAATCATATTTCGGAAAGTCCCTAAGCACAATACAATATAGCACCCATCAAATGCAATATGCACCTAGTATCTTAAGACGACTGTACTGCATGTATATATTTACTGTTGCATATCTGTCAATCATATAAAGTACATTAAACATGATCTAAACCCATCTTCATATATCGCCCATACTATCTGTGAATTTTCAATCAGTCACTCAAGGAGTTAGCTTCAAAGATATGGAGAAAAATCACATGTGTAAATACCCTAAAGTTCCAAATGTTTTGGATTGTAGAAGGTAAAGATATATGTCGACATTGTCAAGTATCAACAAAATTCGTATTGTTCAAAAGAAAGCAGTATGCCCATACAATTACAAAATCCTTCATTTCGGACCACTTGCCCCACGGTCCAGTTGCCCCATATTCCCCTATATATGCTTAAGTTTTTATCATGTTTAGTTTAATGATGAACATGTTTTTTATCAAATTAGATCAGTAATAATAATAATAGTATTACTAGCGAGTTAATTGATTGTTTAACTATACCTTTACGAAATTTTAACTCAGTACGATATGTATGTTGTCATCATCTTGCCCTAAATCAGATGTTAAATAGTACACACTTCTGACTGTTTTGTAGAAGTTAAACGCACATTCTTAATAATTGAAAGTCAAGCAAGAAAGACACTAACAAAATTGGATTATCAGATACGTTAGCATAATAAAACATTTTCTGCCATAATTATCATGTGTACAAGGTTAATTCTATTCAATATGCCTTTAACATCAAGAATAATAACAGTATAGGTCTATCACTAGTGAGGTTATTGATGCTTAGGGTGTTTTCTTTTATAACTTAGAAATAGGAACATGGTTTTATATTATTTTAATGTTTAATTGGTTAATCTTGCTGTTTTATTTAAATGTTGAATATTACGCAATTCTGATTGTTTTGTAATAGCAGCGCTGAGTGCACATTCTTAAATCTACTTATAAAGTCAATCAAGGCGCCATTTTGATACGACATTCCCCTCACACGCGATTCAGGGCATAAAAAAAACTACGTCGAGTACAATTTTGCCCTTAAAACTATGTCAAATCAACGAATCCAACTGTTCTTAGTCAACGAAGTTGAAGTTGAGAACAACTGTGTTACCTACGAATACTTTGATTATTGCAATGTAAGCTACCGTGTTTTAAGTCTTAACATTTTTTCTCTTATAGGAATGCTTAAAAATGTTGCCTGATATATTGTTCTTAATAAACCTTTTCAAAATTACAACTGACAGTTAGATATTGTATATTTTTTTCAACATTGAATTAATATTCTAGTTTCTATTTAAAGTAAACTACTGGGAATATGTTCATAATATTAGGATTTAAACATGTTTTAACATGTTTATTTAAAAAAACAAATATTGTTAACAGCCCTGCATAATTATTTCACCCCAAAATGTAACATAAATTAAGTAGAACATTAATTTATAACAGTTTTACTTCTCTTACCTACGTATACATTAACTGTTACCTTCGAATACCAAATTTCCACATTCCTCTATGTACTTAGGTTTTGGGCGCATGCTCAAAATTCTAAATTTTACAGAAAGGGTCATTCCCCTCTTTGAGGTACATGAAAACAAATGTTCATTAAAATCATCTTGGTGAAAGTACACAAAGTGACTCAGTAATAATATGTGTTAGAACCAATTTTAACTAGAAGTCTAGTTATCATTGCCGGCAAGTCAGTTTAGACAGCAATGCAGGGGTGAAGGTCAAAGCGCCTTGACCCTCTGTATAGGTTGCACACCACCAAATACATCTCCCATAGGGTTACACGTGAAATGCACAATTTTAAAATGGATATTTCTCGACGTTATATGAAACTGGTAACTTGAAATTTGGTTTCAACTTAAAGATGAAAGCCATGACTACTAACTCAACAACTCATATATGGGGGGTAACCGGCATAATTTTGAGCTAGAGCCTTTTCAAAAAGTACGAGTTGAGTTTTCCTGGTCACACGCAATTGTTGATTAAGATTATTGCGTCAGATACCGGAAATGACCTGAACACAAATATCTCTGTTAAAATATCTCTGTCAAAATTCACACTATATTAATTTTGCCATAACATGTAGTAAATACCCTAATTTTAAACTGTAATTTACAATAGGTCTCCCGTTTTGGCATAGAAACGGGCCGGTTTTGGACTTTTGCCTCAAAGGGGGTAGGGCCAGACGTTATTTAGTGGTGTGAAACCTTAATCAAAATATGGTACTTGTATTGGTAGGTAACATTGAGAAGTGTACCTTCAACTTCATCATTCCGCCACGTGATCAATTGGAGAGATTAGTGATGGCACTTTTTTTCCATACAAGCTTGATATGTTGACTTTGAGTGGGGAAAAGGAATAAGAGATCGAAGCATTTTAAAACTGGACCCTAAAAATCTAGCCGTGGACACTTTTCGTTGGATTCGACCATATATGCTTTTTCATAATAATATAGTGAATGCTGTCCCATCAGATTTGGGGTGTTGGTATTACATAGTATGGTCATTTACAATCAATACAATTTTGTTAGGTCATTTAACATCAACTTAACAATAATGGCAGCCATTTTGGAAAGTGATACAGAATCAAAATTGTCACAGAGGTGTGCCTTCACGGCTGTTTGACAGTCCGATTTATAATGACGTCATCTTAACATTTTCGATAGTTCGATTATCCACGCCAATCCAGTTAGTGCATGTACACGGTACGCCATCCATAGCTCAACGTGCGTCCTGCATAGCGTATCAAATTTAATCAAAAAATCACACTAATTCTTTCACTTTGCTTATCTCTCATTGAAAATTGGCCACACGGAAGTTCTCGTTAATCACACACTTAATATAAAAAAATCTTGTGCATAATATATTTTCATTTTTGGAAACGGGCATCAAACATTTCGTTGTATGTTTTAACATTATATCATGGCATCGTTAAACCACATTTTCATAAGTGCTGTCGCCGCCGTTACCCATAGTCAACACACGCAGTGTGTATTTTTCAATGAGAGTTACCGAACAACACTAATTTTGTAGCTTTGCTTATCTCTTATTGAAAATTGGCCACACAGAATTTATCGTTAATCAAACTATAAATACAAAAGAATCTTGTGCATAATATACTTTCATTTTTGGAAACGGGCACCAAACAGTTCGTTTATAATATCACATCGCACTACACAAGCCGTATTTGTCTTTGGTCATTTTAGGTTCACAAAATGGACGCCGGTATTTTACACGCTACACTGGCGGCGTGACCAGGGTAAAGGCTTAGCAACAAACCCGCACTAATTTTATTTTACCCCTTGTGTAATCCGTTATTACTGGTACGCCTAGCTGGTATGCCTATGTCAGTGTGTGCATTGTTTGGGAATTTAAAAACAAAATTGAAGAAGGCTACCGTATTATCCCTATTTAGCGCCCAGGGCGCTTAGCAAAGTCATTTTTGGTGGGCGCTTGAAATGTGCCCCCCGATTTGCTTTTTGGGATATTATATCACATTTTGAGTTACGTATAATGTTTTTTTATCGAACAAATCAATCCGCGACACATTTGACGGAATAAATTACGTTCGTGTTGAAACCGCAACGAAAAAAGTCTTTTTCAGAGCGCGCTAGGCTCAAATGCTGAATATCCTAATATGTGCCTCCCGATTTGCTTTTTGGGATATTATATCACATTTTGAGTTACGTATAATTTTTTTTTTTATCGAACTGGTCAATCTGCGACATATTTGGCGGAATAACTTACGTTCCCGTTGAAACCGCAACCAAAAAAGTCATCATACATTTTGGTTGATATTATCTCATTTTATGGAATTTGACAACTTTTGCAGCCATTTTGAGACCCATTTTGGCAGCCATTTTGGATTTTTAACTATGTCAACAAACCAACAATACTGGATATGAGTCATAGTGGTCTGACACATACATACCATCGTTGAAATCATATTTTCATCATACATTTCAGTTGATATTATGCTATTCTATTGAATTGTTATCATATTTTAACATTTTTGGCCATTAATTTGGCAGCCATTTTGGTTTTAAAGTATGCTAACAAAACAAGAATATTAGATATGAGTTTCTAGTGGTCTAATTCATACATCCCATTGTTAAAGCTATACTCTGAACATGTTGGTTCCTATATGCCAATTTATTGAATTTTACCATTTTTGGCGGCCATTTTGGCGGCCATTTTGGTATCGGTATGTTAATAAATCAAAAGTTCTGGATATGAGTGTCTAGTGGTCTAATACATACATCCCACTATTAAAACTATACTTTCACGGTTTTCCCCATACATTTTGATTGCTATATGTCATTTTATGAGATGAAGATTGGCGGCCATTTTCAAATTCCAAAATAGCTGCTATAATGGATTTTAAAAATGTGTAAACATTGGTTTACACTTTCTGTAGACCTTTACCTTCATGAAAATGCAAACATTAGCAACTCCCCACAAAAATCCAACGAATCTACTGCAAAGTACATAGTGAACCTGACTAATTAACAAACCTGGTTTGTGAAGCTTTTTGCAGTTACAAAATGTAGCGTTAATTAGTGTTATCTGGCTGTTTCTACTGGGCAACTTAGCGGTAATTACCGTTAAGTTCCCTAGTAGTAGACACACGCTCTATGTTTACGCGGAAATGCATTATTGTTGCAGGTGTTACAGGAATGAAAATCACAGCTAACGTGAAATACGCCCGGTATGATTTTGTGGTATTACATCACTTTGTTTATCCGTAGTGTAGCATATTCCTTATTCATTGTGATACAATAATGTCATGTTTGGTACCAAAATAATTGTACATTCACAGATGTATTTATTTTAAATATTGAGTGTAATTTATAAGATTTATGAGAATTACGGAAGAGCTATGTTCCAAAAGGGATCAATTCCATATAAGTGAAATAGGAGAAAAGTAACGTTTTTAAATTAAGGATGTTGCACTTCTTTGATTATGCTAATGTTCTGCCATATTTATTATGTCATTCTTTATTTTCGGAAACTAGTGGAGTTGATCCCTTTCGGACATAAATGTTTCGACCAATATTCAAAAAACACTTTACTAAACAATCGTTATTTTCAATTAAGGTACACCTGAAGAACATTATCAAATCACATTGAAAACAGAAAACCGCATTCAAATACCTCTTCAACTTTTTTAAATTATGACATTTTGTTTTTTCTTGAAAAACTGAAAATTTGGACAATTTGGCACATTTTTTGAAATAACAACACTTCTGTTTGTGTGCAATTTTAAAAACAATGATCCCATACATTTTACGTTTTCTTCATTGCATTTCATTAAGGATATTCCTATCAATGTTCAATGTTTACCATGGTAAAAGATCCATATTTCTACCATTTTGGCTTACAAAATAGAGAATTATATTCAAATTTCCGGAAACTTCCGGAAATTACCGGACATTTCTTTGACCCGAACATGCTAAAGATGTAGAACAAAGTGTAAAATATGTATTTCGTAACTCTCTTTCATGTTCTGCACCTAACTCAATTTCGAAGAAAAGTGGAGTTGATCCCTTTTGGAATAGAGCTCTTCATTGCCTAACTTTTGATACACCTTGTATTTGTGTTTCTTGGCTTTACAGTACCGCTGGAAATGTAACCAAATACGCCGTTACTTCAAGAAAGAAATCACCTACAATACAGCAGAGGAGTCGGGAGTGGAACGAGAAAAATGTCTTAACATTCAGGTACCGTAGTTTCCTGTGTATAAGCCGCGTCTTATATGTGCATTGCAACCAAACGCATTCTGATAAGATCCTCATTGCCAATGTTAATCTTCATTTCTAAAGGAGGTAAATAATGGAGGGGTGGTAAGACATTTTAGGGAAAGCCGAAAAACAGATAATTTAATATTCACATAAAGTGGCGTGACGACAAATTTCACCGAGTTGTCATTTTAATGTGTTTTTAAATAACAGTCTTTTAATTAAGCGGTGAGTTTCTAAAACCCGTGACATTGTTTATTATTACTACAGGAAACGTGTGGTAGCCAGGTACAATATTTCCAAGGTGCTACATATATATGATCCTGATGTGAAAACAGAAAATATGCATTATACAAACCACTATACAGAACTGAATAGGACTCACGGTGTACCAATACAATCTACATGTGCTGTTATCGGGAATGGTGGTATATTGTTTAATAGTAGGTGCGGCAAACAGATTGATAGCCATGATTTTGTATTACGAACAAATCTACCGGATATGAGAGGTTTTGAAAAAGATGTTGGTGAAAAGCAAAATATAACGACTCTAAATACAGCCGGGATGCTGCAGTTACTCAACAAACTGCGATTTGTGAACGAGACTTCTTCAATTAAAACAAGAGAACAGGCGATACAAAGACTGAGAGATTTGAAAGGTTCTGTATTGTGGCATTGTATAGGTAGATCTAAACGACATAGAAAACAATATAAAGCAATAGTTCAACAGAGTAAATCTCTGTCGATAGATTTTCAAGTTGGATATGGACTAGAAAGTGCAGCACAGCTTTCAAGAAAGTAAGTTCTATTCGGGTAAATCACCCACTCATAGCTTAAATGCTAGATAGCATCATAACTTTAAAAATATCCACACATCACCCCCCCCCCCCCTCGAGCAGACTTTCAGACACCTTTCTCTTTCTCAACTCTATCTATCTATCTTAAGGATGACTGAACCAAAATATGGTAATGAAATTTCAATAATTTTGACATGACCAAAAATTCGCTCGTAGCGCCCCCCCCCCCAAAAAAAAAAAAATCATATTTTACACGAACTTTTACCATGATTACAGTACATTTCGGCTTCTTACAAGCCTCTATCAAAAACATTAATTTTGAGGGCCATGGCTACGCCACTGGCCTGCATCAGCTCTTAAGACCCTTATGTTATTGACAATTTAAAAATCGAGAAAATCATTTCAATTTGTTGGCAAGATTTGTGTTCCAAAACCCATTTTTTTCTCGAAAAATTGCGTTCTTTCTAATCAAATTTGAAAAACAGACCAGTTCTTAATACTTACTTTTTCGAGAAAATCAGTTCTTAAGTTCTATTTTCGTCATAAACTTATTTGAATGCGGTAAACCCCTACCAAAATGAAGTTGAGTGCCCCGGGCAAATTTTATGAATGAGGTTTCAAATAACGGGGAAGCCACTAATTAACGTATTAGGTCTTTGGTTTCGATTATTAATTTTTAAGTATAGTTAACATTATAAGCACATGGTTAGGAACTTGTGTTAGGTACAGGTGTCCCAGAATTATTTATACTGGGTTTGAAAAATAATGAAAAATACAAAACATCAATGCATTCCAAATCTAGTGCCTGTAATATCGAGAGGAATATGTTTCATATATACTCTGTCAAGTCATCAAAATATCTTTTTCTATACCGATATGGCATGTGAATTTTGAAAATCGGTGAAAACCTGTTTTTCACTTTAAGCGTATTTGGATAGATAAAACTCACACACAACTTCAAAACTGCCGTTTAAAGAAAGTACGGTATTCACTCAATAAATAGTTACCCATGTAGTGGAAATTAAAAGAGAACTTGGTGTATTACCAGCATATCTTTGAAATTGAGATTTGTACCTTACATGTTCAATGATTGTATGCGTTTAAAAAGAGGTAATTTGGTCAAACGTGGAATCTACCATTTTACAGAAGAGTCCATAATTTCTGTCAAAAATGCCAGATTGTTATAAATTCAAAGTTCTTAAGAAAGCTAAATATATGTAGATATTTAAATTTATTCATGGTATTCATAGTTTTAAAAATGCATCTTTCCAAGTATAAATCAATTCATTCTAGGACCCGTACGGACCGTGTAAAAACAAATGCTGTATACGCTGCGCAAGAACTGAACCACGCCATAGGAAGTAATCGGCAAATCGACGAGAGATCAAAATTGAGCGACATCGTAATATATATACCATCAGTACAAATTTAGGTGATTTTGTATAAGAATTTGAGAGGAAATAACATTTTTTGTAGCGTATGGTTTTAAAATAATTGAACAAAATATCCACGGAAAAGTATAATGTCGACATCTCTAAATGCAACTCCTCAACCCCCTCTAACCATACCGACACGATTTTCTTTTCCCTTAGGATTTGGCGTACTAAACGACCCAGCAGTGGATTGGGTCTATTTACTTCAGCGGCGACATTCTGCGACAAGATATCCCTATATGGTTTTTATCCGTTTTACACAGACCGTCACAACAATAGCCTGAAATACCATTACTATGAGTCAGTTGATATCCATTTTGATTTTTCTACCAATCTGCATAAAATGCCATTGGAATACAAAAAATTAACCGAGCTTCATAAAAATGGTGTTATACGGCTTGTGATAGATAAATGTGAGGATTGAATGAAAGAAACAACTTTGTGCAACCCTGAAGCAATCTTTTCAACGTTCTGAAATACACGAACAAATGTTGTATCCACATTGCGGTCCAATACTACTGTTAAGAAACTCGCTAACTTTTATTGAGGATAATAATATTATTATCTGAGATCCAAGGGGCGATCAGAAAAGACCAGAGATGCGAAGATCGTGTTTTCACGCTTAAGAGCATTGCAGCCACCCGACTAGCCGAGAAAAAACGTCTACCCATCTAGCTTATTTCTTGGTATTCGTGGTAAAGTTTGGAATATTTTAGATAGTGTATATAATAATGTTTTATGTAATGTTATATTCGGGATATTGTTACTGACTTTTTGGAAATTGATGAAGGACTGAAGCAAAGTTTTGTTTTGTCACACATTTTATTCTGCATCTACATAATCGAGATAGCAAAACTGTTAGCTTCTCAAACTGTTGGCATAAATATTTGTAATGATAATATAAGTTGCCTTTTTTGGGCTGATGATGTAGTATTGCTGAGAATAAAACTGATTTAAACCATATCTTAACATTGCCGTCGAGTTTTCAAAGAAGTGGAAACTTCAATTCAATCACACAAAATAGTAGTTGTTGGTAAACAAATCAACTAAAACATTGTTTAGATATAGGGAAAAAACTGGGGCAACTGGTCTTATGGGGCAAGTGGTCCGAAATGAAGGATTTTGTAATTTTTTATTGTACGTGCATACTGCTTTCTTTTAAACAGTACACAGAAAACAATATGTAAACGAAAAATATGTAAACTTTTATTTACACAAGACATGTAAACATTTGGAACATAATATTTGTGTAAAAAATGTCAGTACTGATTTCTTATGTTAAATTGACTGTTTACCAAAGTTGTGTATGTTTTACACAATATATTTGAAGAAAAAAAAAGATAAACATTAAAAGTGTGTAAGATTTACAATTTATAATGTTAATTGTACATGTTTGTAATGTAAAAAAAGCACATGGTGCGTGTGACTACGTAATTGTGATGTAATTTTTTCGCTTCATCATGTTTGTTATGTAAACGTACGCGGTGAACATAACCATGCAGTTTCAACATGGCAGATGCAGGAGAACTCTTGTATTGAAGAGGTCTCTGCAATTCTGCAGCGGTGGGGGCTGGAAATGTACATCGAAAACTGTGAATGTAAGTAAATCACTGCACTGATAAACTTATAGTTGTTATTGATGCGTATATTTCAATTGTTGCTGATGGAAAATGCAGTTCCCGTGAGTACGCAAGTGTCGTTATTCAGTATGTAGGCCTACCGGTTGCCGTATAGAGGCCGTCAGGCCGTGTGTCTTTGTGGTTGAGTTAGTTCCCGGGGTTTAGTTCAGATCAGAGCTTATCAGATGGCACGGGGGGGGGGGGGGGGGGGGGGGGCGCTCATTTTTCTTCAACAATTGAAATATACGCATCAATAACAACTATAAGTTTTATCAGTGCAGTGATTTACTTACATTCAAAGTTTTCAGAAATCAGAAATATGTTAAATTGTCCACAATAGTTGTGTATTGTTTACACAGTTTCCTAGTAAAATTTGATTTTACATAAATAATTAGTAAAATTTTACATAATAACTAAGTGAATTATGATTATGTTTTTATAACTGAACATAATTGTAATGTGTTTTTTACATAACAATTATGAAATTCTATCAAATGAACACAAGAAATGTGTAAAATTATGTAGTTTTTACACCATTTCTTAGTAAAATCGTTTAATTTTACATAAATAATTTGTAAAAAACACTGAAAGCCAAACTGGAGTCAGGGTTACTCTATAAAGGGAGTCCAGCCTACATGTGACTCTATGTCAATATTGACTCTGTTCGGAGAGTCGCATGACTCCCTTGGAGAGTCAACATTTACTGACTCCTTTGGAGAGTCATGATGCATGACTCTTCAAGGGAGTCTTGTGACTCTTCAAATGGAGTCAATATTGACATAGAGTCACATGTAGGCTGGACTCCGTTTCGAGAGTAATAATGACTCCAACTGGCTAAATAGAGTCACCGTGACTCCAGGTAGGAATAAGAATAAGACACTGAGAACTGGGGGGGGGGGGGGGGGGGGGGGGCTTTACCCAGCGGGCACTCAACCATATTTCAACGTTGAAATATGATTGCGTTGTTGAACAACATGATTTCAACATCTTTTCAACTACATTTTGTGCTTTGTTGAATAAACGTTGAATATTGACGTTGATTCAACGTTGTTGAATAGACTTGTAAAAATCATGTTTCCAAAAATCAGTCTGGAGCTAATTTGCATATTTTACTTGGCCTTATATTAGCCGAGTAAATTACGCAAATCGCTCATTAGCATAACTGCAATGGTACAAAAATTAGCACTGGTGCTCGTTTGTACCATCCCAATTATGCTAATGAGTTAATTTGCAGCTTTTATTCATTTAAACCTATTATTTTATTTGAATTAAGCCGATGCATTAATTTAACACTATGGAATGTTATACAAATATTGAATGCCTGAGCGTGTAATGGTAAAAACTATATCACAAGGTCAAATTTTGATTTTTCCATTGCACGAGGCGAAGCCGAGTGTAATGGAATAATCCAAATTGGACCGAGTGATATAGTTTTACTATTGCACAAACAAAAGGCATTCAATATTTGTTTTATATCATGATATCACATCATTCTTGTCCAGCCATAATGATAGTAAAAACTATCACATGGTTGAAATTAGGCCTATCATGATATAAATATTGATATACACTTGTATATGCATATTTTCGCACTATTTTTAAGATAGGTGATTGCTCACTAAATAAATGCATACACATTGTGCAAGAACATAAACATCCATGAGTCAATGCCCTTGCAGCCCCCAGCCCCCCCCCCCCCCCCCCCCCCCCCCCCCGCCCCATTCCCTTGGTTGCCAAGCGATATAAAAGCTTCATTAAGTACATTTTAAAGAAGAAATCAACACATTTTCTGTTGATTCAACATCGTATTTCAACGTTGATTCAATGTTGAATTCGGGTTAAGTAGTTGAAATTTGGTTGGTATATCAACCAAATTTCAACTATGTGACCAAAATTCAACATTGAATCAACGTTGACATATGATGTTGAATCAACGTTGAAATCTATGGTTGGTACAAACTTTCAAATCCAACTGTTAATTCCACGATTTTTCAACGTTGATAATCAACATTGATACAACGTTGTTACAACGTCATTTTGCCCGCTGGGTAGGGTAATTGGCTCTTTGATGTTTATGTTCTTGCTCAATGTATTTGCATTTACTTAGTGAGCAATCACTTCCCTTCCTTAATACCAGTGAGAAATATGCATATATCATCAATATACATTCAACGGTGTTAAATTTACGTATCGACTTAATTCAAATAAATTAATAGGTTTTAATAGGTTTTAATAGGTTTTAATAAATAAAAGGTGCAAATTAGCTCATTAGCATAATTGAAATGGTATACACAAGCACCGGTGCTAATTTTTGTACCATTGCAATTATGCTAATGAGCGATTTGCGCATTTTACTCGGCTAATGTAAGACCAAGTAAAATATGCAAATTAGCTCCAGAGAGTCAGGATGACTCCTTTGGAGAGTCAGGATGACTCCTTTGGAGAGTCATGGGCGATGACTCTTTCCGACGGCTAGGATGACTCCTTTGGAGAGTCAGGATGACTCCTTTGGAGAGTCAGGATGACTCCTTTGGAGAGTCAGGATGACTCCTTTGGAGAATCAGGATGACTCCTTTGAAGAGTCAGGATGACTCCTTTGGAGAGTCATGGCCGATGACTCTTTCCGACGGCTAGAATGACTCCTTTGGGGAGTCAGGACGACTCCTTTGGAGAGTCAGGATGACTCCTTTGAAGAGTCAGGATGACTCCTTTGGAGAGTCATGGCCGATTTACTCCATTTCAAGAGTCACTTGACTCCAGTTTGGCTTTCAGTGAATTACATAACAATGACATGTTAATGTTTACATAACAATCATGCTCTTATTGTTTTACATAAGTTGTTGGTAATTATTTGCATAACTTATATGTTAATTTTCTTACACATTAATTTAGTAATATTTTACATAACTAACAAGTTAAATTTTACATAACACATGTTATGTAAACTTTTACATAGAAATGATAGTGTTCTGTGCGAACACAGGAAATATGTAAAATTTTACACAAGCTGTGTAAACTTTTTTCTCAGTGTACGGCTTTTGCTGAAACTTGACATATATCCATACCTTCTACAATGCAAAACATTTGGAACTTTAGGGTATTTACACATGTGATATTCTCCAGATCTTTGAAGCCACCTCCTTGAGTTACTGATTGAAAATTCACAGATAGTATGGGCGATATATGAAGATGGGTATAGATCATGTTTAATGTACTTTATATGATTGATAGATATGCAACAGTAAATATATACATGCAGTACAGTCGTCTTAAGATGCTATGTGCATATCGCATTTGATGGATGCTATATTGTAGTGGAAATATGATTAAAACCATAGGTTGTGGTTGAAATGACCGTAAAATGGCGCATATTGCTAACTTGGGACATTGGTAGTTTGGATTTGCGATCAATATTATCATTTAAATAATGCTTCAACTTAAATCATTATCACGGGTATTCATTTGGTAGAGTTATTAATTTATGAATTTGCAAATAACAAAGTACACCATTTCTTATTTTATCTAAAGACACTCGTCTTCTTGTAGGACCCGAACGCCGTAATATTTGCGAATTCAAAGATAGTCGCTGGCTACAGAAATCTGTGTAATGGCTAAAAAAATGCAGTTTTGCCTTTTTTCTGAAATGTATTGGAGCTATTGATTATTATGACAAATGGTGGTATGTTTTAAAACATTTTGGCGTAACATTTATTACGTCACAGGCGTATTTGAATAATGTTTCATCTCGACAAAGTGCTAAGTCATTTGTTGGGGCAAGTGGTCCAAAGGTGTATGGGTCAACTAGTCCGCCTGCAAAACTTAATCAAAATTGTAAAATTCATTTTGAAAATTAGTTGTTAGTGTCAATAAAACATGACTCGGTATTGGAATGTGAATATAATATGAAATAATTCACATTCTTTCTAGTTCTTAGACATTTTGGGGCATTTTGGGTCTAATACCACTATTCCTGCTATTGAAGGATTACAATATAACATGAAATTGCTTTAGAATGGTTTATAACCTCGGTATTATGAATTACATCTTTATTATATTTTGAATGGTGTCTGTAAAGGTATTTGCAATGACGAAATATCATGATTTACGAGGGGGTATCAAAAAGTTCTTGACCTCACCCATAAGTGAAGAAGCTATATCGATGAAATTTTGTCTGTGTAATCACTGGTCCTTAAAAACATTATGGTGCAAAAATGGTCTCATAAGTATGTTTACTTTTTATACATGTGGCGCTAGATGCCAAGGCCATGTAAATCAATAACGTCTCCAAACGGTGCTGTGTACATGGTAAACGATAATTGTCCAAAAACGGATCCTTGTGAGTAGCCTTCCAGAGGAGTATGAGATTTAAATTTTTTGTCATTGACAGAGATAAATTGAGACCTACGAGGGACAAATGACAAAATTTAAAAAAAAATCTGATCCTAATATTCTTCTGGAAGGCATCTTACAAGAATCAATTATTGGACCAATATAATTTACCATGTACACATCACCGTTGGAAGACGTCATTGATTTACATGGCCTTGGCATCTAGCGCCACCTGTATAAAAAGTAAACACATTTATGAGACCATATTTGCACCATGATGTTTCTAAGGACCAGTGATTACACAGACAAAATTTCATCGATATAGCTCCTTCACTTATGGGTGAGGTCAAGAACTTTTTGATACCCCTCGTATGTATTTTATCCACTACCTTTTGTGTATATTAAACGTTGGGTCATCATTGTCATATTTACTAACTTCCCCTGTAACATGAAAAGCTGGCTAAATATCAAGATGGTTTATTATTAGTACTAAATGATGATTATATGAAGTAAATAAAATCATTAAAGAAAGGGGTATAGACAAATGTATGGGGCATCTGAATATCACAACCATGTAACCATTTCACTAGGTTCATATCGTTTTATCTAATAAATGTGCAGTCGAAAATTTCGCTTGCTTTGTTCACCATTTAGGCCAACAACAAAAAGTGTTTGCTTGTCCTCGTCCGACCGACCGTCTCCTACGGTCCCGACCGTGACGTTTTTAACCTTTTTTTCTTCATTTTTTATATACCATTTTTGAATATTTGCTATAAAATGACGTAAAATGGAAATGTCCCCTAAATGTTGGGATTTTCCGAAAGATTGACCGTCTTTTGAATTTGTGCTTACGTAAGACTACACATACAAACATTACTGCCATTTGGTATTTCAGATGGAGGATTGAAGTGTATTACACCAATATTTGTCCGCCCAAGGCGGTCTATAGCAGGTAAATTACGATAGTCCAATAACTGCTTCTTGGAAGACGCCTTCCAGAAGATTATTAGGCTCAGATTTTGTTTTTAAATTTTGTCATTTGTCACTCGTACATGTAGGTCTCAATTTATATGATATGATATGATTTTATTGGCACAAAATCGCGGCCCGAAGGCCGAATTACATTGTACAAGAAAGCAAGGAATACATATAAAACAATTCAATACACAAATAGACAACTTACTGGGCAGGAACATGGCAAACAACAAGAGACAAGGCCAAATACAGGATATGCGGGCATGATGAAGAAAGACGGAGCACGCAAAGCAAATTATGGGAGTTCACTGTTGATCAGCTTCACATAATAAGGAATGGGCTTTCAGCATTATCAGCATTTATCTCTGTAAATGACAACATTTCTAAGCCTCATACTCCTCTGGAAGGCGTCCCACAAGGATCAGTTTTTAGACCATTATCGTTTATCATGTACACAGCACCGTTGGGAAACGTCATTGATTTACATGACCTTGGCATCTAGCGCCACCTGTATACAAATTAAACATACTTATGAGACCATTTTTGCACCATAATGTTTTTAAGGACCAGTGATTACACTGACAAGATTTCATCAATATAGCTCCTTCACTTCTGGGTGATTTCGAAACCTTTTTGATACCCCCTCGTATATATTATAACTGTGTTCATGGAATATAAATAAGTACAATGTATATCGTCGGTCTCATCACATACAGATCTATTCGACGCAACACGCTTTTCGAGTAAATCGAGATTGAAAATCCTGTCGTCAGATTTGGCTTCAAACTTGCTTATTTCTTAACCAATATTCCTAGATAGGATATGCATGAAGAGGACCCTTGGTACTTTCTATTTAGGTCATTTTTGAGTGCTAATCTTTTGAATAACATTGATTAAAATGGTACCAAACTTATAGCTCTGTATGTGAAAATATTTCTTTTCATTATTTACGATGATTTCTCGTATAGAGCATATAGATCTATATGTAATAGATCTGTATGTGAAACGCGTAGAATGTGCGATGTTCAAATAGCTCATGGAATAGATCTGTATGTGATGTGTCGTCCACGTTATAGATCTGTATGTGATGTGTGATACACACTTCCGTATGGGCGATACATGGAATAGCGCTATATGTGAAACGCTGAAATGTAAAAAACAGCAAATACACCAAATTCAAGGACTTATATCTCATTAATTAAACACAATTGAGGTCTGTAACTTGGGTTATTGAAAGAGCACGATACAATATTACTAAAAATCGATTTTCTCAAAAATTCATAATCTCTCGAATAGATCAGTATGTGATGAGACCGACGATATGATACCTGAAAATGTGAAGCTGTCTAGGGCAATATAGGCCTGAAAGTAATGATTAGAAATGTTCATGTTCATATAGGGAAACTGGGCGGATTGTATAACGCGAAAGTTGGTCTTTTGTTTGACACAGACTCGTTTCACAAGTTCACCCAAACTAGACATAATGAGATTTACTATACATTTACTCATAGATTTTAATGACGATTTTAGTTACCATTCCGCGGTTATCGCAACTTCACAGAGCGCTGCCATATCTGCAACTTTAGCGTGTATATACCACAACCGAGAGTTTTAGAAATCAGCGAGAAATCATCACGTGACTGTCATCACATTACTCAAATCTTACCGCGTAATATTATGGATAGAGTGTGGAATTGATGGCGCAGCGGTAGCGATGTCATGTTTCCACGCATGTAACCAAGGCCGACCACATTTTGTAGCTTTAATTTGTCTGCTCTTTTTTGGTAATATTATTATATGCAATTTCCCTACTTATTGTTTATAGTCCCTACTTATTGTTTATTAATTATGAGCATTTATTTTTCAGTTAATCCGTTGAATAAATATTAATTTGTATCATGATCGCCTACGATTATGGCAATATAATATACAGGCTACGGTCGGATTTCAATCAGCTATTTCGCGTTCGTGGTGTTTATTTTTTTGAACGAATACGAGTGACTACATAAAAACCAAGGACAACTTTTTGCAAAAAAAATAATAACCCAGGAGAGTCTGGTGCAGTTTTGAATCAAAATACTAAGGACTAATAATAATAAAATACAAAAATTATTAGCATCTCGTCTAGTAATGACTTTAAGCTAACAGGTAACGAATCATATTAATTATCATAAAGACAGCAAAAAAAAGTAACTCGGCTGTTGTGAAAACACCTATAATTTTAAAATTGTTACTCATATTCTAATGAGCCATCGCTGTTCAACTGACAGTTTGCCCATGGCGATGACCTGTCTTCTCGGACCTTCTGAGCATGTCGGAACCGGTCCACGGAAACTCATGTCATCTCCAGTATTGATTTTTTCTGTGATAAAATAAGCAAATTTCGACGCCCCTTGGGTTTTATTGACATGAATCCTTATAGTAAACAATTTACAATTATGACAATGGTAGTGGGAGGGGTAGTTTTTTGAATGATTGGGAGCAATTGGATCCAATTGCACCCTTTAAAATTACATAAGTTTCCGTGTGCTGGTTCCGACATGGCATTTGGAGTTTTAAATTCATCCTTTTTAATTGTAAAGAAGTACGCCTGTCATCCCCATTAAATTTGTCCCGGATTATGCTAATCAAGTTTACAGCACAACAAGAACAGCTAATCAAAATTCTCGCGATTATCTTCATGCTGAATCAGAGAGATCAATAGGAGTTACTGCAACAATGGAAATGGGCACTTTTCATCTGTGTAAGCACATACCGCGACAACAATACTCGATGGATTTTAACAAACAAGGTGTCAAAATCACCGTAATTAAATTGTCTGTCTCCTGGTATTTTCATTTTTAGAATATATATGAGTAACAATTTGAAAATTATAGGTGCTTTTACAACAGCCGAGTTACTTTTTTTACTGTCTTTATTTAGAATAGTCAGTTTCACACTGTATTTCAAAACACATTTCATCAAAGTATTAGTGATATTCATTGCAGCGGCCATTTTGGTTAGCGGCCTTCTTTTAATCGTATGGTTGTATGTTATATATCCTTATCTAGTATATACGTAAAATAAACTATACAAATTCAGAGGTATAGATAGACCTTCCGGAATATTATCACTCTGAGTTTCATGGACAATCCCATACGGTCATTTTGTCCAATCTTCAGGCGATGGATGTTTCTCTGATCGCAGGTCTGGCACACATATGATAATGCGAATACACAATCAATGGTGTTTAATATTCCGGAAGGTCTATACCTCTGATTTTTATAAGCTCTACCGTTTACGGTATTGAGCACTCTATTCAAATGTCTAGTCTAACCAAAATGGTTGTCAATAATAATTATTACGCTCCTGATTTATCAGTTGAGCACTCTCTGATTATCTTTTGATGTGTATTGACCACTTTGGGAATATAATATTGCTTTGACCGCTGGTCTAAAACACCATTGATTGTGTATTCGCATTATCATATGCATGCCAGACCTGCGATCAGAGAAACATCCATCGCCTTTTAATTCCGTGTCACATATAACTCAACCATTTGCTACCATATCTTATCAATCAATTTCATTTGCGACTTTCAACAATTACTTGCAATACCTTGCATGTTACCTGAATATCTTGCCCTACAACAATTAATAACACTTGTGACCGTTTGAACAAAAAATAGCATTTTTCTGAATTATTTGTGAAAACCATACACCCAACCTCATTGAAACAGAAATCTTTGTTTGTTTAAGCTAAGGCGTTGTCTTTTTTAAAGACATTTATTGTTTCAAATGCATTAAAATCCGATTTTTGTTCCGTCTTTGTTTTAATTCAAATTTTCCGGAAAATACCAACTAACCGAAAACCTCAGTTTGTAATAACTCCGCAACGGGATGAAATACGAACTTCCTATAAAGGCAAAACTTCTATTTGTATAAGCTTTTTCAATATTGTTTAAGAGTTTCGCAGTCTGACAGGTTTAAAACTGTCAAACTCTGCCAAATTTATGGCAAAACAGCCTTTGTTACCGTTATTAAACATCTGTCAATAAAAGGTTAAATACGATGTGTACTCAGAGAAATGCATCATTTTGTTCACGTTTTCGCTGACACGCATAGGCAAAAAACATTTTCAATTCTTCTAATATCACCGAATCAGGCATATGTATAGTTTTCTTATATGGAAAAGAAGAATTCAAGTCCCAAGTGTCTAAGTACAACGCTCCGCTTCCATTGAATGTCTGTTGCAGGAGTAGTCCATTTTGTTGAAGTATGAAGTCACTAGCATATACTCTGGAAGCTTGACTTAAGTGTTCACGGAAGTGAACTCCCTTGATTACAATGGGGACACTCGGACATCGCGCACTAAATCGATTCAATGCTTCTCGGAGTTTCAAAAGTCTCTGCGTGTAACTGTCACGTGTCCATTGCGTGAAATGACACCAAGGACTGAGCACAATAATTGTATCGCTGCACTGATACGTTGGACATGAATCTAGGATGTCAACCTCGTACGGGAGTAAATCCAGCGGAGTTTTTTCATCGACACCTTGTGTGGGTGAAATGCAAACTTAACCGTCAGATTAATTTCTGCGTAAGTACGATCGAACTTTGGTACCTCTTTCTTTTTGTCTCTCTTTAACGCCTTTTTGATACTTAGCAACTTGGGTATATTCTCAGCCCACTGGCGCGACGTGGAATCGCCCAGTAAAATGATGGTCTTATTGCTAATGCATTTTCGTCTTTGGTTGATATTGATGCTGTGTTTGTTGTTACACATAAATGATGTCCATCTCCCACTGAGCCAGAATCCGTGGCCGATAACTGGTGGCGGTTGATCTGGTTTGCAGTCGTCATTATATTCCTTATGTAGGTCGTGGACTGCGCTATCTGTCAATAAGACAAAATGGGGATTAAGGTGTTTTGAGAGCTATATGGTAGGCGAATGGCACCAACATCGTGTTTTCCATATAAACGTATCACAAACCCACAGGACAAACTAACCGCTAGTTATAATCTCATGAGTATAGTAAAATCTAAAGTCAAATGTATCATCATTAGGTTCCATCGTCCAGTATAGTTTGAGCCAAGTTTTAAATATTGTCTGACCATGGTCTGACAGGGGCTGACATATTGAATTGGCTATCATGCTAGTATTTGTGTATGAACATGGTGTGAACATGGTGTGAATGTGGTGATACACCCTGGACCAACGGTCTAGAAGATCCGAAAAGGCACTGCTGTAACCACGCTGCAACACTCCTGCTATTGACATATCTTTAGCCCCATTGGGCTACATTTTAAACTAAAATCTGCTATATAATTGTTTTGTTTTTTTAAATTTGAACTTAATATTTGACAACATCTGAAATTACATTGTTTCTTAAACAAATTAAAGTTCAAACATTGATTTTCTTAACGCAAGAACATCGAAAAGTCGCGTGTTGTGCTAAAAAAAGGTCCACCCAAGAACAAGGCATTGTGGTAATTTTACAACATGATACCATGGATACCATGTCGTCCTTTACCGAGCTACTACCAGTTATTGATTATCTAAGCGATAAACTTAATTTATAAAGTCACCATCTGTCGATATTCACATTAAAATAATACCACAATATAATGTATTGGAGAGTATGATCCGTAATTAGCATTTACAGTACTCATTTGTGTTAAAATATTATGCTGAAAGACTTCATTTTGTTTGTTGGCTCCGATTCGTCGTGGATTATTGTATATAATAACATAGCAATAAGCCTAAGAAAACACGGGGCAAGAAAATTAATAAATAATTAGCTATTGTTTGGCTGCACTACAAAACTAGTACGTTTGGCTCATAAGTTAACTGTACGTAGGAATTAAAATACAATAGTCGGCAAAGTAATATTATGCATCATTGTACTTACAAGCACCAATGAAAACCAATACCAATACAAATATATCCATATGATGGAAATGTCTGCATTGATCTTATCTCAGTTCAATTTTAATGTTACGTTTAGTAATGCGAAATATGGCTTTGGCGACTATCGTAAACCTAAAGTCGTACGTACAAGTCACTTATACTTGCGAGTCATACGTAAATGTCTTGCATTGCTTCCTAATAGCATTTTTGATGCGCGTTCTTCTTTTGAAATATATACCATCGTTTATCAAACGACCTGACCCATTTCTACAGGCTTGTCTCGTTGATTAAAGGTAACTTTGTAAAGGCAAGATTGACACAGGAGGGGGGAGGGGGGAGGGGGGGGGGTTATACAACTAAGACACACAGAAATGTTGCGCATAAAAACAGTATGTAAAATAAATTATACACAATATATGTAAACCCTGTAGAAAACTTTTACCTTGCCAGTTTGTAAGTGTTTAAAATACATATGAATTGTGAATTGTAACAAAGGTAGATTACATTGGTTGTGAAATTATTGCATTGATTGAAATGTAAAATACATGGTGATTGGTTAAACGTTTCTCTACATAATGTGTTTTGTTTTATGACATGCGCAAATTACGTCGGCCCGATGTACAAATCATAGTTACTCGGTTGCTGAGTAAATTCAGTACTCGTGTTATTCAAAATGGCGTACATAGAGACCTTGCTCCGTCAATGGGGTCTGGAAGGATACGTAGCAAAATGTGAAGGTCTGTGGTAATCGGCCTAAGTGAAAGGCTATACGCTACTTGCACGGTACATATGGAATCTTTAAAAGCGAGGCTCTCCCCTCACCATGCACTATCACGCCACACTGTGTCGGTTATTTCACGCAGGTTTGTACATCGCGTGACGCGTTTGGTCGCGCTGATAAGAGGAGAGGGGAGAGCATCGCTTTCATTTTAAAATGGCGATTGCGTGCAAGTAGCGTATACCACCATTCCACTACTGCCACTTTGCACTCTACCAGGGCAGCTTGATGTTTTTAAGGCCTACACGTAACGTTTGGGTTCATTATGAAAACAAACATTTGCGGCTAAATCAACTTGTTTCGTCTACAAAGGGAAACCAGTAAGCTTATATGGTTTCTCCTTGTTTGTCACGAGTGGCCAAGGCCAGGCCGGTTATAAGACGTGTGCTTATGTACGCGATTACCGACTTCCCTGTTGGGACGAGTCTCCTAAACAAACAAAAAAAAACACCCCAACAAACAACAAACTAACAAACAATAATTTACTTAAGTAATAAAATAGTTTACACAATTTTTGTGTACGTATAGAACTCCACTATAATGAAGCTAAATTCCACATACCAAGAATGAGGTAAAATACACAAAATAACCAATTAAAAAGTTACATAATAATGATGTAAAGTTTTTACCAAACCGATTCAGTAAAATAATTCAATTTGTTTTGTTCTAAACGTACACAGCGGTTGTTTAAAATGTGTACACAACTTGTGTAATCTTTTCTGTGTGTGTGTCACATCTCTGCCACTATAATAGGTCGCCCCGGTCATCCGATTATTTTGTCATTTGCCGTTGACAACAAAGCAAAACGCTTTAACACATCAGTCTTGACGCTCTACTCAACCATACAAAAGATCGTTCCTAGTGATCGCGTGAGGCCGTGTAAGCGACTGTTGTTCACATTAGCAAACGGCGTGTGACGTCATTCCGGGTCGGAATGCTGACGAGTTGAACGCGATATTTTTAGGTGAAAGGAAATTCACGGTTATAAATGTTATTATTTTTGATACTGTTCTGTAATTACCTGGTGGTATAAACAAGCGTTGGTGGACCACTAGTCAATCTCTGTTCAAAGTATCGACTGCAAAGAGTAACGGATGATTTATTTAAAATAAAACTATGTTTGTTATATAATATTTAATATATCTGTAGTTTCTAAACCACTGAACTTGTCAAAAACGCGTGGCACAAATTTCATTTAAAATAAATCAGTGTGTTTTAACCCCGTCCTACTGAGCCTTTCTTTGTAACACGGTGTAAGGGGATAGTAAATCAAAACGGGTGTTTGTAAATTTGGTAATGGGTCCAAATGGGTCCAAACGGTCCAAGTTTGGTTCTCCGCCGAAGTCAAGATTTCTCGGGAATTTCAGAGGTATAAATAAATGAAAAATCAATTTTTCCTCATTTTTAATGACCACACATATTCGAAAAATACTTAAATTCAGTAAATTATCATTAAATTGTTGCTTGTAACTTCTTAACGATGAATTTGTATGAAGAAACAACATGTGTAGTGTTCTTTAAAATACAGCTTTTCTAGATCGGAAATTCCGGCGTACGAGCGTCGGAATTTTAAAAGTGTAGCAAACTGATTTTACTTCTTCAATTGCACATACATTTAATTATTTAACATTAGAAAGAAAAAAACTAAATTCAGCAAATTTTCATTTTCTATTTGTTTTTGTCTACGTTTGTTCCCCCGTTTCCTGACCCATTTAAATTTATTTTATTTTTTAAATTGACTTTATTTGGAAAGTGTTCTTCTGCGTTGCCGACGTGTTGCGCAATTACTTTATTGTTCCCTATTCTCACTCAAGCTAATGTAGTTTCGAATAAGTTGTCTCTATAGTTTGACATTTTTGTTTGTTCCCTGTTTCCCGACCCATAAACATTATTACCGTATTATTGATATCTATTTCTATTAATTTTGTATTATTAGATCAACTTATTTCCTGTTCTCAGGCTGATATTACATGTTATTTATCCATGCATTACTTTTTATTTATTTTGGTCCCTTGTTCCCGGAACAGAAAAAACATATTCATATTGTCAACCTCAGATCGGGCATTATATGTACTAGTATTTCTTGTTTTAGGGTTGGGTGTATCGAGTAAAATGCGTCCCAATCAGAGGTTGAGTGTGTACAGGGTATAAAGTAGTGTATATTCTATTAACCATGAATACAGATTAGAGCGTGGATTAGAGTGTGTGTTGGGGTGGGGTGGGTCAAACGTATGTCCGGGGGGGGGGTGGGGGGGGGGGGGGGGGGGGGGCAATAAGGATGAATTGCCGCCATCGGTTGATATTTCAACGAACCAATTTCAAAAAATTCAAATGGCAAAAGGGAATGCAACTCCCCGGTTCGGGCCTTGAACCACCAAATACTCGCGCTTCACACTCACAAGTTTCAATTACAGCATAAGTTGGGCCTACCTTAAAACTAATCACCAGTAGCGGATTCAGGGGGGGGGGGCGCGGGGGGTGCACACACGACAGTCAATATGGATCGCCTCCCCCCTCTTGCTACGCCACTGGAGTCTACTGTATCATAAAATAAAAAGGAGCTAGTGGGGAAGAAGGGGGAGAGAGCACGGGTATTTGCCCAAGTAAAGGGGTCTTTACAACCGTCTACGTGTCACATGGTCATGGGTTGACAAAATACCACGGCTCGGCTGCTGTCGCCGTGTCGCGAGGTGTCGTGTGTCGCAGTGGCGTAGCCAGAGGGGGCGATCGACCCCCTCGGTTGAGTGGTTCTGTCGGTTCATTTGACAAGAGGAATCATGGACTATAGTCAAAAGTACACGGACATTTTTCGCACGCATTTCTATTGTCAAAACAATCCCCCCTCAAACTCACCCTCCGAACTTTCAACCATCTATTCTTAAATCAAGAGAAATATCAGTCTCAACTTCTTTCTTGCATTGATTGGAAAAGAAGAGGTGGATTTCAATAAAATATTGGTCAAATGTATACACCAGATCGCACCAAATGGGGTTCAACAATTAAAGAAAAATCCAATTGTGAGGGGGCACATCCACCCTCATACTCCCCCCCCCCCCCCCCCCGCACCGCTTTCGTCACACTTTGTCCAGAATATTCAAATATCCCCCCCCCCCCCCCCCCCCCCCCCCCCCACCACACACCACCTAAAAGAATTCCTGGATCCGCGCCTGATTACGATTCATTCGAGCCATTCGCCGTTACTCCGCGACCCGGGGGTAAATGGGGAACTTGTTTTTCAATAACAAGTGGGGAACCTGTTTTTCAACATAATGAATTTCAACCATCTAAATAAACAAAATATCAGAATGCCCACTTCTTTCTTATATTAACATCATCAAGCATTGATAAAAAACTTTAATTGGAAATGAAGCGGTGGCCTTTCAAAATATTGTCAAAATTATACACCATATCGTACCAAATGGGTTAAACAAATTTCAATTGTGAGGGGACACATCCCCATCAAACTCCCGCTGTCCGCACTATGCTCTGTATCCGTCGCACTTTCACACTAAGTTAACCCCCCCCCCCCCCTCAAAAATCCTGCATCCGATGTTGCTGTTGATGTTGCTGTTTTGTTGCAACTATTTGTTGCCGTGATTGCGGCACATTTCAGCTTTTAACACTTTCCACGCGGCAGGCGTCTGCATACATTCCA
>CM069444.1:62703030-62859763 GCA_035610835.1 Ophiura sarsii
CTATGAAATGATACAGCATTTCTATTACACCTACCATTCCTATGGGCAAAGGATCAATCACTAAAAAAAAAAAAATTAAAAAAAAATAATAAAAAAAAAAAAAAAAAAATCTTTTTTTTTTTTACAGAATTTTCGGAAATAGTAAATAGTAAAAAATAGGAGGCGGCGGCCAAAAGGAGGCGGGCGGGGACGGGAAACATGTTTCTTTTTTTACTAGGCCTAATACCCGAATTGAATAGTAAGGCCGGGACTAGTCCGAGGTGGCTCAGACTCGTTCCGATACGATCACAGTGATTCTAGTGGGAGGAACGACAACACGTACGCTACGTGAACGAGCTAGGCCGGGACTAGTCCCAATAGTGACCTGTCCTAGGTAGCTGGCTACCTATTGACTGTTCACGTCGCGAAATTCACATTGAGTGTCAACACTGCCGATTTGTCACCTCAATATTTCCCCCAAAATGAGGATGCTTGATCAAAATTAATTAACTCAATGTATTACTAAGAGTTCTAGGAACAACATGTGAGTGCATTTTGATTGATTTACATTATATTTGATGTGAAAATCTTGAATTTAAAATGTGATTTTCGCGACGTCGTGTGTCTATAGAGGGTGTTGTGGCTATAGTATAGTGAAGCATGAACGATAGTATAGCCACCATTGGGTCTAGGCCGGGACGGGACCGGGAGGTTGCGACTTTTTGGTTGATATCTCTTTGAAAATGAATGAATCCAATGACAAATGTAGAAGAAAACATGGAGAAAAGGCATAAATGTGATGAACTTACTTGGTTTTGTGATGATGAAATATAATCATTGACTGTGATGTTGTGTGTCGTCGCGGTATGTGTGTGTCAAAATGTTATTGGTCAAATCAGTCCTAAAAACATTGTAATTAAATTACTATGAATGTAAAATGAAGCTACGAAACCAAGCATATATGTAGTCCCAACTCCCAATCGGTACCGTAGTGCAGTGTATCTTCGATAGCCTACACGGTACCAGTACCCTCCAAGAGGTGGCTGAGCGGTCTAGCGCGCTGATCGTCGGTCGGGAATATTCTTTCAATCACAGGATCGTGCCCGTTCAAGTCGCCTTGAAACCAGGATTTTTGTTCATCCCAAAAAGTTCCTATCTAGGTCGGAAATTCTACAATCAAGTCTTAATTCAGTTAGGTTAGTTTATCGGATCTTCTTTCCATGATTAGCTGCGGGGTTAGCTGATGAATTAGAATTTCTCCTCTACCCCATTCGCTTGTGTATAACGTGCAGGTCTGTACAGTAAATGTCAGTTGCGCCGTGGTTTCGAAGAGTCACGTAAAGCCGTTGGTTCCTATAACTTCCGTGTATTCAGACGCTCACCCTGAACACGTTAAAATAGTTGCAAACCTTATCGTAAAGAGTAGGGGATCATCCCGTGTCTGTTACCTGTCACAAAAACTCATGTCCCTAGGTTCCAGGGGCCGTGGCATCATGGAACTGTATAGTATACACTATACACTATGTTCTGTAGCCATGTATCGGGCATGTATCAGATGATGATAGACTCACGACGTCGCGAAAATCACATTTATTTTTGAAATCAATCAAAATGCACTCACATGTTGTTCCTAGAACTCTTAGTAATACACTGAGTTAATTAATTTTGATCAAGCATCCTCATTTTGGGGGAAATATTGAGGTGAAAAAACGGCAGTGCTGACACTGACTGCTGACACTCAATGTGAATTTAGCGACGTCGTGTGTCTATTAGAGGGTGTTGTGGCTATAGTATAGTGAAGCATGAACGATAGTATAGCCACCATTGGGTCTAGCATACATGTACATGTACTGTAGTGTAGACAGTCGGCATCATATTTTATCAACTGTATAAACTGTTTCAAAGCATGTAGACTGATATTGGGTTCGATCATGATTTACGAATAATTTAGATACCTTTTTCGAACCATTGTGTTTGAGCTCTGTCGCTTTCGAGGTCATCACGACCCCTTCATTCAGCGTAGTGGAAATTGGGCGATCCAAGTAATAATCCAGCACTAATATAATGTAGAGTCAGATTAATAATAATTGAACGAAGAGGTATGATTGTAAACCGCGGGAATTGTACTTTATAATGACGCGAGCCCTGAGTACATGAACACACATGGTCCCATGTCACAAGGTGGTGTAATTTGTGTTACAGTCAAAATTGCCAAAAAAGGTATTTTGTTATATGTTTTAGGTATTGCCACCCTCTACTAATTCATACCACTTTTTTTGTTAACAATTCCTTTCGTTAAGGCAAAATCGGCTAATTAATAGTTAATTAGTCCATTGTTGGCAATGTAAACAAGAATTTTCAAATGCGTTTTTCTCAAATTGGACCTACTGTACTAAGGGGTCGTCCATATTTTTCGCCATTTTCAGTTACGTACAAAGCGTACGTAAGAGGGGGGGAGGGGGTCGAAATATACCCCAACCGTACGTAACTTAAATGGCGATCTTGAGAGAGGCGGGATTTTTTTTTTAAAGTACAAAATAAAATACAATTTCGCCATTTATTGCGTACGTAACTCGAGGGGGGAGGGGGGTAAAAAGTTACGTACGCTCTGTACGTAAGTGAAAATGGCGATAATTTTGGACGACCCCTAAAAGAAGCACACAATTGAAGTAATTGGTTGTATCAAACTGATACATACAGAATATATTGAAAACATACTAATACACAAATTGAGCAGTGAAATTTGGTAAAAAAGATTGTAATTTGCATGTTAATTACAATTTAATTATAACCTTAATTTATGCTGTATACCCAGAATGAAATTATTGTTTATCACTATGTAAAATTACCAAAGTAGTCAAGTTTCAAGTTTGAGTTCACTGTATATATGATAAATAGATACATAAGAAGTAACATTGTGGTGAAGGACACTTTTGTAATTAGTTAATTAAGTTAATTAAGCGATCTTACTAAGTGGCTTCAAGAATTTATACATCCTCTTTTGATATATTAATTTATCCAAAGGTAAATTACTTTAAAATGTTCTAGCATTTCTTTAATATTACTAATATATAGGTCCTACATGATTGAATGTATCTCTAAAACATTTTAAACCATGATAACACATTATTAATTAATTATACAGCCAATTAATTAATAATTCCCATCGCTATAAATTAGAGAAAACAGAACTTCAGTATTTGCCCTACTGTAATGGGTTGATATGGCAATCATTATTCTTTTTTTAGAGGAATTTGTATTTATTACAAATTTATCTTTAAAATGAGATATTGATTGATGAGGTTGATAGGACAAGGGGTTATGAAAATACAACAATTTATTCAAATCAACACTACGAAAATCTTGTATTTCCCTATGCTAATACATTACCCGCACCCGCCTGAGCCGCCACCACTGCTTCTTCAGATTTAAACTGCTGTAACTCGGTTATTTAAATTCCTATTTCAATGAGATTTCACACTGTTATAGACCTATCTCTCAGCTTTAAAATGATGCATCAACCATTTCAATAAGCTAAGAGGTTGTGGTGCTATAAGATTTTAATGACGAAACCATTCCGAAAAATGTAACACCGCCACCCTTTTAGCATGCCCACCTTATGACATGCGACCACATGTGCAATAATGTGCATGTATAGTTCTGAATCATAGCTCTCTGTGATAGCGCTTGGAATGAAACTTGAAAGCATACGAGTTGACATCGTGGATGGTCGAATGTTTTCATCAATATTGTTCAGTGTGCTTCAGATGTTTAATGTTTTTGAAAGTAATATTTATACATTGGTTTATAAATCTCAAGCAGCGACTATTTCCAAGAAATATTGGCTTGAATTTCGACCGCCCTATTCCCGCTATAAATCAGCGACGTTAAAAATTAATTTTACTGACGGCGAACGGAATAAGTGTTGCAAACGAAGTGCAGTGGATCATGGCATGGGGTCTATAGGCCTTCTTAATGGTTTTTTAGGGGTTATTAATGCACTTTGAGGGTTCTTACCACATAATTTCTTGTTTTATGAGGCCGTTTAATGATTTTATCCACAAATTGTAAAAAATTAAAAAAAATTAGTGCCATTTTTTTTATCATTTTTTTTTAAAGAGTGCCGGTCAGCAATCGCGAGTGCCGGCTCCTCCCGACCGCCACCGACTGCCTTAGTGACAATCCTGGCTACCCTTACCTAAATCATTAGCGTTCGATTAGCGTTCGATAACCGTTCAATGATCGCTTATTTTTTATGAACGTTAAGGGAAATCTTATGGTAAAAATATAAGCATTTGCAGCTTCGACCGCTTATAAGCGTTCGATAAGCGCTCGTAGGAGCCTAATTATTTAAATGAGTTAAGCGTTCGAGCCAAGGAACGCTTAGAAAGAACGCTTAGGTGACTGCTAACGAACGCTTATAAGCGTTCGGCAATCATCGATCGCTTAGTGTCGAACGCTTATATCGTCGATCGCTTAGTGTCGAACGCTTATAAGCGCTCGGTAATCGTTGATCGCTTATAAGCGTTCGATAAGCGCTCGTAGGAGCCTAAATATTTAAATGAGCTAACTGTTCGAGCCAAGGAACGCTTAAAAAGAACGCTTAGACGAACTGAATATTTAAATGAGCTAACTGTTCAAGCCAAGGAACGCTTAAAAAGAACGCTTAAATAACCGTTCGGTAACCGTTGAACGCTTATACCATTTGGTACGAGCAGAATAGCCAAATTGGGAACTATGAAAATAAGTATCTGTTTTAAAGTGCTCCCTCCCCGAGTTCATTGCATGGGGGACACGTGCATGGGGGACACGGGACAGCCATACACAATATGTACAAAACAGCCTGGCACAGAGTGGCGCATTGTACTTAGTTTTTCTAATAAACCCAATACATGTTATTCGTAATTGGTGATTTCACGTCAAAGAGGGAGACATACGAGCATACTCATATAACAATGATTGGTCCGATAACTTTACAATCTCCCCCATATCTGATTTATTTTTGAATTATTGATCAAAAAGTGCCAAAATGTGATTTTCATGATTTTGGAGGAAAAAATATTAATATTTTTTGGCATTTTTTGGTCATTATAATTCAAGAAATAATCAGATATTAAAATAAAAAACATTCCTAGAAAATTTTATTAGGATTATAAGGGAGTGTTCAGAAATACTTGGGGGGGGGGGGGGGTGGCTGGGCAACTGAACTGTTTTGGTGTCAAAACCTTTTTGACCCCCTTTACAAATTGAAAAACTTTTTTGACCCCCTTTATTTAACAAGTTGATAAAACTTTATTGACCCCCTCCCTACACTTAGATGTAGACAAAGACCTGTTGGCTTCTTTTTACGATGCTGGCGGTCCGGACCACCACACAATTTACAACATTTCAGATTAACTCAAATGCCTCTTTTTGCTTAAAAAATAAATGTTGCAGAAATTTGCTATTACAAAATTCATTCAAAAACACACGAAGCGCACAAAAAATTGTGTTTATCTCATTAATGACAATGTTGCACAAAGATTCGCGCATAGCCCGCAAAAATGTGTGTTTATCTCGTTAATGACCACCTTTTTCAATGGTACTTTGTTGAAATTGTGGAAAGTTTCATTTGCACAAAGATTCGCGTGTAACGCGCAGAATTTGCTGTACAAAATGCATTCAAAAATGTGCGTAGCGTTCAAAAAAATGTATTTATCTGTATATGTAGAAAATGTATACTTTTATATAGATTAATGAATTACGGCAGTTTTACGGAGGCTATACCTGAGGCTCCACACCCCCCCATGATTTAAGCTTAACTTTAACCCTAACTCTAGCCCTAAATCCAAACCTTCCAAATCCAAAGGGCCCTATAAAAATTGGAAGATGGCTGAAAATAGGTGGCAATTGAACTAATAAATTGCTATTTTATAAACATAACATATATTATAGCTGATTAGCTGTTGTATTACAATGACACTGATATGTACCATCATATCTCCACCCTGCTTTCATACCAACCACTAATGCAATCTTCATTTATGCAAGCTTGTAAAAATGTAAGCTTACTTGTGTTAAATTAAATGTCTTTATCATAAGTAAGCTTACATCAGTATCTATAAAGTATAGGCTGAATTCATGTTTATTACCTTAAATTACACACACCATTTGTTCCATGTTGTAGCACAACATCCTTAAGTTTTAGAACATATGAGTCCCTCCAATAGTGGAAAAAAACCAAAATATGCTGCTGCTGTGTCAAGCCTGACACTATAATAGTGGCATGGTTGTTTTTGTCAGTTGTAATTTGAAAATTGACCTTTGACCTCGAACGCTAAGACATTATGAACGCTTATATTCAAGTTAACTGTTCTGACCGCTTAATATTCTGATACAAATTTTTTTGAACGCTTAAATAACTCAATAGTTTCCTCGAACGCTTATTTTTTCCCCACGAACGTTAAGGAAAAAAGTGAACGCTTAAATAAAACGCTTAATATCAATTTAACCCTTCGATGACCGCTTAATTAAGCGTTCTGTAGTCTCGACCGCCTAAATAAGCGTTCGTAGCTGGTCGAACGCTTACGGAACGCTTACGGAACACTTATTAAGCGATCGTGTCTGGTAAGGGTATGCTTCATTCTCTATGTGACGCGATGAATGAGTCGGATGTCGACCCTGGTCGAAAATGAGTTTTTAATACAGTTTTAAAGAAGACACATGGGCAATTCCAAGCAAATATCAACCAAATAGCCAAATTTTCAAATGTGCATCCAAAGTTTAATTCTATGCCTATAATGTAGGCAAGAGTCCAAAGTTCAGGAATTTTTAGTTTGTTTAGCGATACTATGTTTTTTGATGTATAAACTAGCTAATTAGCATAAATTTGCATATTTGCAGCTTACCAAATCAGTGAAAAGGCTTGTTTTTATTTATTCCATATCTTTTAGACACATAGGTATGATGTTTAAATAAATGTCAGGCACAATAGTAGTACTGATGGGAAAAGTTTTGATATAAATTTAATTTTGATCAACAGCCGATTAGCCTCAACAGCCGATTAGCCTCGTTAATCCAGGTAATTAGTATGCATTGCATAATCTCATGTCATTCCGCAACGCAAAAGTACAATTTTTTAGGATAGCAAGAAAAAAAATGTACCCTATTTTCATTGAACTATTTTTTCTCTGCACACAATTGACATGCTTCACAATGATCAAAAAAAATTGGAAAATGCTGTTAATTAATAGCCCTAACGAGCGTTGTGGAATGACGTGTTGCGGAATGACGGTGCGGAATGACAAAGGTATTAATCCCTATATTTAGGCAATTTATTGAGCAAATTGTGATATTTTTGTGTACTTGGTATAAGATCATCCTTATTTATAAATGATAATTCATTCAAATATGGACTCTAAACTTCTAAGTTTTAATTAATGCTTAATATATGTCCTTTCTTTTCTGCAGCTCTGCCAGACCAAATTGTAGCAAACTGTTCAGATGACACCAGCATTGAAGAGGAAGTGGACACTGGCACTGGCATTGAGGAGGAAGTGGACACCAGCAGTGAAGGGCACACCACTGAAAGGCACACCACTGAAAGAGAGAGAGAGAGTGGACAAAGCTATAGATTGGGACAACATCTCAGGTGAGTACAAAATATTATGACATGACATGACACACTCAATTTGAATGACAATGAAGTAACTAACACATTTGGGTTTCCTTTAAATTAATTACCATTATCATTCATTTGAGTATTTGACATTGTCTATTAATTTATATTTTCATTATCAGGTTCTGCAATTGGGTCTCCTGCAATCTAAGTCCATAATTTTGCTGCTGTCCAACTGAAGAACATTGGGCGAAAGGGAAAAGCGAGATGCATGTTGCCAAGGTACACTTTATTTAAAACAATCAGTACATTAATATTGCTATTGTTGTATATAAAATGGTTTATTGCTAATCGTCAAAAGTTAAATGAAGACAAAACAGAAATTCTGCATATCACATCACACTTAAGATCCGGAGATTGTATTTTATAAATGCGTGTTGACGATGCTGATATTGAACCGTCTTTATATGCACACAATCTTGATGTTCTTTTTTTAAATATCTCAAAATGGAATCACATATATTCATTAAGTAAAATAATTTTGTGGTCATGTTTTTGAACCTGGGCTACATTTGTGTTACGTGTCTATTTCATGAAATATACACCTTTTGCAGTTTCAGGATAATATCAAAATGCTTACATATAAAGGGGATAAACCATATATATTTGGAAAGCCTGTACCCTAAGGATTGTAAATATGGTAACTAGAAACAAATATACAGGGTGACCTAAACATTATACAGGGTGTAACAGGGTGTTTTCTTCCACTGTCTTAATGCAGTACCTATATGAAGTATGGTTGTATTTGAATAAACTATCCATCCAGCCATATACAATATTAATTGTTCAACTTATTAGGAACGATATATGGCCATGCGTTTTGAGTTGGGCCGGTAAATAGGTGGAGATGTTACACTCGCGCGAGATTTAAGGTGTAATAATGTAATTGTCTCGGTAAACCTATATGTTCAATTTGGTATCAAATTGAAGCTTTGATGGAGAAGAACATATGTAAAGTAAAAAATATGTTCAAATATACTTTGCATTTGCTAATTAGCATTTAATCACCAAGATTGTTGAGGTGGAGGATGATCAGGCGGAGCAAAATTTGATAATGTGACCCCCTGGGGGTCACAAACATGCAATTGTCAAAATATGTTTTGATATTCTTTTTATAACATTGGAGCACTATAATATAACACCCAACAATTGAACTCCAGGTAGTTTATATTTATTTTATCACTAATTTTGTATTGCTGATCATTTCTGATCATCGTTAGTGGTTTCCCATTGACTTCTATGGTAAAACAGGCTTCAAAAGAGACCGGCGCAAAACACTCAACCATTAAATAGATTCCAACTTGTTATATACCAATGGAAAGCTATTACTTTCAGCATTTCAAAAATAAACATGTTTATCATTTTTGGGGTACCACATTTGAATTTTGCACTGTTTAAACAGTTGACATTTTTATTCAAATTAGGCATCGTTTCAAGGTCATAAGTCCCATGGGGATTGGATTTTTTTCAAAATGAAGTATATTTTGAGATTCCCTGTTTTGTAAGCTTTAAGAAAATGTATACTTATGGGGGGATTATTTTAAGTTTGGCAAAGACATAACTTGTAAACCGCATTTCCATGCATTTTACAAGTCTAATAAGCATGTAACGCAAAACCGGCCCAACTTAAAACACATGGCCATATACAGGGTGATCAAAATATGCAATATAAAATACTGAAATAATTATATTATGAAGTGATGAAATATATATTGTTATTACAGTAAAGGTGATACATTGATCAAGTTTGAGTATTTACATAATGTACAATTTTAAGCATTGTTTCACATGACAATTTAATATACAGGGTGTTCAAGCTATCATGTACATTACATGTAGGCCTATAATACATGTTGCCATTACATCATTTGTTTCATCCGTCTGGTCCCTTTTTGTTTTTCCCTTTCATTTGTCTTGTTCCCCTTATGTGATTTTTTTGTCTGTCCCTTTTTATTTATTTTTGATGTTCAGGCATCCCTTTAATTTAGTGCTTGTCACTATTGGGCTTGTCCTGGCTCTTCAGCCTATTGTTATAAATAAATAAATAAATAAATTACATCTATCCACTCAATACCTACTCCAGTTACTGATAACATCATCTCAACCTACAGATACAATAGTGGGCATGTATAAAACTATCATTATGATTATAGGTGTTCAAGTATGACAATTGATTACAAATATTTTATACAGGGTGGTGTTAAAAATAACTTTACAAAATCCCTGATAGCACAAAATCATACATATTCTGCAAATCATCATTGTAATTACAAATTTAATTTCGGTTTGCAATTACATAGGACTTGTTCTTTTACATCAAACTCTTTTCTTCCAATTTTCCTTGAAGTAAAATTTTGAAACTTAATTTATGACTGTATGTTACATGGTTCTCGCTTTTGTTAATCAGATTTGAAGATTTATTAATTAGCTTAATTACTACTTCAGTATGATGTAAGCATGATAAGAAAGCTCTATAAAAGGAAAACGCTCCATTTTCACCCATATATTAGGCAGTTATCTCCTCCTCCTCCACTCCCTCAACCACCCTAACTTATTAAATCAAAAGTGATCGATCTGTTCTCACTTCAGATTATTAAAGAGTATTAGATTACCTTTGAAATAAGAATAAACACAAGTCAATCTGAATCTGATAGATGGTTACACAAATACAATAGCCTAAAGACAAAAAATAAAATAAAATGTAACAAAACCACCTTTATGGGTGCCGAGATTAAAAACATGACCTTGTCTGTTTGCTTCACATACACTTTACAAAATCAACAAAATGCATCAGTTTATTGATCAACAAACTACTGTTAAACGTATGTTTATTATTATTGTTCATCAGATACTAATTGTCCTTATGTTTGTATATTTTGAAATGCAGGTAACCTCAATCAATGAAAATGATGTATGCTTGTGTTACATGAAACAGACCACCAACACTTGCTACACTTGGCCTGAAGGAGATGAAGCATTCTACAGACACCCACTAAGTGACATCATTTGTTCTGCCCATTTGCTACTACTGAACAGAACCTCCTACATGAAAGAGATGACAATTAACACAATCAGGCCAACAACAAAAAGGGTTGACTTGCCCTTTCAGGTCAAGAATGTGGGTCGGACGGTCATATTTTTTATTTTATCTTTTAAACAAGCAGATACTACACAAAAACATGATTTATAAAAATCATTTACCTGTCAAAGTGTTAAAGACCCGCGCTGTGAATACAATTATATATACCTATTATACACAGACCGTCGCCCAACTGACACTGTTTTTGGAAAGCATGTGTAATAGATTCAGCAGTTTACGCAAGTGAAATAAATATACAATGCGACAGTTGATATAAAGTGTGTGAGTAAATGACGATGTTATGTGTTTATACCGTAATTAAACGTACGGTAAACAGAACATGTTTTGCTATTTCTTAAACAAAATATGACATAGAAAAAATAAAAAAATGAATAAAATAGCGACCCTAGATTTCCGAAAATCTGGGTCGGTCGGAAAGGGCAAGTCAACTTTTTTTTTTGCCTCATGTAGGAATGTAGCAATAGGACTAATATCATCAGCCGGGGGAACCAGTAGTACTGCTTCAAAATGGATAACAATGTTTTAGTCTTCACATGATGAATGATTAATCATGTGCTATATGTGACGCGATCAAGAAGAATGAGTCGGATGTCGGAGGATCCCAAATTGAGATATGGCCAATTCAAAATGGCGGCTTACATAAGTTTTGAGGGAAATTCATGTATACAATTTGACATAACTTTGGAACAAAAAGTCGTATCGACATGGGGTTTTCAGTTTCTGAAAGCTCTAAGTGTCTTATTTGAAACTCTATAAAAAAAACTCATTTTCGACTAGGGTCGACATCCGACTCATTCCTCTTGATCGTGTCACCTATGAAGTTTTGCAACTATGATTGAAAGGGATATTAATGGACTCTAAATGATGGGATCACTGTATAGCAATAACAATAATAGCCAAGAGTAGTTTTAAATTAACCACAACTTTCCAGAAATGACAGATAAAAATAACAATATGTAAAAATGCATGCTTGATATATGTTTGATAATAAAGATTATCTATAGGCCAAACTTCAATATTAAAACAATCACATGATGTAAAGCTTCAAATATTGGCAGCAAGGGCGCTTAGTCATTTCGGCCGGAGCCGGTGGACATATATTATTATATTTGTTTTTGTTACACAATTGCTGCCATTAATTGTGCTAAAGTTGTAGAATTCAATACTCTTGAGTAGCACGTTCATACAGAAAACCAAAGTACAATTTGATATAAGCATTTTAAATTTCCTTTTAAATTGTGTGATATGTGAATCGTCTACTACCACACTCATGGTTATGTTGATGTTAGGGGTCTTTTCAATGTTTAGGGTAGGGTGGGTGAGTATTTAATTGTTTTTTCTTTTCCAAGTCATTCAATAATTTACTGGTGGGAGCTTATTAGGGCAGGGGCACTTATTAGGGATAACACGGTTATAAAGTTTCTTAACATTTCAATTTGGCAACTCTATAAATACAAGCCATGCTTTACGGTACTTACCTTGTCAAAAAGTGTTGCGTGTGACTGTGGTCCATCATGTAAGTTTGTTTGATTATGGTTGCGAGTCTACAGTCATCAAAAAAAGTAACTATACAGGTAATAAATGGGCTTTTAACTCTAAAAATATTATCCTACCTACAAATATTAAATAATAAAGTTGTTAAGAAATTTATCTTCGTTAATGAGATATTGCACGCTAGGATTGGGTGATTTTAAGGGAAGTGACACTCCAAAATGTAAGGTGTAGTCTGAATTGCATTTTCACATTTGTCTTTTCCACACACGGACCCAGCTACCGTTACGTGTGGTACATTTGGGATGCATGCACAGGTTGGATAGTCGACACACGCTACTTGTCATACTCTCCCCCGTGTTGAAAAGAAAAATGTGAACATGAAATTGTGACTTAACCTTACATTTTGGAGTGTCACTTCTTCAATATTCAACCGATCCTAGCGTGCAAAATCTCATATTAAAGAAGATAAATTTCTCAACAACTCTATTATCTAATATTTTTAGGTAGGATATATATTTATAGAGTTAAAAGCCCATCTATTACTTGTATACCGGTAGTTACTTTTTTATGACTGTATAATCAGCATGCATGAGGATTGTACATTTTGACCATTTTGGAAATTCCGAATCTTCATACATGTACTTGCAGCTTTGTAAAATAAACCAAGTGTTTATTAAAAATGGACCTACAAAATCAGTACTTGAACTCAGTAGTCTTGGGTGACTTGGGTCATCTTTATTTCCTGAAATGGCTAACCTTTTAGGAACATACTTTATTCTGTTCATGTTTAACAAAGCTAGATAGAAGATTAAGGGGTCGTCCAAAATTATCGCCATTTTCATATATGTACAGAGCGTGCGTAACTTTTTTGAGTTACATACGCAATAAATGGCAACAATTTCATGGCTTGATAAAAAATGCCTGCCTCTCAAGATCGCCATTTAAGATATGTACGCTTAGGGTATTTTTTACCCTCCTGTTACGTACAACTGTATGTGAAAATGATGGACGACCTATACAAATAGTTGAATTATGTCCATTGTCCATAGTATTGAGACAGTGACTAAATAGTCTCGATGCTAATTTTATGCTTTTCAACTCTTGAACATTAATGGAACATTTTGTATGCTACCATTATGACTTGTTTTATTACTGCAGCTTAAGGAGGACTCAAGAAGTCACTTTTTTGTATTTTGTATACTATTGGAAATGAAATGGGTCAGAGAATCCATTTTGGCATCAATTTTGATCAAACATGTTGATATTTTGAGAAAATCACTTTTTGACACATTTCTTTACGACAAGGCTAACAACAATAATTTAGAGTAACAATGACCAACGCACTTGATTTAAGTTGATTATGATGCAAAACAATAATTGAGGGACAAATTTCTCATTTTTGGACCTCATCTTGTAGTTTTTGAAATTTAGCAAAACAATCTTTGGCACTTTTTTGTCAACATTTCAAAACATACAAGTTTGGATTCTCTGACCCATTTCATTTCCAAAATGCTTTATATGTATTTGATTAACCCTAACCTCCCAAGTCACATTTTGAAGAATTTTTTTTCAACTACAAAAACGCGGACAAAAAGAGTGGTGCCGCCACCGGGGCTCGAACCCACAACCTCTCGGTTGCGAGACGAACGCTCTACCAGTGCGCCACGGGGCCAACCATACTCAAGCCAGTGTATTGGCCCGACTATGTAGCCTGGGGCCATTATTTCATCGAAAAAGTGCCAAGACAGACTTTACCGTGGACATTTGCAGCATTGAGGATGGTTAGGATTAATAAAATCATACATGGAAAATTTTGTAAAAAGTACAAGAAAAAAAAAGATTTTTTTTCTTCTGTTAACCCTAACCTCCTAAGTCACATTTTGAAGATTTTTTTTTCAATGACAAAAACGCGGACAAAAAGAGTGACGCCGCCACCGGGGCTTGAACCCACAACCTCTCGGTTGCGAGACGAACGCTCTACCAGTGCGCCACAGGAGCCAACCATATTCGGGCCAGTGTATTGGCCCGACTATGTAGCCTGGGGCCATTATTTCATTGAAAAAGTGCCACGCCAGCTGGCACAGACAGACTTTACCGTGGACATTTGCCGCATTGAGGATGGTTAGGGATAATTATAGATATTCAACAAATAAAACTTGATAAATCTTAATACTTTAGATGACCAACACTTCCATTATAAATGACGTGGCCAAAGAAGATTTTGATGTCTTCCCACAATGTATTGCGCAGTCGCCAGCCAACTGAAGCTTTTTTCACACAATCCATGTGTCAAGCTCTTAAGTTTTAGAAATTCAATTCCAATTATGAATGCGCTATGAAGTCATGATTGTGTGCATATGGGATTGGGAACCAAGACAAATTGAAGGCCAAAATTAGGTCATTTCGCAAAAACGCAATGCATTGTGAAGGTGTCTTTCAAATGTTCTTTGTGATGTGCCCTTCTATTTCTAAAGAATGCTGCCATTCTCTTATCACTTAATTCCCATTTGACACTTGTATAGGCCAGGAGCCAGACAAGTGTGTATTCATTCAATAAACGCTAAAGGCTCCAGCCCTATTTTGATAAGGTTTTAAACACTCATATATAAACACCCTAAATAGTCATGCTGATTATATGCTTTTTACAACTCTTCCATTATAAGTGACATGTGCCTTCTATTTCAAAGGATTACTACTTGTGTTATAACTTATTTCCAATTTGATGCCTTTGTAGGCCAGGAGTGAAGTTATATTTAGTGAAATTATTATTAGTTATTAGTTAAAATTATCCCTAACCAGACAGGCTAGTGTGGAAACCAAGAGAGGGGGACATACAATTACCCTAAATCATTGACGTGAATCTCCAGTTAACCACTCGGCTAACCTACCAACGCCCTCCTGAGCACTTTTTCAGTTTTGTTGATGGCGTCATTGAATTAAATGCTGTACCTTACACGTAAACAATATTTCCTGCCGTAGTGAATCGTACGTTCCAGGAAGGTCAGGGTTACCAAGCTCCACTGTACATGGTGTGTTTTAACCCTAACCAACCAGATATGTTTTTTTATGGAAATCTGAGTGTCTAAATTCTCCCAACTGACCCTCTGTTCACTGTGACACTTCCCTAACCGCTCAACTAACCTGCCAACGCTCACCCGGGCAGCAATTTCATACACAATAACAGATTCCAGAAATCTTAGTGTTAATGAACAATTTTGTATCCGTAAGAAATGCTTTCATTGTACAACTGGTTTCGTTAATGCCACTAAGTGTGCCTTAAAAAACTTATTATATAACAACTTATTGCATAGTCCTTTTCCATTATTTGCTTGCGTAAATTGTACTTTTAATTCAATATTCAATATTTTCCCCATTTGATAATAGTACCACAGACCACAACTACAAGAAAGCTATTCCAATAAATGACAACATGATGCAAGTTTGTACTTCCAAAATATCAATGCATTGACCTCGTAACAGTCGAAAAGAAGTTAATTGTGAATATTGTTTCCCAAATAACCAAACAAAATGAAATCTTGATTATAAATAACCCTCTTTGATAGACTCTTCACTTTAGACAGATTAATTCAAAGATATAGCAGATCATGGACAGCTGCCAAAAGGAGTCTTTTAATCAAACATAAACAAAACAAAAATTGTAAAAGTGAAGAACATGCTCTTGAAATATGATCTTCATAAACCCATATTTATTGCAGTCGCTAGCTTTTTGACTAGCACTGTAATGATAAAATACAAGGGTAATTCAATCAATTCAACCTCTACACCCCAAAAAGTTACTCTGCTTTTTTCAAGGGCAGTAGAAATCTGTCAAATAATTTGAACAACTAAATTATTAGATGAACTCGCGGATGCGAATTACCTAAAAATATTCAAAGTATTTCCGACAACTGTCTCCCTCGGTGTTTTATTACACATAATCACAAGCACTCCAGACAATGAATGTAAATTTTCAGATCTATAATGGTTTCTGGGAGTGAGTGTCTGGTAATTTATTGAGAAATTATTTCATGACAACAATATAGGCTATGTGGCATTTTACGATGCACTTACCTTCTACAGAAAATGTCATCCAGCCATCCCTTAATTTACAAGTCGCTACTTCATACATGCATACATACGAAAGGCTTTTATACCGCGCCATTTCTATAAGACCATCAAACCTCTTGAACCTAATTACCTCTCTGAACTTCATCAACCACTAACAGCAACTCTATCGGCGACTCATGGTTCCGGTTGGATCCAAATCATGCCTACACATAACCAACCCATAATCAATGCCAACCACAATAATCACTAAATAGGAGAACCGCCAAATAGGAGAACCGCCAAATCCGAAAACCGCTAAACCCGAGAACCGCTCTAGTTACAACATTCATTCATTGTTGACGTAATTTTTAGGTATGAAACATCATTTTTATAAATTATTATAAATGTTTGCAGTAATAAATCTTGAAATACGGGAATATTTTGACATTAATTCGTTTTTTAACCCGTACTTTCTACCACGTGTGGTGCATTGTTTGTATCTTTGTGAAGAAAAACATGGAAAATGTTTTATATACAAAAATCAAAGTTACTTGCACCGTGAAGTTCAACTTGTTTCTTTTAAATCTGTACTTTGTGTGATTGTATTATTGATCTGTGTTGTATTTTATCACTATATTGAAGGGTATAGAGCATGCTAAGCATTGGTGGAATGGTCGTTATTTTGTAAATAATGAACTGCTGCAAAATAATGAATAATGAATAATGAAAAAGGTTACCTCATTATGGTTTGAACCAAATGTTACGGGAAACATGGAATCAACTTTCATTAGCCTAATAGACATTTTAGGGTGAATTCCGTTATCCCTGTGAACAGCGTTATCCATGGTTATCCTGAAATACACACGTGATATAAACCTGCCGATAGCACACGCTCAATACTGCCCTACCATGACAAAAGGGAATAATGGACACTTTTTTCAAAATGGGTTTTTCTATACTAAAGGATAGAAATAATATTGATACACAATTCTATCATAACAGGAACCCTCAAAAATTCTTAATTAATGAGTAATTAGCATATCAAAAAAGGAAGCATGTTCACTTTTTACCAAATAAACCACGACAAAAGGAAGTAATGGACAACAGGAGATATATACAAGATATAGGCAAATCATGTTATTTTGTAAGAGCCTTGAAAAGTGATGAGTGATGTTCTGCTAATGTTATATCAGTTTAATATCACATTTATAATGTACATTTTTGAATATTTTGCAGATTTTTTTTTACAAAAACATGTTTTGCCTCATAGCTCTAAACCTTCCTGTTGTCCATTACTTTCTTTTGTCATGGTAGGGCATAATACTTGCTCAATATAGCGATATGGCTATGGGCAGCGTGGTAGTAAACACTCATATAATATGTGGTTTATGAGCCATATATTTACACTTACAGCATATGCTAGAAGAAACCGTTTGGTTCACAAAGTGATATGCGTTGTATAGAACACGAAAGAAGAAGTAAACTCAATGTTTTCAATGTTTCACTGTTGTATCTAGACTTCTCAAAGATTTTCCAATGAAGAAAGATTGTGTTCTTGCAATATTTTCTTCAAATGAGGGAGATAACACTTTACAGGATAACGCCGTTCATGATAATGCCTTTTACGTTTTCATCCCTTTTCGGACCTTCTGCAAGCCATATGGTTGCATTTCTATTTTTTTCTCGATACAAATGGTGAGGAAAACATTGGACATTTAACATATTACCTTTTATCAGGTAACAGAATACCTACTTACTGAGAAACATCGATCACGGAGTTCACAAGCTTAAAACGGTCGTTTGAAATACTAAACTTCAACTTTGTATTTAGCCCAAATGATGTGCCAGAGACTTTCGAAGTGATATAATTTTAATAGCGTGGTAAGTTTGCTATACAATTGTTTATACACGATTGCAAATGTAGATTAATGTAGGTAGAACTAAATGCCTGTATATTTTTGTTTGATATGTTTGCTACATTTACTCGTACCAAAATCTTACAAAACCTTGAATTGAGAATTAAATTCAGCAGCATAAAATTGAGACATCGAGCTGTGAAAACAGTGTTTTGGTGGTTTTGAGGGCCTTTCAGTATACATATGAACCTGATAATGTTATTTAAAGTATGGCAAACCAGTGTTCTGAGTAGAACTCGTCGAGTTTTACCATTATATCAATACACTTTTGTGATATAATTATACTTGCAGTAAGATTTCCCGGATGAAAGAATAATAAGAACCTAAATGATCCCATTTTTTGTGGAATGACGATTCATTCAGCTGAAATCTGAATAAATCGCTTTTGATCGCGGCACATAGTCCCCGCTGTTAACTTGAAGTTTCTGTTCCGCGGTTTTCCTCGCCTGATTCCACAGTAACAATAGATAGGCCATTCCTTTTGTGTGCGTCCCTCCCTGCGTGCTTTGGGAGTTGTATTAATTTTTCCTTACTGATTCAAACCTCCGTGGTCTGCAATCGAAGAGGTCGTTCTCTTCCTGAACATAAATTATTTTATCCCACCCACCTCACCCCTCAGCGGTTTCACCGTCCTTGCTATTTGCATATTTTGCAGGTAAGCTTACTTTCTTTTGACAAACTAGTTAATAATGGATAGCTTCCATGTGTTTTGGGCTCACAAATGCTTTAATAATTTTATATGTAAATCATGTCACATCATTCCATGTAATTACCAATCATATTGATAAATTGGATTATTTAGAGGTGATTCTCTTTGTCGCCGCCTAGCGCAGGACCCAAGGGGCATTGTGCAACGTTAGCTTGCTCTTATATCATCAACCATTGTTATTTGTAAAATTCAGAAATCTTATATTGATAAATTGAACCTTGTTGACGTATAGCGCTAGGACCTTATCAACCAGTTGTTATTATAAAATTCAGAAATCTGATATCGGAATTTGATCCCTATATTGTGGACGTGTCTTAGCCCCGGGGGTAAGAGTCCGGCGTCTAGCCTTCTCCCATTTCATTTCCACCAATTGATTATCTTAAGATTTAATTCTGAAAAAATATGTGTTAATTGTGGTGATCCCCTTTTTGTCATTTTTGCCTAGAGAGTAGGTTTGCCCATCTAGCTATACGCAATCACCAAACACTACTGTGTTCTATTATTTTGAATGTCAGAAATCTTCTATTGATAAATTGAATTATATATATCATCAACCAGTTGTTATTGTATAATTCAGAAATCTTATATTGGAATTTGATCCCTTAGTGTGGACGTGCCTTAGCCCCGTGGTAGGAATCCGGCGTCTAGCCGTCTCCAATTTCATTTCCACCAATTGATTATCTTAAGATTTGAATACAATGTTCTACCTCTCGTTTGCTCGTAGGCAATAGCACACTTCTTGTCATACCTTGCATTTCCTCTATGTGCCTGTGGGCAATGGCCCATTGTACATGCAGCCAAACCCAAGTTCAGATTACTTTGATTTGTCAAAGTCTAGGCGCTGAAAGGAAAGCGCAAAACGAATGTCTGTCCCATGTCTGGGTTGTTCAGGTCGCATTACATAAACTCACACAAAAAGCACGTTAAATGATTAAGTTGGGATAACACCGCCTCTAACATGCAAACACCAGAATGAACGAACGGAACCGGTGTAGCTAGTTTCATAAAATAACATCATCCATTAACGTCTATGTTGTTTTGGGGGTTGATGACACTTTAGGCTCGGATTTCAGGGTTTAACTTTTTTCATCAGAGGGGATACGGAGCTTTAAGGTGTGAAATCAAGATGGTTGTTAAGGTTATCTGGTGGAAATGTTTTTCATGCACCCTATTGTTATATTTTGCTTTGGCTTACCCATTTTTTTTTGTAATTCTCATGCTATAACATTCTCAATTTTATTTTATCGGGTTGATTTGGTTTGGTGGCAGTCAAAATGCCTTGTATGTGTTAAGTACCTGTTTAAGTTATAAAGCATTTCAGATTATTACTTTCAAAAAATGAAAGTGACTGTTTTTGAAATGAAAGAAAATGTGAAGAACCAAAATAAATGACGTGCCATACATCAAGCGATCGTTGAATATCAGTGATAGAATATGTGATGCGATCTGTGAAAACCCATCGGATGTCGCAAAATGTGAACTAGGGATTATGGGTAAAATAAAAATAATAAAAAAATAAAAAATAAAAAAACGTTTTTCTTTTTTTTAGATTTTTTTAAAGAAAATTAGTTTCCAATACTTTGTGTTATCATCTTTCATGAAATTTCACCTTCAAAAACTTACTTAAGTCACTTTTATTATTAACCTTATAATGTTATTATATCGAATGATGTATCTCCTTTGGCCTGTTTTCATGATTTCTTGTTTTGTAGCTTTTGATGACATCACAATCATCATTCACTCATAACTTTTTTTGTAGTGATCGTAGAAAAATGATCAAAACAGTTCTGTAATCAGCACACTTTTAGCTTTCTTATGATATAAATATCTCCAATATGAAAAATGCCACCATGTGGCGGGTTTTCACAGATCGCATCACATATTAACAATTACTTATGGAAATAGTTACGTTTTGAAAACTTGGAAACCTTTCAAGATCTAGTCCGGGCTGATATATTTGTATGGCGACCATTTCATTATTTTTCAAACGTAGAGAAATATCAGAATCCACTTGTAAATAATGAAAATATTATTTTTATTTGCAGTGATTTAGAGAACTCTTCTTGTGTCAAATGTCACTATCTAATATTGTAAAGGTTGTACAACCGCTAGGTAATTTGATGCCAAAACACAGATACATTTTATACTGAAAAGTGATAGTTTGTCTTTTGAAGCAAAACTATCTAAAGTGATATTTTGTCTTAAATATCGCCATCTTGAGTTGAATAAAGACAATTCCACATGATTTGCTACGTTTTGAGAAAATACAGTACGTGGTTCTTACAAAGTCTAATGCCGCCCTCTAGAGTTAAAAATTGAAACTCAAAGTTATTTTGCTTTCAAACCAGACAAATAATTTTTAGAATAGTGAATTGTCGCCATCTAGCGTTGTATCCTAAGTTTTGTCGAGTGATATGCAAATACATTTCTTATTGGTTTACGCTTTGATTCCTTCATTTCTTACAAACCAATTGACTTTGTGTGGCATGAAAAGGAATGATATGTTTTTCAGAAGAAAAAACAAACATATAATAGATGAGTACACACAAAGGATACATTGGTATACAAGAGAGAAAAATCAAACATTACAATTCCATCCCCTTAAAAGTTTGAGACTACCCTAAACACGCTTGACAAGCTTTTCCAGGGTAATAAATATTTCCCCTTCTACACCATTTCTATGATTTATTTACACCTCCTGTTTATTGCTGTTGATCCGTTTCATTCCTTGGATAATTTGCTGGGTGGAACTAGAAGCCCAAAGTGTGACTTTTAAAAGTAACTGTTGAAACACTAAAATGTTAAACTTCAATTTGTTTTAAACACTAGTGACATTTCAGATTTTGTAAATTCACATGATCATCAGCTAATGAAAAAGTTTTCGTAACAATTCCAGCGAAATATATATGACTAAATATCGCTAGTTCTTCAAGACGTAAACTCTGACATTTGGTATGATGGTTTGTTTAAACTTACAATCAATTCGATATTTTATATGCAAATTAGCTAATTAATTATTCAAATATCGAGAAAAAAACAAGTTAGAACCATTACGCCATCATTTGTTGGCATGAATAATATTCCTTAATACATTTATAATATGTGTCACCATGTTTGACAACATTATATGGCACTACTTTTGAATGATAATCATGGTAACAATTGATTTGTATCAAATATGCATACATACGAGGGGGTATCATAAACTTTTAGAAAACAACCAGAAGTGAAGGAGCCAGAAACTTAATTTTGTTATGTGATCCTTCAGACATCTTTACTAAGTCCCTGTGCAAAGTTACACATTTCTCCTACTTTTTATTATCTGTCCACAGACCGCCATTGTAGAGATCCTCAGATTGACCGCCATCGATTGATTCTCAGATTGCCTCAGATTGTGTTATTCCCAAAACAGCAATAAATAGTTTAAAGTTTAGACAGAAAGAGGTCAAAGGTCATTACAAATAAGCTTGGTGATAATAAACTTATGGGTAACATGGGGTGTACACACATTGACCTCTAATGACCCCTACATGACCTTTGACCCTTTCTGTCAACACTTAAAACTATTTATTGCTGTTTTGGGAATAACACAATCTGAGGCAATCTGAGAATCAATCGATGGCGGTCAATCTGAGGATCTCTACAATGGCGGTCTGTGGACAGGTAATAAAAAGTAGGAGAAATGTGTAACTTTGCACAGGGACTTAGTAAAGATGTCTAAAGGATCACATAACAAAATTAAGTTTCTGGCTCCTTCACTTCTGGTTGTTTTCTAAAACTTTATGATACCCCCTCGTATATAAATGCTTATATGATACACTCAATGTTTTGAAAATCTATATATACAAATAGATTCCTTGGAATGTGTAGTACAAGATAGAATATCTACAATTTTTTAATTTGCGATCAAATAAAGTATTTGGCCTCCAAATAAGGTATAGTATTTGATCAACAATCGTACTGGGGGGGAGGGGGCTGTCAAGATTCAGAAATAGCCTCCGTAAAACTACCGTAACTTCATCATTATTCATATAATTATAAAAGTATACATTTTCTTGAAGGGTAGGGTTCAATAAATCTAACCATGAACATGTATTTGCTCTAAAATGGACAATTTTGGAGAAAATCATAAAAAACGTGAATTTTGACCAGTCTCAGTTCTGTCAAGGTTACGAAAAAATATTTTCTGAAAATTTGTTCTTTTACGATTACTGCAATCTTAAGAAAATTCCCCATGTTCTTTTTTATTTATTTTTGATATCTGAAATATGCTTTTATTTATTGACTAATAAGGAAAGAAAAAAAATGGATTTTTAAATTAACACACGTGAATTTCCATAAAACGATCCGAAAAATCGGAAATAGGCCAAAAAACAAACACAAAAAAACCCGACGATCATGCTCGTTCCGTTAAACTTACTTGCTTTCTATCAAATGCAGTTTTTATTGAGTTATCGATGCAGAAAATCGTACCTTTTACTCAAAAATGAACATTAAGAAATCAAAAGGTGAAAAGTGACAAATACCATCGTTTGATCATGGTTTACGGGAAAATACACGTATTTTTAGTTCAGATCCTTACATATCCTGATCATCGTCATCTTCGTGCAATGTTTGATTAAAATACAATCTTTTCTTGATGCAAAACAAACCCGAAATATGTGTTAAAACACACTCTTGTTCGTGAATTCAAGCGTGAACAAGAATCACGCGTATTCGAGAACAAGAATCACGCGTATTCGTGAACAATAATCACGCGCATACGCGTGTATGCGTATTCGACGTGCGCCTACACATTCCGGGAAGCGTAACGCAGGAAAACGCACGCACGGGTAATGTTTTGATTTGGCCAAATAATGCAGAAGCGTGCATTAATGCAGACGCGTTCGCGTTTAATCGGTTGACGGTAATTTAAACGCTTGTGAATTATTTTCTATGCGTATTATGTGCGACCATCATCGGATCATAGGCGAGCCTTTTTCATCAATGTCATCATTTAAAACAATGATGTTTAGTTTAGGATGAGTTATTCCTTTCATCAAAAATGTTTTTTTGCAAAAGAACCATTGTTTTGCCGCAACTTGTAATATTTGGAAATGTGTCAGGCCTGTGGGGGTGGGCATAACCGACTATTGTTTTGTTAGTTTACATAGAGTACGCTCCCTTAAGTTACGCCACTGATGTCAGGTAAGATTCTGATTTATATTATTTTCATACAAGTCATACCTAGGGGACCAAATCAAGTATTTATATCCCCCCTGTATCCCCGTGCTGTAAAAGGTTGGTGGGTATACAGATAACCATTATGACCTATACAATCCTTCTAGGGTGGACAACCTAAAAAATCGGGTGCACAAAGGCGGGAAATGGGGGGTCAAAGTTCAGGGGGGGGGTCAGATTTTGTGAAAATTTGAGCGAACCATATCGTGTTTGGTATCAAATGAAAGCAAATTTGATGCTGAACATGTCATATTGTAATAGTTCTTTGGTCATACCATTCCTTTTCAAAATATTACAAAAAAACTGAATGTATGTAACAAAACCCTATCTTAATACGTTGTCACGTGCAAGATGGAATAAGCACAGTGTGGCATGTTAACTAAGCTGTTATGATGAATTCGTATTCAAGAAGATAAAAAAAAGACAGTAAATAGATTTCACAATTTATTCATCATGATTATTTCTTGAACCAATAATGACAATAACAGTATATATATACAATAACAATACACAATGTTTCATATGACCAGATTAATCATACATGACAGTTATACAATAATATTATCCCAATGAATTGTACACCCAGAGCTCTTGCGCACGCGTTTGTATATTTCGTTGTGCTGCATACATGTAAACACTCACGGTACCGTCGTCATCAAGTTCGCGAAAGTTCGATCTATTTGTAATGTTGTTTCTCCTTGTTGTTGGACCTCCTAGTGTTGTTATTTCTGTGGGGTTATTGCCAACAGTCGCTCCAACAGTTAGTTGTTACAATTCTAGTTGCAGTTCTAGTTGTTACAAAACAATGTTGAGGAACCAACCTTTCATGTTGTGTATCATAAAAATGCATACACAGTTATAAACCAACATTGGTTAATGAATTTTGAGTATCATTATGCATTACATATAGTAGTTACAAATAAACACTGGTTGATGCAACTCTGGTTGTGTATCATTAAAATGCATTACACAATTAAAAACAACGTACATAATTGAAAACACAAATCATATTTGGTTTCTTATCAAAATTGATATTGCATTAAATAAACAAATCTTTGTTTCTTCCAATGTACAAAAACAACATAATTGAAAACACAAATCAAGTTTTGTTTCATATCAAAATTGTTATCACATTGAATACAAAATCTCTGCTTCATTGAGTACAAAATATTATACAATAAGAATTTACTTACACATGAATCCTTTGTAAATAAACTTTACATTATTCTCTCTGGCAGTGGCATATAAACACAAACTCCAGACTAAATCACCATAGATTTATTTAGTTGCATGCTCTCATCTGTAACATTGTATCACCATGAATTAATCTGCATTATTAATTTCCAGCAGTGTAGTCACAGAGTGAGGAACTACCAAAACCTTATAGGTCTTAACCCCTTGATGGTCAGAAGATGACTGCACCAAATATCATGTCATAAGAATAAAAAATGATATCATAGCCATATTGCGATTGGCTGAAACTCAAATATAAATAAGCTATGATTGGATAAACTAGAGTTACTTAAAAACAAATTGGTAGAATTAACACATCACAAATATGTTGACTGTTTGGCGTGCATGGTTGATTATAAGATCTACCCTTGAAGTCCTTAAAATAGATAAGTATAGGACACTACACATGTTTAACCTTTTATATGCGACATACGTGTACTGTGTACATGGATTATGTGAAACTCATGAAGTTTCATCGGATAACGCTATATGACCAGCATCATAATATGCATATTGCATATCCTAGAGTTATAAAACATACATGTTTTCAACCTGCACAGCATCCTCAGTATTTATTGTTCATAATCTTTAGTTGTCAGGTTCATGCTCATCATTACTGCTAAATACCTGGACAAGAAATTAAAAGAAGTGGAAAAGGCAACCCTAAACATGCAACACAGATTGTCTTGGGAGCTCATTAACTAAGTAAGTGGAAGGAAAACCTCTAGGAATGGTATCCTCAAAGGAAAGACAAAGGAAGAACGTGTCAATAATTGGTACTGCCACTTCCAGCAACTCCTAGGAAATCCACCGGCAGTGACTGATAAAGATGAAGACATCCCAAAGATTTTGGAAGAACCACCAATTAAGTGTATTGCCTTCAAAAACACCGAGTACCAGAAAGCCAAGAAATCTATCAAGGAGGGGAAAAGTTTTGGAGAGGACACCATTCCACCTGAACTCCTGACAAGATGCAATCTTGATGATTTAATACTGGATATCTGTAATAAGGCCCTCCTAGAAAAACAAAAACCTGACCAGTGGGCAATATTGAACCTGATACCAGTCCCAAAATCTGGTGACCTAAGTCAAGCAGGAAACTACAGAGGCATATGTCTGAACTCTATTGTGGCCAAGACATATAACAGATTGATACTCAACAGAATAAGACCTCACCTAGATGAATTACTTCGAACTAACCAGAATAGCTTCCGCGAGGGAGGAGGCACTACCTCACACATTCTTGGGCTCAGGAGAATCATCGAAGGTATACATTCCAATAATCTCTCTGCAGTCATAACATTCATTGATTTCAAAAAGGCATTCGACACCATACATCGTGGGAAAATGATCAAGATACTCAAAGCATACGGTGTCCCACAGGTTATAACAGATGCAATTGATGAAACTTACTACAGAAACACAAGAGCCAAAGTTATATCACCTGATGGTGACACGGAACTGTTCGACATCCTAGCAGTCGGAGTACTCCAAGGAGATACCCTTGCCCCTACCTATTCATAATCATCCTTGATTACTGCTTAAGAATAGCTATCAGTGGGAGAGAAGAGGAACTAGGATTCACCATCAAGCCTAGACAAAGTCGAAGAATAGGGCCAAAGAACGTCACTGATCTTGACTTTGCAGATGACATAGCGTTACTTTCTGACACTAAGGAGCAGGCACAGAAGTTGCTGAAATATGTTGAGGAAGCAGCACTCAAAACTGGGCTCCACATGAATGCCAAGAAAACCAAATGCATGGTATTCCACCAAGCACAAGCGGTACAGCTAAAAACCTCTGATGGAAGTAACCTAGACAACGTAAAGGACTTCAAGTACCTGGCAGCTTGGGTTGGTAGTAGCCAGCATGACATAAAAGTACGTAAAGCACTTGCTTGGAAGGCCTGCAATGCTTTGAACAAAGTGTGGAAATCCAGCCTCTGTCGAAAAATCAAAATCAGAGTTTTCCAAGCTACTGTTCAAAGTGTTCTACTGTATGGAGCTGAGACATGGACCATCACCAACAGACTGAATAAATCTCTAGATGGATGCTACACTAGAATGCTGAGAACTGCACTCAACATTAGTTGGAAAGATAAGGTACCAAACAAAGCTGTATGGAAACTTACAAAAGGTATCAGAAAACATCACAGATCGAAGGATGAGATTTGCAGGACATTGCATGAGAAGAGAAAATGAGATTGTATCTGACCTGCTGCTATGGAGACCCAAACACGGACACACATCTGTCGGCCGCCCAGCCTTAACATACTTGGACAACTTGGCGAAAGACACAGGACTGAAGAATGATGAGGAGATGAAAGCATGCATGAGGGACAGAGTAGTTTGGCAGGCCATCACGAAGACCGTTCGAGAACGACATAAGTAAGTAAGTAAGTAAGTAAGTAGTATTACTGCTACTCTCAGTGTCATCACTTTCCAAAGTTACTTTTTCAGCATGCATTGCACGACTGCATATGGAAGGAGAGCCTTTGCACTTACATCCTATGTAGCATGCAACTGATTGCTTTCCACATGCACAGTTCTTGCTGCAGAAAGGCACACTCTTGCAGCCGCATGATATTCCCTTGTTGATATCCTGTACAAACATACCGTCTTTCAAAGTCCAGCCATATTCTTCTGCTGAGGGGATATTTTGTTCCGCTTGGTGCGCTGTCTTGTCAATGATTGTTGCGAATGCAGCATTTTCAACACTGTTATTCTTGTTCAAGAACTTATGTGCCCTGATTTCTTTTAGAGAAGAGAAAAGAGAGTCATCGCCAGCTTTACTGTATACCGATATGAGTAACTTCCTTGCCTGGTTGATGATGTCTTCAGTCAACTTATACTCATTCTCCTCACCAAACCCGGCAATTAAATCCAGCTCTACCTCTTTGGATCTCTGTAGCCATGACCTTTTCCCTGTAAAGTATGGGTAGCTTGTAATGTCCCTACCACTAATGCTATGAATGAAAGGGAGTGCACGGCATAGTTCATCGTCAAGCTTATTAACCATCTCGTGTATCGGTAGATAGCTATCTTGTTGGGTTCTGATCCACATCTCTTGAAGATTTAAATCTTTTAAGTATGTCGCGTAGTAATATATGCTGAGAACTATTACATCAGTGTCATTTTGCATGCACGACAATGCGTTTCACATCATCATTTTGAGTAGCATATATGGCATGCAATAACATACGTGTGTCTGCCTTTTCCTGGTTTGAGTCTAGGTCTGGTACATCAGTTTTAGGTCATAACATTAAAACAAATTGTTTTACAACAATATAAATGTCATGGCCCATGTTCAGAATTAAATTTGCTATCATTTGATAACAAACATGATATGGTTTGCTAACAATTTACCAAATTTGACCCCCCTTGAACTTTGACGCCCCCCCCCCGTTTCCCATCTTTGTGCACCTGATATTTTAGGTTGTCCACCCTAGGAATGTTGTATAGGTCCTAATGGTTATCTGTATACCCACCAACCTTTTACAGCATGGGGATACAGGGGGGTTAAGCTGGCCCCCTGGGTATCACACGAATTGTGAAAATTATCAAAACTTACCCAGAACTTCATTCTCATTACGCCACTGAAAATGAGAACTGAAATAGGCAATGACTATTACTATGAATTTCCAATATTGTGCAAACTCCGATCCGACGCGAGTGGTTAGTGGAAAGTTTTTAAAATTCCCTTTCATATGCTTAAATGATGAGTGACCTTCCATTATAATGAACTTGGGACCCGGCTATTTTCTGAAGATAGCAATGATAAAAAGTACCTCCAGTATTAAACAGCATTGATTTTGTTGGATCCTTTTTGTTTACTATCTGCTGAAGATAGCAATGATTCATAACATGGTAATTGTTAACAATTAGCTTCATATTCAGTAGACCTTTGTTTTGGTTGATTTCTTGACTGTCCCCGTTACCACTAGTGGCGTAACTAGACTTTTCACTCTTGCTTTCAGATCAGTCTAGAACATGCAAACCTTTATTGATTAAAAATTGAATTGGCTATTTAGCCATTAAAATATAAAAGATGGATTCTGCATATCGACGTTTCTTTTTTCAGTCCGAACTTGAATCGGAATTAAACTGATGTTCCCGACTCCATCAAATAGGAGATAAAACCATATGTTTTGTTCCTCTTCCTTCCGGATCGACTAGGAACTTATGTTCTCTAATAACATAATAACGGCATATCCCATCCATGCATACCATACAGCCTAAACCAAACGAACAATGATCCTCACAAATGGATTAATTTGGTTTAAAAAAAAAAAAGGTATTCTACCTAATTGAGCTGAGCTTTTGGGTAATTCCCGATACCTTGACTGGCCCGATGGTAGGGGCTTGACATAGACAACTGCTGAAGGAACAGCAGACAGTAGTAAATAAATATACAAAGCAAAAGCAGCTCATAATGGACAAAACCCCAGAGTACGAGGGGGTATCAAAAAGTTATTGACATCGCCAAGAAGTAAAGGAGCCAGAAACCTTTTTTTGATATGTGACCCTTCAGATATATTTAAAAAGTCACTGTGCAAAGTCACACATTCCCACTTTGTATTACCTGTCCACAGGCCGCCATTGTAGAGATCCTCAGAGTGACCGCCATTGATTGATCCTCAGATTGCCTCAGATTGCGTTATTCACAAAAACAGCAATAAATAGTTTAAAGTTTTGACAGAACGGGGTCAAAGGTCATTACAAACCAGCTTGGTGACAATAATCTTATGGGTAACATGGGTTTTACACAGATTGACCTCTAATGACCCCTACATGTCTTTTGACCTCTTTCTGTCAACACTTTGAACCATTTATTGTTGTTTTGGGAATAACGCAATCTAAATATGCCTTTAAAAGGTCAAAATGTGAAATTGACACTTGACACCCATTACATAAAGTGAAGAGATCGCAATTTTATATGCATTCATTTGTTAATAAATAAGATTTGAGTTTATCTAAAATAGATATAGCTGATTGTTTTATGTACATTTGTTTCTCGTTTACTTTGTTATTGCGTCGGGGATTAGATATAATAATAATAATAATAATAATAATAATAATAATAATAATAATAATGCGCCATCTATCTAGACAACCTATTCCGAGGCGCAAACATCAAAACAAACAGTTAAAATATAAAAACAATTACATAGAAGTCAATCAGTCAAATCATAAGCAATCTTAAACAGATGAGTATTTAAAGTCTTTTTGAAACCATCAAGTGAATCACAGTTTAGGTGCACAAGTTCCACAATTTATGTGCACAAGCATAGAAAGCCCGGTCGCCATATGAAAAATGTGTCCGAGGAACTGAGAGAAACTGTTTATCTGACGATCTGAGGCGACGTGATTGGAATGTGTGGATTGAGAAGATCGCTGATATAAGAAGGTGCCATGTCATGTAGGGCTTTCCAGGTTAGGAGAAGAAGTTTGAAATGGATGCGATACCGAATAGGAAACCAATGGAGACGCTGTAAAACAGGTGAAATGTCCTTTTGAGCATTCGTGCAGCAGCATTCTGAGCTCGTGGAAGTTTATTGAGATTTCGTTCAGTGATCCCATATAATAAAGCATTGCCATTGTCAAGACGTGATGTGACTAACAGTAGACCATCCAAAGGCAATAAATGTGCTTTAAAAAAATGCATCACGGCATTTTTTGTTACAGCTCTACATTTAGGCTAAATTAAGTGCTTAAATAGTAAGGTTTCCAATGAAGGGGGGTGACAAAAATAGAAATAGATTTTTAGGCCATTTTCAGCATAAAATGACCGTTTTTGGGCAAAAATTTGATTTTTGTGTTTTTTGGTGCAATTCATATCTTTAAACAATGCACTATCCACCAGTAATCAGTTTGACCTGATTTAATGTTTATTTAAGGAATAATCCGTAATTAAAGCTGCTTAAATATAAAGAAAATAAAAGCATAAGGGAGTACAAAAGGGCACTTTTCTTAGTTTTGTAGTTGTATTTGCCACTTATATTCGCTAGTTGCTTAATCTGTCATGCGATGATTGAATAAATCAGCAAACTAGTTTGACATGGTCTATGACATTTATAGATAGTTTTATGATGACAAGTATGGTAAAATTCAACATTAAAGGGGCATTCCATGGTTATTTAACATAAAGGTGTAGAATCGTTATAGTGACTTAGAGGTGTATTTAAGGGAGTGTCTTCTGTGCCCTCACAGGACTCCCAAACCTACTTTTTGAACCTCTTTTCATGGTCCTAAAACATATTCAGGGTTTTACCAAAATTAATGTTAGTATGCTAAGAGGTTATTCAAAATGGCCGCCAAAAGGGTCAAATTTCGAAAATGTATGATAAAAGTATAGTTTTTAACAACGGTAATACTTTGAGTTACTCGGTATGCATGTAGTAACTCATATCCAGTACTTTTACATTGTTAAAATAAATTAAATCAAGATGGCCGCCAAAATGGCCGCCCTAATTGTAAAAATAGCGTATAACAGCGTATATTGCATCATATATACCATGTTCTAAACTGCTAAACTAATGCTTTTAGATAAACGACTCACCTCTGTGAAAGTTTTGAATATTTATCGCATTCTAAAATGGCTGCCAGACGATTAGAACTTATGTTAAATGACCTAAAACAGGTGGTTTACATTATAAAAATAACATGTAAAACAATGAAATACCTATACCGCAAAAGCTAATGAAACAGCATTAATTATATTTCTATGATAAAATGTGATATTTTTAATATTTTAAAATATCCAAGATCGTCGACGAAAAAGATTAATCATTAAATAACCCTGGGTGATCATTTAATGACCCCAACTCACTATTAAAAGACAGGAGCCGTCATCTAACACAAACCCTACATGACCATTTATTGACTCGATACAAGTGATATTGTAATAAACCTAAGTGATTATTGACATTTGTTTAATGATTCCAAATGATCCGAGTGATCATTTCAATACCCCGTGAGATCATTTAATGACCCTAGGTGAAAGGTTAACGACACCGAGCAATCATTAAATGACCCGGATGGTCGCTTAATAACCCCAGGTGATCATTCAATCAACCAAAATGTACGATGACAGTGTAGTTTTAACTATAGGGTGTATGTATTAAACTCTCATCCAGCACGTTTGCATTGTTAACATACTTTGAATCCTAGATGGCCGCCAAAATGGCCGCCTAAACATAAAAATAGCCAATAATAACAGCATATTTTGTATCACATTTATCAAATGATTTAAGGCTACCAGATGGACTCCATTAACTACCAATTGGTCAGAAGAAAATAGCAAGATGGCTACCAAATTGATTACAATATGGTCAGAAATAGCTGATTGGACCTTATCTACTATACATTTTCGCTATCTACCAGTATCCAACATTTTATAAACAGATAAGTTAGTGATGTAATGGGGATAATTATGATAGGCTTCAAAACCCTACCTTATTATTGAAATATCCAAAAGGATCATCAATCAATCCCAATCGCCACCAAGTATGCATAGGTAGTTGTATGAATCCATCAATGACCTTATTATTCAGATATCCTTTATATACTTACTTAATTGATTGATTGGGGTCATTTCGGTATCACTCGCGGTCTGTAGATGATCACCTAGGTTAATCAAATAATCACTCGGGGTCATTAACTGATCCTTTTGGATCATTGAATGGTCATTTGGGTTAATAGAATGATCAACTTGGGTAAGTAAGCGAACGTCCGGGTCATTATATGATTTCTTGGGGTCATTACGCTATCACCTAGGGTCATTAAATTATCAAATGGTGTAATGAAATGATCACTCAAGATCGCATTGGGTCATTGAACAGTCACTTTGTGTCAATGGTCACCAAGGGTTATCAAATAATCACTTGGATCGAGTCAATAAATATTACCTTGGGGTCATAAATTCATCCCTTGGTGTTACTGGATGACAGTTTGGGCGGCTTGAGTAATCACATGATGGATTGGGCCATAACATATCACTTGGTATCATTACTGAATACTCAAGAGTCATTACACGGTCCATTTGAGTCATTACACGATCCAGTTGAGTCATTTCACGATCCAGTTGAGTCATTACATGATCAATTGGGGTCATTGAATGATAAACTGTGGTTATTGAGCGACCAACCGGGTCATTAAATGATTGCTTGGTGTCATTAACTTATCAGCTAGGGTCATTAAATGATCCCCCGGGGTAATGAAATGATCACATGAAGTCATTAAACAATCCCTTTGTGTCAATGGTCACTTAGATTTATTACAATATCACTTGGATCGAGTCAATAAATGGTCATGTAGGGTGTGTGTTAGATGACGGCCCCGTCATTAAATGGTGAGATGGCGTCATTAAATGATCACTCAGGGTTATTCAATGATTGACTTTGTCGGCGACCATCTTGCACATTTTAAAATATTAAAAATATTACGTTTTATCATAGAAATATAAAGAATGCTGTTTCATTAGCTTTTGCGGTATAGGTACTATTACATTGTTTTATGTTATTTTTATAATGTAAACCACCTGTTTTAGGTCATTAACATCAGTTCTAATCGTCTGGCAGCCATTTTAGAATGCGATAAATATTCAAAACTTTCACAGAGGTGAGTCGTTTATCTAAAAGCATTAGTTTAGCAGTTTAGAACATGGTATATATGATGCAATATACGCTGTTATACGCTATTTTTACAATTATGGCGGCCATCTTGGCGGCCATCTTGATTTAATTTATTTTAACAATGCAAAAGTACTGGATATGAGTTACTACATACATACCGAGTAACTCAAAGTATTACCGTTGTTAAAAAGTATACTTTTATCATACATTTACGAAATTTGACCCTTTTGGCGGCCATTTTGGACGCCATTTTGAATAACCCCTTAGCATACTAACATTAATTTTGGTAAAACCCTGAATATGTTTTAGGACCATGAAAAGAGGTTCGAAAAAGTAGGTTTGGGAGTCCTGTAAGTGCACAGAAGACACTCCCTTAAATACACCTCTAAGTCACTATAACGATTCTACACCTTTATCTAAATACTATTTGTGGCGATTCTGTCTGTCCAATGACTTCGAGTGTAGATTCCTGCTCATCTGTCCGTGCAATCGCTATGCGCAGGGATCTTCGCCCAACGTAGCAACCAGTGCCATGCAACAGTCACGAAAGTGTCACGCACGGCCCGCTACCGAAAATTGATTTTCTTTAACCCCGGTAGCTACTATTTGGACTCAAATTGTGACTTATGGAGTGAGTGATGACATATGGTCTTCACCCAAAATATTTTCATTATGGACATAGCTACATTCCTGTATATGTGGCTGTTTGTTATCCTTAAAGATCGCATCGCAATAAAGCATTTATACAGGATAATACGACCGACAATTAAAATATGTTACGAACTTTTCTATTATGTAAACAAACGCTTGCACTGTTGCTGCGCGCTCGCGTATAAACAAAACATGGAGCACGCGTAATGGCGCAGACCGTAAGGTGCGTACGCGTTCGTGGCGCAAACTGGGTCTTATTGGGCGGGTAAAAGGACCGTGTCTCCGCAGTCCAAACTGTTCAGTAGACATACAAAACGGCGCACCAGGAGACGTGAACAAAAAGTCAATCATACAGCCAGGAGTACTCCAATTAACTTTAACTTACGGGCGTCTTTTGGTATGAGTTAAACTATGAATATGATCAGGATGAAAAAGAGTGAAACGGGTGAAAGGGGGGTCAGTCTCTATGCGCCGGGAATCAAACCAGACCGTGAGCGTGCAAGTGTGTAGTGTTGTATTTTTACACTATTGCAATAGGCCAATCATGGGATGTCTGTTATATAAATGGGAGTGTTACATGGATATCGGTATGCGCATTAATACAAACGTTTAGGCATGGAGGAATATGGAGGAATAATCCCGGGAATAATTAATGTCAATAGGCAGAAAAATAACTTACGGATATTGCACGCACAGTTCTCAAGACTGGGCACAGATTATCATGACGATAGACGCCTCCTTCCGTTGACCCTAAAACTAAAAACCCTCTGAAATAAGACCCCACTATAAAACCACATATTATAGGCCTACTGAATTATGTGCATGGGGTAGCCTACCTGGATTTACGGGCACATGGGGTTCCTGTATCATGGGGTATCTGGAATATTAGGGCACCTGTGATAACTGGATTTTAAGAGTAAGAGTAGGCCTACACATTCCATGAATCCCCAACCCGAGAACCACCCAACCCACGAACCGCGAAATCTAGTATTAAATAACCATGGAATACCCCTTTAATGTTGAATTTTACCATATAGTCGGGCGGCGGCTCCCATAGACACTGTACTTAAGCGTGGCACCCCCTCTTGCTCACGATGTAAACGTAACCAAAACAAGTTCAATGAATTTTATAATTATTATCAGGAATCGCTAGGGGTGTGAGATTTGTTGTAGTGTCATATTTTCCAAGAAATAATCATTCTAAGCAGGTTATTTTTAAAAATAAATTCGCTGAATATAGTACATTGCTATAATATGACATTGATCCATTGACTACGGAAAAATCAATGTATTTTCACAGTGGCGTTGCCATCCACAATTAACGTCACTAACCTTAGCTGTACACAAAATTCCTTTTTAGTTTGCGTCTAATGTATTTTGTATAGGCCAATGTTAAAATGTTGCAATAAACAACATTAAAAGTCCGCAATCTAGCTGAAATAATTATCGTATATAATATACATATATACAATTTATTTGAGACCATACATATATTTTTAAGACCTTTTGATAGAAAGATATGTGTAGGGGTTCGTCATAGTATTTTCATATTTTAATCACACTACTTCCTAATCTCAAAATTGAATCATCACGATAAATAAAAACGACACTACTATTAAATGTTCGTCTTGATATAAAAACATCGTTTATTTATTTAACTAATATCAATCCTAATGATTCAAATGAATACTCGATATAATAATAATACAAGGCAGTCAAATTAATTCATGACATAACAATGTTCAAAAGGTAAATTATATAAATTATATAATATTATGAATTATATTGCACAGATAAATGAGAGTGTGTGAGTCACCTCAATCATTATTTCATTATACTGTAAAGCTTCAAGTGAAACTGTTTTTTAGTAATATTGCATTAGTTACATACACATACTACACAATGATTGATTATAAATATCAATAATTCAAAAATCATATTTCAAACTTATACCGTATTTTGAGTGACTTCTTTAAAATTCAGTAAATATTCTATAATTATTGTACAAACGATCAACCTCGATTTGAATGAAATAAAATACCCCTACTAATTCAGTCGTGATCATTATTTTACATTGAAGCTATTTAAGGGCGGTATTTCGCGATACAATTGTTTGCTTTTTTGATATTGGCTGCGTAACCAGGGCCGTCAGCGTTTTCACGAATTTTTACCGGAAAGGGGGTTGTGTTTTCACGATTTTTTACCGAAAGGGGGGTGCGTTTTCACGATTTTTTACCGGAAGTAGTAGTATGACGTCAGAGTGTTAGTGCTGCAGCACGCTGACGATGCGAGCGCCTCTGGCGCGAAGCCAATAACGGGTGGGGTCCAGGGGGCGGAAGCTCTGAGCATTACAGCGAATTTAGGACACAATTTTCATGTTTCTTGCCATCGTTGACCCCATTTTACATTCATAAAACAACATGTTACCCCTAAACAAATATATATAAAAAAAATAGACTGCACCCCAACGCATCCCCCCCCCCCCCCACCACCCCCCCCCCCCCCCCCCCCCCCCCCCCCCCCCCCCCCCCCCCCCCCCCCCCCCCCCCCTTCTGACGGCCCTGGTAACATAACATGAAGAGGACGATGCCTTTTTCAAATATTTTATAGATGGGGGCGTGGGTCACACAAAACCTGCTCTCTAAGATGCTCATTGGACTATAAATATATTACCAACATATCGGGATTTGTAAATGCTTTAACAAACAATTTATGGAAGATATAAAAAAGCACCAATATTGAAGAATTTCATAAAAAATATGAACGAGGCGACGAGAAACTACTTTATTTTATTATTAATTATTAATTGGCCTTTTAACACTTTTCACGAGGTATGTTTGTACTTATTTCCATGCATTTCACATGATGATTCCAAATATGGTTATGAAATTTAACAATGTTGACATTTTTAAACAGATTGAGACATTTTGGAATGTCGTCTGTAGACGCCTGCCGCGTGGAAAATGTTTATAAGGCAAATTAATAATAAAATAAAGTAGTTTCTCAAATGCATATAAATTTGAAGATGTAGGCCTTAAAATACCTACTTCTCTATCCATTTATATGCATTTTTCCTATACTAATTTTTAAACATTAATATTATTGCATACTTAATATAGTCCCTAAAATATAAACAAATTCTTGTTATTTATGCCCTCGTCCTTCTCATCCATAAACGATTTATTTGTGTGATTTTTATAAAATAAAAAAAAATGACTTGCTAGTCCGTATGATTTAACTTACAATGCAATATTACTAATAATTGCTTGCATTATACTGGCCTCAATCCTAGATAGATCATAGATATGATATATGTATTCGATTTACCTCTTTAGTTCGTCTTGATCAACCGTTGCCTACACCGGCGCCAGTAGTACTATAGAAGACGGTCTGCGTCGTGTCCTTTTATGAGATGTGCACGTTAGTCTCATGATCACCCTGTACCATTATGATCATTGTGATATTCATTGTGATATCTATTGTGATATCAATGTACCCATTTACAGCTGGTACAGGTAGTATTCTGATACACTAGTAATCTTATTTTCTGTAGCTTTTCTCTTTCACGAATAACTAATCGGCAGATTAGGAGGGAGTGTGATTAAATGAAAATACGAGGAAGAACCTCTCCACATATCTTTTTATCTAAAGGTCTTAAAAATATATGAATAGTCTCAAATAAATTGTATATGTATATTATGCACGATAATTATTTCAGCTAGATTGTGGACTTTTCATGTTGTTTATTGAAACATTTTAACATTGGCCTATACAAAATACATTAGACGCAAACTAAAAAGGAATTTTGTGTACAGCTAAGGTTAGTGACGTTAATTGTGGATGGCAACGCCACTGTGAAAATACATTGATTTTTCCGTAGTCAATGGATCGATGTCATATTATAGCAATGTACTATATTCAGCGAATTTATTTTTAAAAATAACCTGCTTAGAATGATTATTTCTTGGAAAATATGACACTACAACAAATCTCACACCCCTAGCGATTCCTGATAATAATTATAAAATTCATTGAACTTGTTTTGGTTACGTTTACATCGTGAGCAAGAGGGGGTGCCACGCTTAAGTACAGTGTCTATGGGAGCCGCCGCCCGACTAATACTTGTCATCATAAAACTATCTATAAATGTCATAGACCATGTCAAACTAGTTTGCTGATTTATTCAATCATCGCATGACAGATAAGCAACTAGCGAATATAAGTGGCAAATACAACTACAAAACTGAGAAAAGTGCCCTTTTGTACTCCCTTATGCTTTTATTTTCTTTATATTTAAGCAGCTTTAATTACGGATTATTCCTTAAATAAACATTAAATCAGGGCAAACTGATTACTGGTGGATAGTGCATTGTTTAAAGATATGAATTGCATCAAAAAACACAAAAATCATATTTTTGCCCAAAAACGGTCATTTTATGCTGAAAATGGCCTAAAAATCTATTTCTATTTTTGTCACCCCCCCCCCCCCCCCCCCCCTTCATTGGAAACCTTACTATTTAAGCACTTAATTTAGCCTAAATGTAGAGCTGTAACAAAAAATGCCGTGATGCATTTTTTAAAAGCACATTTATTGCCTTTGGATGGTCTACTGTAAGGCGTAAACAAGTGTAGCAGCAGTATCATCATCAAGCACTTGGCATATTGGGTCTAGACAAATGGCGCATCATAATGGCTAATTCATTTACGTCCCATGACAGGTTGTCATGTTTGAATGATGTCCTATTGTTATGCACCATTAATGTCGTTTTGAATTTTAATATTGTAAACAAGCCGCCAAGCAATGAAATAGATCATGTGAAGAGGGTTTCTTCTGGTAAATCTATTAACTCTAATATATCAACCAAAATAACCAAATGTCAAATGCTGTACAAAGTACATTAATAACATGTATTACATTTAACTATTTGAATCGAATTTCGATTATTAGGCCGTGCTATATGTATATGACGTACAACACTATCCAACTACAGTCATCACAATAAGTAACTGACCAGGTATTAAATGTGCTGATAACTCTAAAAGTATAACTCCTACATAAACATATTAAATTATAACCATGTTGAGAAATTTCTCTTCTTGAATTTGAGATATTACACGCTAAGAATGATTATTAAGGAAGTTACAATCCCAAATGTACTGTCAAGTCTGATTTTCATTTTCACATTTTCATTTTTAACACGGGGACTCAGAACGTCAAAGTATTGATTACTGGTAGTGGTAGTGCCAATTCACCCGTCGATGGCATGGTTGTTGGATAGTCGGACGGTGGCATTGTTACGGTTGATCAATACGGCACACACGCTTTACCTTTCATACTCTCCCCGTGTTGAAAAGAAAATGTTAAAATGAAAATCAGACTTGCCCTAACGTTTGGGATCGTAACTTCCTCATTAATCAACCACTTTTAGCGTGTAATATCTCAAATTCAAGAGGAGAAATTTCTCAAGAACTTTATAATTAAATATGTTTATGTAGGAGTCATACTTTTAGAGTTATCAGCATGTTTATTACCTGGTCAGTTACTTATTGTGATGACTGTATTAAAAGTTAATGGGCTTGATTGTGATTCCCTCTTTAATGAAATTCATGGGATCGATATTATTATTGTCTATCTCACTTGTTTACTGGGACTTTTTACCAAATACCCTTGCATGGGGGAGATAGAAATAATACAAATTTAGAGTCCTTATTCATTCTCAGAAGAAAATTATAAGTACTTGTACCAATTCCCCGTGACTTGAGCATACCACTCCTCTCTTTATATCCCTGAACAAGATTAAAATCCGTGTATCTATACTTATCAGCTTGCTATTCATATGTACAAATATCACCACAAATTATTAACCCCTGACATGACCTCGCCGCCACCCTCTTTATCAATCTTTTTTCGATCCATAAGGCCTAAAAAAAAAAAGTTTGTTTGCCCAAACAAGAGTTGAAAAAAGTGGGTCGGTAGGTCGATTACCTTTTTTTCTTTTTTTTTTTTTTTTGGCTATGGACACTTTTAGAGAAGAAAAAGACTATACAAGTTGATGTTAATACACTTGAATGTTCTTTAAAACCCTAACCTTCCTACACTCCGATTCACTAAAGCAAAAAACAATGTCCACGCGCATTCTATAGCATATGATTCGATGACGTCATCAACCAAGCTGATATGTGTGTACAAAATCACTGCCCAGGTGAGCATTACCAGGTTAGCCGAGTGATTAGGGATGCGGCGCGGTGATCAGAGGTTCTGGGGGTCAATTCCAAGGGGTTTCACAGCGATTATTTGGTTTAAAATCATACTTTGTCCCCTTCCCCAGTTTCCACACCGTACGAACATAGCCTGACTGGTTAGGGCTAATACATGTATTTTGTTTTTAATAGGGCAGCTGGCAGCCTGTAGTACAAACCTTCAGATAGTGGTAGGATCTTGGATTTGCATCTCCTTTAGTGTTTTAAAGGGTGGATATGTGGGAATAAGTAAATAACAGGGCAGTGTAGTTGATTAGTTTGGCAAATTAAGATGAAAATATCATTTAATACATATATCTTTCAACATAAAACATTATTTTAAAAAAAATTAAATCTAAAAAAAAAAATATAAAAAAAAGGCATGGGGTTTTGAGATTTTATGGGTCGGTCGTGTTTGGGCAAACAAACCTTTTTTTTTTTAGGCCTAACTACAAAACGCGACATGCCTCTGATATTCACATTGCCCCAACACAACCCAAGTCCGTGTGGCAAATGAGATTGGATCAAGACTATTAGACACTGGGACGTTGCTCTGTATCTTTCACTCTTGTATCCCACGTTCGTAGGTTGCACGTTATGACCCTAGACCTCGATTTAGGGTCAAAGGTCACATGTGTTTCAATGGGAAGTCAAAAACTAAATTTAACATGGTAAAAAAACAAAAAAATGAGCTATTGACTATAAAACGTATGTTATATTGTTGGGATAAGTGTTTTAAACAAAAAAGTCAATCACAACTTTGATCGTAGATCAATGGTTTTTGAACTGTGACCTTTTGAAAATTACAAGTTGGCCAAAATAGACCATTTTTGTCATATTTTCGCAAAATTGGCACAAAAATGACATGTTATCATCATTAAAAAAATATTTTGACTCATTATGAATTGAAAATATTCAAAGTCAAAATATTTTTTTCTCATGTCCGAAGGCTGACAGCAAAATTGTTAACTCTATTTGTTGGGAGTGGCTCTTTTAACTTCATTCTTTTATTCCAACTTTTCTTACTATCATTTCATTCAGCCATCATGCTTATATAGGCTTTAAGCCTGGCCCGAGCATTTTGCTTGAGTTTGGTCCCTTCAGGACACAGGGGTGGATGTGTACGGACCGACCGTGTAAACAAACCAAACTGGCTGAAAATACCTTCAGATCCAAGGACCATTAATTTGGAATATTACGAGCATCACTCTCAAAAACTGCAAATCACTTGCTACATTAATCTACAGTCTTAATGGTTTCTACTGGCGGCTTCTAACGTTATAGTTCCCCAGTAGAAACACGCTCTATGGGTGTCCTCTTGATGTACATACAGCATGTGTTGCCATAATGACGTCATTGAGGAGTGTGTGTGTCCAACTCGAAAACCGAAATAGTCGATTCTAACTGAATACAGGTAAAGATTAGTTTAATGATTCTCATAACAACATGCAGACAGTTTTATGTCCTTATTATTGACCTTTTCTCAATAGGATACGTAAACTGGAAAGTGACATGTAACAGGTTTCGACTGTAAATCGCTTGAAGGTTGGATTCTTTTAGGCGAACCTTAAAGGTAGATATTCTGATTGCTTGCCCGATTTTCAACTCGATTTTTTTTCTATTTTACATGAAAGGTCATCCTTAAAAATGTGACGTTCCAAAGATTGAGTTATCATAACTCCAATGGTTCTAATTTTAGAAGCACAATGTCATAAGAATTTGGCCCATTGAGTAGTACACAAACTGGCTGGTGGTTAAATCTTTGGTATTTAAGTCACCACATTTGAGCCTATAATGTCTTAATGGAACATTTCTGGCCCCTAAGATTTTACAGACATAATGAAAAAAATATGGGGATTATTTAAGTTTAGTGATGGAATAAACGCATTGTTGGGCATTTTTTTCAGGTTAAATGTCGTGGCCTAGTAGAAACAGGGGGATAAAAAAAGTTATCGTTAAAACTTACCATTAAAACTCCACTTTGCAGTGCCCCAGTATAAACACGCTCATAGCTATCCACAAGGTACCAAACACATAAGTATAGAATGTATAATAATACTCCGGGGGGGGGGGGGGGGGGGTACTAACTATATAGTAGTATTCGTAATATGTGCCTGCCTTTTGGGGTGACTTTTCGCGAAATTTGGTATTTCGATGGGTGGTAATCAGAAAGCTTTTTGGTATATTAATTCCAATTTAATTCTTTGATTGTATATAGAAGGGTGTACTTTGTCAGATAGGTGTATTGATCCCCCTAAAAGAAGGCCTGTTGTATTCAATAACCGCTGAATTTCTAATATCCGAATTTCAAATGTTTAAAATACACTTTTGAGATCCCAATTTTGGTAAAATGCACTTTTGAGAACCCAATTTTGGTAAAATACACTTTTGAGAACCCAATGTTCTACTAAGCCTTCTGTTTATTGTATATACATGTATAACAAGGGGTACATGTATACCGTATTGATTGGTAGACATTTCACTAAGTTTGGTATACCGATCGGGTGTTAATTTTGCATTATGCAGGTATATTGAAAGTCGGTATTTTAAAGTCTGGGAGGCACATCCACGTACGATGACTAGTGAGGGGGTTCAAACCACAACCTCCTACGGAAGTTGTGTTCACCAACAAAATAGCTAAGGATTATTAATGTTAAGAATGTAAATATGTACCTCATTGTGTTTTTCCCTTTGAAATACAGAAGGTACAACTGTTTGAATGACTTCTATATATACACGCTACAGGCGTCGTGTAGCTCCTCCGTTTGCTCAAACAAATCTCTGTGTATTTTCGTTTCCCGAGGAATGGCCAATATAGTAGAGTACGAGATGACGTCAACGACTGAACACGTGTAAAGGTTGCAACGTCGGGTTATACATTTCAATCTGACACTTAATGCTTTCTGAAATCTAGACGTATAAGTGTTATATTACACACCTGTCCACGACAAATAACAGGGGATTAATGTCAGTGTCATTCAACCATTAATGTTACTTTGATTTTTATTGCAAACATGTTTGATACTAAGGCCTAGAAAAAGGTTTGATTGGCGTAACATAGAAAAAAAAATAGGGTCGGTAGGTTGGATTTTTATTTTTTTTTAAAAATCTATAAAACGTCTATGAAATTTTATATACCAGCACACATATACCATACAGACATAAACAAATGGGACAAATACACATTTTCACTTTTTGTCTTCTTCTTTATCTCACACGCAAAAAAATAATAATAAAAATAATAATAATAATAAAAAAAAATAATAATAATAATAATAATAATAATAATAATAATAATAATAATAATAATAATAATAATAATAATAATAATAATAAAAATTAAAAAAATTTATAAAAATTAAAAAAAATGATAGGGTCGGCGGTTAAAAAAGGGTCGGTCGGGTTACGCCAATCAAATAATTTTTATTTTTAGGCCTAATGTGCTACATTTGAATTTGTTTTAATATGGAATATTTGGGCGTGAAAATAGTTCCATTTTTGCAATGGACGCACGTCACATGAGGTTGACCTCATCCCCAAAACAGTGCAATGGACATCCGTGGTGCGAATCACATCCGGTCGACCTCCCGCTCTGGTTTGTGCCCGCCGGAAAATGTGTGAGTTATATCGTAGGTCAATTGCTTCAATCAGGCATCATGTCACTTTTATGTAGGCATCCGCTTCATTCTTCCCTAAAACAATTTATAATAGCCTATGTCATGCCTGGACATTATGTGATTTGATCTCTATGAGCGTACTAATTGTATCACATGGTGAAATGAGATCATACTTCTTGGGATATTCTTCTTCTAATGTAAAACGGCCACAGCCTAATAATGGGGTGGGTAATCAAGTACCCTTTTGAGGTTTGGTAAAGTTTTACTCAGCGGCAGGGTTATATTTTATCCCTGGAAGATGTAATCCGTTTACACAGCGCATCGGTATAAAAGTTTACACCAAAAGGAACCCTGTTGCCGTTTGACCCTGTTTTGGGGTAAAGTTTACCCAATTTGAAGGGGGCGCTAGTTTTACTCAAAAGTTGTGTTACTATGTGCACAGAAAAGGAGTATCATTTTTTACACGATGTATAGTTGTGGTGTTCTTTACCCATTTCTAGAGTAATTAATTTGTACACCATATCAGGAGTTTAAACAAATTTATAATACTCAAGCCAATCATGTTGAACTATGGTGGATGACAGAACGGTCAAAGGTCTCTTGCAGCATACAGGCAGTTCTTGAAGACGTAATCCCGGATTTGGAAAATGTGATATGATTAAATACATGTTATGGTTATTTAGAGTAAGACAATTTATAGTCTTAGGAGTAAAGTAGCTGTTTAGTCCTATATAATTATAGCCTAGCCGATGCCCCAACCCTGCACCAAACTATATGGTGTAATACAATGATAATTAATGATTAATTATAATTAATAAGGATTCATTAATGATTAATTAATTATCAATAACTAATTATCAATCATTAAATAATGATAATTAATTAAACATACATTAATTATTAATACTTATTAATCATCAATTAATGATTAATAAATAAGTAACTAATGATTAATGAATGATTATTGATTAATTAATAATAAATAATGAATGATCAATAATTTATATATAAATAAGTAATTGATTAATGAATGATTAATGTTTATATATCATAATAAATAATTAATGATCAATAATTAATGAATAAATAAGTAATCATTAATTAATTACTAATAGTTATATAATGCCCGCATTATACCCACAGGTCTTCGACTCAATTGCACACCAGCACTGGGTACCCTACCGCCACAGTTACAGAGTGAGTGGAACAGAGTTTTATACAGTGCATCCATTCGTCTCATTAATATTCTGTCTCTACATTGTGAGTCTTCCCTAGACCATTTGAATGAGGATATTGTCAAGCTTCAACTTGAACTGGAGAATTGCTGCTCAGATGCTCAATTTTTACAGTTTACTAATGAAATAAATGGCTGTTTATCTAGACAGGAGACTGAACTCATGAACACAAGAAACAAGAAAGTATCTGGCCTGTTAGAGAAGCAGAAACGGCACAAGTACCGGCGGTTCAGGCGCCCACCTCCTCCTGAACCTGAACCAGCTGCATCCACTGTCATTAACCTTTCATCTTCCACCTTATCTGATGCTGAACACAGACTTCTCTCTAGAGGCCTTAAATTCTGTCCCACTCCTCCTGATGTCAATCAGGTTGAGCTTAGCGAGGACCTTACTCAGTATTATCGGAGGATACGTCTCAAAGAATATTTTCTTGATGCCCCACCATCTGTACCTGAGCCGTTCTACAAGAAGAGTACTTGGGTTCCTCCCAAGAACAGAGTCCCTGCCCTTGAGACGTATGTCCAAGTCGTTAGCACCCAGGTTAACACTTCTGAGCAAGTTTCCCGCAGATCTCATGACAATATCCCTAGGGAGGAACGCCAGGCACTGAATTCCATCAGGTTACGGACAGACATCATCATCAAGCCAGCAGACAAAGGGTCAGCAGTAGTTGTTATGGACCGACAGAAGTACATTGATGAAGCCATGCGTCATCTTGACAACCGCATTCATTATGCTGTTCTTGACTCCGATCCCACTAACACATTTTCTCAACAGATTCAGCATACCCTGGATGACATGCATCAGCGTCATGAGCTCTCTGACAAGGCCTTTGAGTTTCTATCTCCCAAAGATTGCAGTGCTGCCCGCTTCTACCTCCTTCCTAAGATCCATAAGCCGGGAAACCCAGGCAGACCCATCATCTCTGGCAACGGCTCCCCAACTGAGCATATATCCCTCTTTGTCGATAACTTCATCAAGCCTCTTGTTTCACAGGTTCCCTCCTATATCCATGACACCCCAGACTTTCTCAGGAAACTCGAAGCCATCAAGAACCAAGTTCCAAGCACCGCTATTATTGGCACATTTGATGTTAAGTCCCTCTATACCAACATTCCCCATCAGGAAGGCATAGAAGCAAGCCGTGCAGCTTTGGCTAAGATTGGTCATTCCAGTCCTCCCATACCTGATATTGAATGCCTCATGAACCATGTCCTAACCAAGAACAATTTCACTTTCATGGACAGGACCTACTTGCAGGTACATGGCACAGCTATGGGTACTAGGATGGCTCCGTCATGGGCCTGTCTTTTCATGTCTAGGCTGGAGGAACAATTGCTAGCTGAAGCACCTTGTCGACCTTGGATTTGGTTGCGGTACATCGACGACATATTCTTTATCTGGACCAGTGATGAAAGCAGTCTCCTCACATTCATTGATCACATGAACTCATTTCACAGGACCATTAAGTTCACTTCTGACTACTCCCACCAACAGGCACACTTTCTTGATGTAACCATACAGAAAGCTGAGAATGGTATACTATCTACAGATCTCTTCACCAAGCCTACAGATACGCACCAGTATCTCCATGCTTCAAGCTGCCACCCTCGCCATTGTAAGACAGGCATAGCATATAGTCAGGCTCTCCGTCTCCGACGTATTTGTTCTAACGAATCTAGATTCTCATATCATGCACAGAATTTGAAGAAGCATCTGGTTACCAGGGGTCACAGCTCCACCAAAGTCCAGCAAGCCATCAAGAAAGTCCACTCTCTCCCGAGAGCCACAGTCCTTCAGGAGAAGCCCAGAAACCAAGACCCCACCCCTAAGATTCCCCTTGTTACCACATTTCATCCTAACCTTCCTCCTCTGCGTCACATCACCAACACTAACCACCACATTCTCCACACATCAGACCGTCTTCGTCGTGCAGTTCCTGACATACCAATCCTGGCCTACAGACGCCCTCGCAACCTACGAGATATGTTAGTACGGGCTACCATCCCCCCGGTAACTGATGATTCTCTCCCCACGCAGCATGGCACTTCTAAGTGCGAGTCGACCAGCAGGTGCGTCGTTTGCCGGGAACACATCAAGGAAGGCGATTCCTTCACCAGCCACACCACCCATGCCACCTACAAGACGAAGGGTCACATCACTTGCACCACATCTAATGTCATTTACCTCTTATCATGTAGAGTGTGTGGAGTCCAGTATGTTGGTGAGACTAAAAACTCACTGAAGAAGCGCTTCTATGGACACAGATCGACGGTCAACACCAACAAGCCACCTGTCGGACACCACTTCAACCTTCCCAACCACACTATGTCTGATATGATCTTACAGGGCATTGAATCTTTAGGTAGCCGTTCAGAAGTGGTACGTCTCAGTAGAGAGAAGTTATGGATGAAGCGTCTTCTCACTATTCAGCCCCATGGCCTAAATATCCAGGAAGGGAATGATTAGACTCAACCTCCCGCCCCCACCCCCCCCCCCACCTCCTCCATTTGTATCTGATAAACCTATCATTTGTATTTTTTACCCATTTGTTTTTCTCCACTTTTTCTTCACTCCATTTTTCATTTTTTAATTCTTGATATATGTGATACTTTGTTTTCATTTTCTACATTGTCTCCTATGCACAGTAATTTTCATTACTTGTTCCAGTGCATTTCCATTATTTGTTACCATAGGCCTAGTCCCACTTTGTTTTTTCTTGTTTTCTCATGCATTCTCTCAGTCCTTTTACATTTCCATCCATTTTATTATCCATTTGTAGTCATCAATCACCATTATTGATTTCACTCACCAATTATTTTTATATCCCATTTGCCTTTTACTTTTTAATCTCCCCTTTGTCTATGTCATCCTTTTGTTATTTTATCCACTTCATCAATCAGCTGTCTAGCATGATATCTTCCCCTATTCATTCATCTGTCGCTTTGACTTCCTGCCTATTGTTCCTCTGTCTATATATATGTTGTGTAATGTTGTATTCTGTCATTTTACCTTCGATAAAGATTCTGTTAGAATCGAAACGTCAGGTCCTCTTATATTTATTACAATAGTTATTAAGCACCAATTTATTATTGATGAGTCAATATTCAATTACTATTCAAATTATTAAAGGGACACAGATTAGTGTTGAAGATTTTTGTAAACATTAATTTACTTCAGAATTCAAGATGATCATTAAAAATTACCACAGCAAAACTTGATTAAAACAATACCATCGCTATTTTATTGAACCTTTTTTTTTTAAATCGCCCTCTATGTAAATATGATTCGCGTTATTTTTCACGCGTGCTGCAGGGGATACTGTTTGACGTAAAATGCTGATCGCGGCTCGATCAGCATTTTTGAATCGACGTTTTGTGGTACAAAGAGGGATGATTTTCTTAATCCTAAGTTATAGGTGTAAGTTCATACATGTAATACAATTGTAAACATATACCAATCCCAGTTTTTAATCATAATTGAGGGCGCAGCCTCCAACACATCTATTAGTGTCCCTTTAACCTTTTTACTTACTTTTCAATTGCAATCTTTAAGTGTGAGCCATTAAAGTGGCACATTAAATACACAAACCGTTAATGATAATTAGTTGCTACACAATGAAACACTAATGCATGATTTACCATTCTTCATTCATAGTTTTCCATTATTATACATGTATAAAGTGTCAAGAAGGCCTATCCTCAGTATGCCAACAGCATTAACCAAGATCACAATTTATTGTATCCGATTGATCCTTGTACAAACACCAGTACCAGGCAGAGGGTCTCGTTCCACAAACCAATTACCGTTCTTTTAAATACGTGCGCAAATACATCTGAGTAATATGTTCCTGCCATGGTAATGTATATGTCTGCAAAATTGTCACAGGCTGCGTATAGATAATTGGAAATAGATGTATCTGCTGTTATGATTTGTTGACAGAATTGAACGTTAATAGTGTTGGTGGCCGTTGAGAACCAATAAAACCAAGTGTACTTGACGCGTTGGGTGGCCCTATTTAACACTATGCTGAAGTACCAAATACACACTGGATCCATGATGTGACCTTGCTAGAAAATAGGTTGATATCTGCAACGAGCGTAATGAACATGTTCCGGTACAAATTGTTTCATAATCTGAAGTAGTCAAATACTCACTTCGCAAGAAAAATACATTTTGACAACATTAAATTTGAAGAAAGAAAAAAATGTTATTATACCTGTATTACTTCAGCATTACAATACAAACGTGTACAAATGTAATTAGTGTACTTATGTCCCAACCCTGCACCAAGTCTATGATGTAATGCAATAAATTGTCCTTTATTCTATTGTATAGACATTACGCCCTTTATCGCTTGCTTATGGTTATCGTGGTGTTTCGAATTACCCAACGCCCCCTATTTAATCATAACATGGGCCTAGGCTTACAAGTATGCATGTCCCATATGGCCAACCTGAGAAAAACATTGATGTACATAAGTATAGCCTACAAATTGACATGATGCGACAAATGATACCCCATATTATTTATATTAAGTTATAGAATAAAAGATGTAAATCAGTGGCATAACATCCAGGAGTGGAAAGTCTTCCTGTGCCCGCTTGACCATCGTACTGAGTCAACGAAATTAAGCAACACAATTCAGGGACATTAATTAGTGTCCCATCTCCACCCTCCAAAAAATCCAAATGTTCTCAAAAAACCCAAAATATTAACCACCCAGGTTTACTCATCTAGCGGTCCTGCGCGAAGCGCGGGTGACCGCTAGTCTAGTACAATTTTGAACATGGTCTGTTTGATACAAATACTTTCTTCAGCGCATATATGAAAAATGACACAAATGAAAGTTCGACAATTGCATTGAGCGCTATACAATGTGTCAGTCATTGGTCCAGATTTTATTGTCATAGTCCGTCAAGACTTTTGAATTGATTGCATTTAAATTCGAAAGGAAATAGCAACTGGCAGTCAAATCCAATTATGTAGCTAGCTGAAGGCCAACTTTTTATTTCATCTCTCATTTAAGTGTAGCCTTTGGATGTATTGTCTATGCATCAGGAATTCAGTAACGTTGAGTGTTTCGGCAAGAGGACCTCAAGAGGACTCTCATAGCTATCTGGAAGGTACCAAACACATAAGCATGGAATGATGAGAAAAAGTACCTAAATTACGACTCTCCAATGTCAATTTCTCCATTCTGTAGCTGTGGAGACAGTGATTTAAATCCTTAGTAGTTATGCCCTAACTGTAGCATAACTAACGATGTAATTCTGAGAGTAAAACTGGAGAGTAACACCAGAATAGTAACTAGCGAGGTTAATATCAACATTAATCTGCATCGTCCCCTTACAAAATCAATTGTCGAAATATGCCAAGTGTTCACCTATACTTTACAGCAAATTCTGACGTGAATGGTCCTTCGTAATATTAAAAATGTGTCGTAACTTGCTAGGTCATAGGTAGTGTAAATAAAGAATCATGTTGAATCGGCCTGTGGTCTGGTCATTTTTGTAGCCAAAAAAAAATCGAAGTTGTTTACCACTTTTTCAAAAATAAGGACATTACAAACATATTTTGGGCGAGTGGGAGTGTCACATACAAATGTTGCACTAAGAGGTACAATTTTCATTATGAAAATCTGTTTTGTGTAATTGAATAGGTCAATGCTTTATTAATAACATGATGCCACTTCTATCGTCCAATCTCTGCGGCGCGCGGCGTGCTACTGTCTTTTATAAATGGAAAACATGGGTTCGATTCCCGAAATTCCCTTATGTGATGTTTTTAAACATAATGGTGACTTTATGAAATAATTCAATATATTGGCCCAGGTATTGAGATACTTTCAGTATTTATTTATTATTAATCAATTGATTCATTAAATGTGTATGTATTGTTATTTTTAATTTATCTCTTTTTTATTTACTTTTAATGTACTTAAATACATAAATGTATCATTGAGAAAATAATGCATAAATTGATAATGAAATGTATGATGTGTGTACATACGCGGACTTTTTTTATAGATTTATGTGTCTACACCAGCTGGACTGGAACACTACATTTTGATGTTTTATATTACTGCGTGCTTTTATAATGTGTACAATTTTATTGCATACTTGTAGTTTTTAAGGTTTTGTATAGTATTTTCCATTTGTATCTCCCCCCCCCCCCCCCCCCCCCCCCCCATACTGTTGTTTTATGTATTTTTGTAAAGCGCTTTGAGGACAGTTTACTGTCATAGGGCGCTTAACAAATACCTTATTATTATTATTATTATGATAAAAATCTCCTATTTATCATCATATCTATGTAATCGTCCATCGGGCATATCAAAAATTATCATTTAGTTACAGCAAAAACTGTTATGCTTCAGCTTACTCTTGGGTCCCGTCAGGTATAAGATTTAGCGTAAATTATTCGCAAGCTCACCCCGGTTTGGTGCTCTCAACATTGTGGGTTACGCCTAAATTTCTAGCGAGGTAGCGCTATTCTTCAGCTACCAGCCATTGGTGCACTCGGCCGCACATCTACTAAATATAGTGTTTTCCATGTTAGCCATAAATTAAACTAGAGCGGTTCTCGGGTTTCGCGGTTCGCGGGTTTCGCGGTTATCGGGTTGCATGGTTTTTGGTTGAGCGGTTTCAGTAGACATGGTTTGTGGTTGGTACTTAAGGATCCCAGGGGAACCAGATTCGATGACTGTTACATTGTTAGCGATGTGTTGTTATAATAGATAGTTTGATAGTTTGTACACATGTTTACTAAAAAGAGGTTTTTATTGTTGTGGTGACAAATTTAATTGGTGCAGTAGCAGGCAGCTAATATTGTTTTAGTTGAATATTATCTGTATACGGCTTCCTTTTACCCGCCCCATGAAAAGACCCAGTTTGCGCAACGAACGCGTATGCACCTTATGGTCTGCGCCATAACGTGTGTGCGCCATGTTTTGTTTTGTTTATACGCCCTCGCGTAGCAACAGTTTGTTGTCTACGTGGGGCGAAGATCCCTGTGCACAGCGATTACATGGGCAGACGGGCATGGATCTGCACCCGAAGGCATTGGACGGACAGACAGACGGACAGTCTCGTCACAAATAGTATTTAGATGTTGTAGTTAAAAGAGAGAGGTTATTAGTAAAAAAGGATGGCACCAGTAATCGGAGGTTTTACGCGCATAAACAGGACAAATGCAAGGTCATATGTTCTTTGTTTATATATGATTGTGTCAATCATCTTGGTCAATCCTGTGGCTGATGAATACAAATGTATAGTTTAGTGGGGTCACTGTAATATTTTTCACAGCAATTTTTAAAATTATCAATAAAACTGGTGTACAGAAATGTTATCAGTAAGGGGTCGTCAAAAATTATTGCCTTTTTCACATACGTACAGGTCGTAACTTGGTACCCTAGGCTAAATTCCCGGATTTTTTTTTCTCCATCAAATATGTTGCAGTTTGACCGGTTAGCTACACAGATTGTATACGAAGCTCAAAATGTGAAATCATATCCAAAAAATAAAATCGGGACACATTTTATGGTGTCCGTTATTTTAAGGCTAAATTGCCCGATTTTTCTGCGTCAAATGTGTTGCAGTTTGACCGGTTAGCTACACAGACTTTATAAGTAGCTCAAAATGAGAAATCATATCAAAACAAAAATTGGAACACATTTTATTGGTGTTCGTCATTTTTTAGGCTAAATTGTCGGACATCTTTTAATCTAAATTGATGGCAATTTATTTTCTTCGCCAAATGTGTTGCGGTTTGACCGGTTAGCTACACAGACGTAACTCAAAATATGAAATAATATCCAAAATCGGGACACATTTTATGGTGTCTGTTGTGTTTAGGCTAAATTCCTGGCAATCTTTTCTCCGTCAAATGTGTTGCGGTTTGACCAGCTAGTAACTCTAAATTGCCAGCAATTTTGTTTCTCTGTCAATGTGTCACAGTTTTACCGGTTAGCAACACAAACTTCATACGTAGCTCAAAATGTTAAATCATATACAAAAAATATCAATTTATTGTGTCAGCTATTTTTAAGGCTTAATTGCTGGCAATTTTTTTCTCCGTCAAATGTGATGCGGTTTGAACGGTCAGCTACACATATTTTATATGTAACTCAAAATGTGAAATAATATCCAAAAAATCAAATCGGACATATTTTATGGTGTCCGTCATTTTTTAGGCTAAATTGCCGGCAATTATTTTCTCCGTTAGCTACACAGATTTTATATGTAACTCAAAATGTGAAATAATATCCACACAAAAAAATCGGGACACATTTTATGGTGTCAGGCATTTTTTAGGGTAAATTTCCTGCCAATTTTTTTCTCTCCGTCAAATGTGTTGCGGTTTGACCGATTAGTGACACAGACTTCATCGTAGCGCAAAATGTGAAATCATATCCAAAAAATATCAATTTATTGTGTCAGTTATTTTCAAGGCTTAATTGCTGGCAATTTTTTTCTCCGTCAAATGTGTTACGCAAAGTTAATATGTAGCTCAAAATGTGAAATCATATCCAAAAAATCAGATCGGGACATATTTCATGGTGTCTGTCATTTTTCAGACTAAATTGCCTGTAATTTTGTTGCTCTGTCAATGTGTCACAGTCGGGGTCACAATTTTACCGGTTAGATACACAAACTTCATACGTTCAAAAATTTAAATCATATCAAAAAAATCAAATCGGCACATTTCATGGTGTCCGTCATTTTTTAGGCTAAATTGATGGCAATTGCCGGCAATTATTTTCTACATCAAATGTATTGTGGTTTGAACGGTTAGCTACACAGATTTTATACGTAACTCAAAATGTGAAATTATATCAAAAAAATTAAGTCGGACACATTTTATGGTGTCCGTCATTTTTTAGGCTAAATTGCCGGCGGTTTGAACAGTTAGCTACACAGATTGTATACGTAACTCAAAATGTGAAATAATATCAAAAAATCAAATCGGACACATTTGAGGGTGTCCGTCATTTTTTAGGCTAAATTGCCGGCAATTATTTTCTCCGTCAAATGTATTGCGGTTTGAACGGTTAGCTACACAGATTTTATACGGTAAGTCAAAATGTGAAATAATATCAAAAAAATCAAATCGGTCACATTTAGGGTGTCCGTCAATTTTTTTGGCTAAATTGCTGGCAATTATTTAATCCATCAAATGTGTTGCGGTTTGAAAGGTTAGCTACACAGATTATATATGTAACTCAAAATGTGAAATAATATCAAAAAAATTAAATCGGACACATTTTATGGTGTCCGTCATTTTTTAGGCTAAATTGCCGGCAATTATTTTCTGCGGCAAATGTATTGCGGTTTGAACGGTTAGCTACACAGATTTTATACGTAACTCAAAATGTGAAATAATATCAAAAAAATCAAGTCGGACACATTTTATGGTGTCCGTCATTTTTTACGCCAAATTGCCGGCAATTATTTTCTCCGTCATATTTATTGCGGTTTGAACGGTTAGCTACACAGATTTTATACGTAACTCAAAATGTGAAATAATATCAAAAAAATCAAGTCGGACACATTTTATGGTGTCCGTCATTTTTTAGGCTAAATTGCCGGCAATTATTTTCTCCGTCAAATGTATTGCGGTTTGAATGGTTAGCTACACAGATTTTATACGTAACTCAAATGTGAAATAATATCAAAAAAATCAAGTCTGACACATTTTATGGTGTCCGTCATTTTTTAGGCTAAATTGCCGGCAATTATTTTCTCTGTCAAATGTGTTGCGGTTTGAACGGTTAGCTACACAGATTTTATACGTGGCCTAACTCAAAATGTGAAATAATATTAAAAAAATCAAATCGGCACATTTTATGGTATCCGTCATTTTGTAGGCTAAATTGCTGGCAATTATTTTCTCCGTCAAATGTGTTGCGGTTTGAACGGTTAGCTGAACAGATTTGATACGTAACTCAAAATGTGAAATAATATCCAAAAAAATCAAATCAGACACATTTTAATTTTAATTTATGGTGTCCGTCATTTTTTAGGCTAAAAAAATGCTGGCAATTATTGTCGTAATCCCGGGACCCGGTTTTTTCAGGTGGGACCCGAGATTCCCGAAATGTCTATAAACATTTCATTCTGAAATTATCCATAATTTCATTTATCAAATTATAAAAATATAATGACTAAATAAGCTTACTTAAAATAAAAACACCGGGCCACATCACCAAGAGTTTATTTATCCCTGACATCACCGCAATATCAAAAATCTTGATCATGAACTCATGCCAATGGATCGATATAGACGCTAGCCGATTTGCTTAAACTATAACTTGAATGTGTACTCCTCCGCGATATTCAACTAAAGCAAGTTATTAAATAAAGCGTAGAAATGACTCCAAACACACACAAAATAGCGTATAAATGACAACAAACACCCACATATTATGCCAGTGAGAAGAATGCGAGGAAAATGATTGATGAAACACAAACCACATTTTAATTCCATGTAATTCGAGGTCTACTTCTTATGCGTAGAAACTATCGATGGGGCGCATCACTGTACATACACCAACGAGATAAATATAAGTAGAGCGCCCTGCTTGTCTAGAAAATGAAGTCAACAAAACCCCACAAATAATTTTATTAAACTTCATCGTTTTGCAAAATCAATCACATAAGTAGGTAGATGCATCTTCCATGCACATATTTTGGCCGCGAATCTCGTATCACGATTGACCGAAAAGGGTTTATTTCCAGTTATTTGAGTATTTTGAGTGCCGTCTGCTCGCAAAATTGTATTTAAGTTGCCGTTCTATTTGCAAATCCACTAAATCCCCTAAATTTAGTCGATTCATTCATAAACCGTTGCCGCAATTGGTCGCAAACTGGCTTCACGCGACCAATTGCGGCAACGGGCCCTGAAATAATATTACTGTCTTTTGTTTAACACTGATATCTTATGTAGCTTAAACTATTAAAGTAATTAAGATATCCAAAACAAAAGCTGATGACTCTTTCTACATTTCTAATGTATAACTGATTGAATTCACTATGTTTTTAAAGATTTGGCGTTTCATCTGTAATTTTACACGATTTCGAGCGCGAGATTTCTTATGTAGCTTAAACTATTAAAGTAATTAAGATATCCAAAACAAAAGCTGATGACTCTTTCTACATTTCTAATGTATAACTGATTGAATTCACTATGTTTTGAAAGATTTGGCGTTTCATCTGTAATTTTACACGATTTCGAGCGCGAGATTTAGGATTGCATTGTAAATGGGCTGGCAATGACCCTAGCTACAGTCATCGCTCGACGTATATCTATCTATCTATCTCGTTGATTCTGGCCTTATTACGTGCCTTGGTTACCGACCAAAACACCTTAGATACGCCTTTTTCTAAATTATTTTGGACCTCAAAATTATTTTCATGCAGTAGGTATGAATATAATATACAACATATCAAAGTTTCTTTTAACCCACACCCTTACTTTTTTTAATTTTATTTTCACAAACTAACCACGCTATAACGCAGTAACTGTACCGTGATTACACAACACATACGGACAAAACGCACCAAAAATGAGCCGATCAGAATCATGCCGACGAATACAGTATTCGACTGACTTCTAGTCATCTCATAACAAGCGAAAGATGTGTACTATTGCGTGTCACAAAGCTCGGGATAAGAGAATAGAGAGAATCAATACATGTTCCAGATTTTAAAAGTCTATTTTGTATCATTGGGCTCATGTTTAACAGATACTCATAATTTTCGGACTCGTATCGGAATTTGATTTAGAATAGCATGCAACACTTGTTTACTCAATTAGGGAACACCATCGTCTGTGAAAGAAAAGTTATATATTGAAAACTATTTTCTTGGGTTATGTACAGGGTGTCTCAAAAAAAAACGTGCACGTGTTTACCCAACTTGTTGACCATGAAATTCTAGAATTTGGTGTAACAATTGTATATATATTGATAGACTAAACACTTAGCTTTCATATGCCGTTTATTTCATCTAGTTTGGTTTCGTCAATCCTGAGATATGATCAATTAACTAAAGCTACCTAAAAACGAAGTTGTGCCACTTTTACGGAAAGAATGCTAAATGATAAGCATTAAAACCCTCGTCCCCTTAAGGGAGGGTGGTCGCCGATTGCGCTAGAACGCATAAAACAGTGACCTAGGGCGTCTAGGTGATCGCTTTTACATTCCCTGCGCTCATTTTGACGAAAACAAATTGAGGCTGCCACCTTACCCGGGGGTAGGGTAAGCCGTCAAAGTCCGATTGTAGGGGGGTGGTTGCCACCTTACTTTTTTTTTTAAATCGCCATTTTGAAAAATATTTTTATTGTATGTTCCTGAAATATTTTAGCATAGGCCTATGTTAGAAGCACCATTTCCATCACTTATAAGCAAAAAATCGGGTGAAATTCCGATATTTAGAACTTTTTTGGCGAAGATTTCCATGATATTTCACTGTCCAGCGAATACGGCAGGATTTTGAGGTCGGCCATGTTTGGTGACGTCATTGTGACGTCATGCGTGGGATGTTTGTACTTGTTTTAGTATGTATGGATAGAGGGAACCTCTAGCTATAACATGATACCCAAATAAGTATACTCTGCATTTCGGATTGGATTTTTTAGGGGGTGGTAACCCCGGTGGTAACAACCCCTCTCTCCGGAGTAACCCTTTCTATTCATTGCAAACTGTAAAGTGGCACAACGTCAACTTTAGGTAGCTTTAGTTAATTGGTCATATCTCAAGATTGACAAATCCAAATCAGATGAAATAAACGGAATATGAAAGCTAACCGTTATTGCTATTACTATGTATACAATTGTCACACCAAATTTTATAAGTTCACGGTCAATAAGCTGGGTAAACACGTGCACGGGTTTTTTTGAGACACCCTGTATAAACTAGAATGTACCATTTGAGGCATACCAATTACCCAAACGAACACAAAAAAAAACTAAATTAGGAAAATAATGACAAAATTAACTAAAATGACGTAACACTATACAATTTGAGAGGTTTTTTTTTTAAAAGCTAAACCTAGAATCATGCCATCGATTGAACCGAGTTGCAATATGTTTGTGGTAATGTTCGTTAAAACAGGATACTTTTTGTCGTATAAGCTCCTCACGGGTCAAAAGGATAGGCAGTATATTATGTAGGTCTCAAAATTGTCAGTCTGAAATGGAGAAGTCTGAAAAAGAAATCTATTATGCATTGTGCACGGCGCAAATTGTGAGTAAAAGGAGCCGAAACGATACTTGCTGTAGCCTGATTCACTGGGCATTATGCACCCTTCTGACGGAAATATCTTAGTATTGGCTTTCTCTTTAAAGGGAAACTTCCCCGGGGGGCCAAAATCGTACGAGGATGTGTCTGCCGGACTTCGAAAATTTGACTTTCTCTATACCTATTTTCTGGCCAATTTCCCACCCATAAATATACCAATTTTGTTAGAAAAGCACCCAATTTTGCACAAATTGGGTGCTTTTTACAAAAAAAATCCTCAAAATACACCCAATTTATGCAAATTGAGCGCTTTGGTCTTTGATAAAAGCACCCAATCGCTATACCAATTTTTGCGAAAAAGCACCCCAAACGGCAGGCACATTTACGTTTACCATCTCAATGTGAGAACCCCCCCCCCCCCCCCCCCCCCCACCCCCGGGGAAACTTCATTCATCTAACCCGATATACACTTGCGAGACGCTGCATACACTTGTGTTGAGGTCACCAACCCGCTATCTTCCTAAATCTGTGTTACAGAGTATATGTACATACATGTACAATGTCTTGGAATTTATAATGCTGCGTGGAGGTCACACTGCTGATTTCTAAATGCTTATAGACAAACTGTTTTAATTGAAGCTATTTATAGGTAACTCAGACAAGGGAGAGAACTAGGTAAAATCATGATAAAATGTAACATTTACTAAGCTAACTTTGTTAATATCCTATGGATTTCATTCTATCGATTGGAAAACCATATAAACATTAACACATTCTTTCCATTTTGGCCACTTTGGCGTCAAGAAACGTACGCAACACAAATAATGTGCATTTCCATCAACAAACTCAGTCAGGGTCTAGTCTGTGTGAAAACAGACTTCCTACTGTGCGAAAACCAACCTATACTATACATCATAGACTGTAGTCTGTGCGAAAACAGGTATTTGAGCGTTCACTCTATCCCTTTAGTGAATCATGCTACAAACTTTCGATCGGGAGATGGGTCGAATAATCGAAAATATGAGATGGGCAGGATGAGAGCGAGTTCCTAAAGCAGTTATACAGATAGTTGAGCCTGTAGATCAGTGCGCAAGAAGAGCATGCACACACAACAATTCTTAAACTCACTAAACGTGAAAATTAGCTGAAGATACATGTTGATAACGACATTGGCCCGTAATCGTTAAAGCTAAGTAAAGACCGTTTTCGCTATTTCCCATCATACGGGAGCTGAAGTGCATCGCGAAATTAAATTTCTTGGAGGTATGTAGGTATTTTTCAGAAAAGGCGCGCAAGCTTCCGGAAATTGTCACTCTTTCCGCATATTACAAACCTGCGCAGGAGAGAGACAGCTCCAGTACGCGTCAGTCTTCATTCTTTTCCGTGTAGTATCACCAACATTACTCCAAATTGTCCATGGTGGTATTTCAAAATGGTGCCCATGTTACACGCAAAGAGATATGGCAATATATTTTGTACTTAAAATCTCCTTTATGTGTTCGCGACACACACCTCTCCTGGATAAGAGTAAACGGTCTATAGGCAGTTAGTCCTTATACGCAGTTAGTCCTTTAGGTCTTGCATACTTTCACCAACTTTCCTTTCATGAAATGCAGCGTCACAAGTCAAATAGTCTATTAACAAGGAGTGTTAATCTGTTTATCACCCATCCATATATTTTGAACACTTGACACATTCTCGAACATGTTTTCAACTGCATATTGTTAAATTTGCAATATGTCATACTTGGTGCCAAATCTCGTCAGTTACATGCTTGACACCTCCCAAAATCATAAAAACTCAAATTTACAACTTAGATTAATACTAAACCAAAATAATCTATCAATCGACCATCATCAAATCAATATATAAATAAACTAATCAACCACTCATTTAAATCAATCGATCATCTTTATTGATGAAAAATCAATTAACAGCCAATCAATCGATCAACCAATTAATGCATCACTCAAAAATCAATAAATCGAGGCAATTCAAAATAAATGATTCAACAAAGAACCAATCACCCAACCAAATCAATAAATCAATCTATAAACCTTCCAATTGAATGGATCAAACAATTAATGTATCACTAAAAAAATCAATGAAATCAAAGCCATTCAAACTAAATGATGAAACAACAAACCAATCACCCGAGCAAATCAATAAATCAATAAATCAATCTATTGAGCTTCCGATCAAACATTCAATCAATTCATTAATACCTGTCAATAAAATGTATCAATAAAATTAATCTATTTAGCAATAAATCAATCAACCAACTGACCAACCAATTAAACCATAAACAATAAATCAATCGATCAGCTATTAAATTAAACAAATTAATTTACTATTAGATTCAACCATCTCAAAAACGATCAACTAGTAATAAACAATTAGCCAACAAACCAAAACAATCAATCCAATCAATATTTAATCATCCAGCTATCCAATTTATTCCAATTTAAGAGTTTGGATGCTAGAAAAAGGTGATAGCCTATACTGACTAAGGTAATACTGGAATTATACCATAGCAGGCATATCAACTAAAAAATTAATAAGCTTAAGCATACTCAAAATACTGTAAATCCAGGATAAATCATTTGATAAGTATAAATCTGAATAGTCTACCTTATCAATTCTTGTAGAATATCATGCAGCCTTCATCTATAATAGGTTTATAACATTAATAGTGATAAAATAACCACAAATATCCACACATTTCCTTAAATATAGCAGCATAAGCAGTTTGTCAGTTGACAGCAAATTCCAATATGGCTGCTGCGGGTTAAGAATTCAAAATTATTAGCAGCTAGCTGCTACCATATACTGTTACTAAAGGCTGAAGACTAAGTTAGCTGCTATCATTCTGCTACTATTAGCAGCTGCTACCATTATACTCCTATGTATATTTTGAAGACTAGGTTTGCTACTATCATTCTGCTACTATTAGCAGCTAGCTAGCTGCTACCGTACTCCTATGTATATTTTGAAGACTAGGTTTGCTACTATCATTCTGCTACTATTAGCAGCTAAGCTGCTACCGTACTCCTATGTATATTTTGAAGACTAAGTTTGCTGCTATCATTCTGCTACTATTAGCAGCTAAGCTGCTACTATTAGCTAATAGTAGCAGAAAGCGAGCGGCTAGCCGCTAGTTCCTGATTAATAGGATTAAAATCAATAGCAGCTTACAATCGGCTAAATAGCGGCTTGTTAGCGCTAGCTGCTACTTTTTTTTTGCTATGGGTATTTCTTTCTTTGATTTCCCAATACACATAACATTTGATGTTCCTCCAAGAGCGCATAATTGCAGATTACAGCTGTAATTTGGTTTGAAATCAATGACCGTCGATCACCCGAAAGAAACAGAATATTGAATTTGCTGCTATAATAGCAAAAATACAATGTACATTATCATATAGGAATCCTCAAGTCAAATTTTTAGTCGAGTGATGATTAGCCACAACACGAGATTTAATTGTTAGACCTATCCCCTATCCCCTTATATACATTATGCAAAAAAATTGTTTCGTTACCCTTCAGTGAATATTTTTAGATTGGTCGGTAGGTAAGTTTTTTCCCCCTCATACAGTTTTCGATCTAAAAGATAACAACAATTAGGCCTAAGCTTTCAGCATTTCAAGAAAATATTGAAGAAATGTAGAAAGAAAGAAAAAAAATTAAAACCCGGTCCAAATTTATTTTGTTTGGCCTTAGAATGCATTACCCTACATTTGGTCTTCCTAGATTTAGTTTGTTAATAATATTTTATTAATTTAAACGGGAATTCAGAGGAAGACCAAAGTATCTTGTTTTTTTTCATTTATAATTGACTCTGTTAAAAGCGTAGGGATTATGTTAGTCCATGGGAACTAAATCTCCTACGTGGCCTAGTTAAGGGGAATCATTCAACCTGTGTCACATCACAAGACTTTCCCCATATGTGGTTAGGAGAGACGTCAAAACTCGACCGCCCGTTGACCGCCGGTTACGGGCGGTTCCGCCCGGTTCTTTCAGGTCAAATATTTTACTGGTATATTAATATTCGCGCATGCAACACTGAACAACCGCCGGTTGACTTAATGCTGTAATCTGACCAATTTACACTATCAATCTGTTACTTTGCGGTCATAATAGCTCTATCTATAATCGTTCTATAAAAAAACAACATTCATAGACTTTCGGTATTGATTTTAAAAAGTTAATTGAGCTATAAACAGATTGAAAAAGCCAACCCCAGCGAAAATCAATAGCTGTATTGTACTGGTTGTCAACTGAGACTTTTAAGTCTTAAAAGAGCCCATTACTTCAAGATGTTATTGCTCACGTGTGTGACGAGGCACTTTCAACCGGTCGTGTTCACCAGAGTGTTACTATTTGACCTCATTATGTGTGTATATTATAACAGACGACACGTTTTGTGAGAACCGAACGGAACCGGCCGTAACCGGCGGTTGCCGGGCGGTCGAGTTTTGACGTGATCCCTATTAGTACATGTATAGCCACCCTAGGTAAGTGCCAGATGGTGCGTCAATTCAAATTGTGGTGTCACGTTTTGTACAAGTAGTTTACAAAGTGTCTAATTTAATCAAATTACATACAACGTTTCAGGGTACGGGAAACACAAATCATCATAATATTTGTTATTATACTGCGGACCAAATCGGATTTTGTTTGCATCAAAATAATGACGGATCATCCCATCTTCATGTTATTTTGCTTGGCTTAACCGGGGGGTGAATTATCTAAACTGCTCACAAAAAGTATCGAAATACTTAGAAATGATCCAATATATAACGGCTCGAAAAGGTATGCATTATTCGAAGCAAATAACCAATTGCATAATTTTGTTCTGCGTATTTTGACACCTCGATCGTTGAGATACGATGTTGCGGAGCGGAGTTATTGTCATTTCAATGATCGTGGGTCCAGTTTCAAAAGTGACACTCATCCCTATTGAAAATCACGAATCTGATCATTCTAAACAGTAATGCAAACCTCGTTCTATAGGATGATTGTCACTTTTGAAACTGGACCCACGACCAATGAAATTACTATAACTCCGCTCCGCAACATCGTATCTCATCGATCGAGGTGTCAAAATACGCAGAACAAAATTATGCACTTGGTTATTTGCTTCGATCAATGCATACCCTTTCGAGCCGTTATATATTGGATAATTTCTAAGTGTTTCGATACTTTTTGTGAGCAGTTTAATTATAGCAACGGTAAGATCACGTAGAACATGTAGAAAGACGTTTGAAACGTGGTATGGCTACCAACATAGTTAAATTTGTAGTTAAAATGTGTTACAGTCATGATATTTTCGTTATGAACGATCGATATCTTCTCATGTTAACGGGTTGATCCATGCCTATGAATCTCATATCTGCACATTGTTGAGATTTGGTTTACAGTATATCTCACTCTATAAGTTCTTCACCCGGAAGTTAAGCGTAAACTGTCAATCATTCGTTGTGAATGAATATTCAGCCATGGCTATTCATGACCTCACACGATGTGATCGTGCGTCCTTCCCCACTGATCTGTTTACAATATTCATAAAATGCAAATAACGCTACGCCTCTCCTCTGTCACTGCCAGACACAATTTAAAATTCGTATTTTGTTCCACTTAAAATATAATTTCAAATAACCAATTCTGAATGTTTCGTGTCATATAAGAACTAAATTCTGCTATCATCAAAGCAAATTAGTTCTACTCTAAATCACAATCAGGTTTTTTTACCATTGATGTACTATTTCTGTGCCACAAATCATGTTTTGAGCCGATAAAATCCACCGCGTCTTAGGTCGTCTGGTTTGCTACGACCATGATAGTGCGCCCCCTATCAACACCTTCACCCGTAAATTTGCGCATAGTAGACGGGGAACTTTGCCTCCGAGATACTTGTCCCATAGTTATATAGTCTCTGGTCGATCTCAAAAGTGTTCCATGACCTTAGAAATGCACGATTTTGGGGGTGGGGAACACCAGAGCATCATATCATTTTGATAACCATAGCGAAACAGGTTATATTGAAATTAAGTGGATGCGATATGAACGTTTGTACAAGAAATATACAACCCGTCTAGCTTTAAATTCAATCCAGGTCAATCACAATCAATACTCTTCACAGCTCTCACTCACGAATGTACCTAAATAGTACGACGGGGTGAACTTGAATGGTATTATAAAGTGCCGATTTTCTACCCTCGCACCTAGAAACTACATATAAAACAAGGTCGAAATGTTCGTAGTTTTCTTCCTCTTTCCTTTGATCAAAGTATTGAATATACATGTACATCAACATTATGGCATTGATTAAATGAATTAAATCAAAAAAAAATGTTCTTTCTAGTTCTGAAACTTATGCAGACAAAATGATATTTCTTTCAAATGAATTGTAAAACACAAGGACTATCGTGGTAGGAAACTACAAACGGCCGGCAACGATTGATCATAAAGGCCAGGACGCGTATTTTCTTTATGCAACTATAATGGGGTGCATAGACGACACATTGCTACACGGAATAAAGCGTAGTTACACAATGGGATGCATCCCGTTATAGTAGAGTCATTTTCTTGGATTCCGTGACCATTTTCTTCCTACCTTAGTTTCTTAGTGAATTTGTCAACTAGAACCATTTTAAAAGAAAATGAGCCCCCATGCATTTCTCAAAAGTGACGGGAACGTTCTTTTATAGCGCAAATTCCAAAATGGCCGCCATACAGGGGCCCACAAATTCAAATGGCTTTAATTAAGCTAAAAAGCACACCAAATTGTTCGGCTGAGCACAAGGATTCAGAAAAAGTATAGTTTGCTATACTTCCGATGTTTGGTTAACGAGTTATCGGGTAAAATGTAAAAAGGTCGTTGACCTTTACGTATGGGGTCAAAATTTAAACTTGCTCCGATTTTGAAAAATGATATCTCAAATTGTTCGTCTGATTGCAAGGATTCCAGAAATTATAGTTTTTACCACCTAGAGTGTCTGTTGTACCTTATAAAGGGGTCAAAAGGTCAGATTCTATATAGGTCAGTATACCTTGACCTTTTGACCTACACAAAATATTCCCGGTGGTAAAAAAACAACTATTTCTGGAATCCTTGTGATCATACTAACAATATGAGATATTGTTTTTCAAAATCGGAGCAAGTTTAAATTTTGACCCCATATGTAAAGGTCAACGACCTTTTTACGTTTTACCCGATAACTCGTTAACCAAACATCGGAAGTATAGCAAACTATACTTTTTCGGAATCCTTGTGCTCAGCCGAACAATTTGGTGTGCTTTTTAGCTTAATTAAAGCCATTTGAATTTTTGGGCCCCTGTATGACGGCCATTTTGGAATTGCGCTATAAAAGAACGTTCCCGTCACTTTTGAGAAATGCATGGGGGCTCATTTTCTTTTAAAATGGTTCTAGTTGACAAATTCACTAAGAAACTAAGGTAGGAAGAAAATTGTCACGGAATCCAAGAAAATGACTCTACTATTATAGTTGCAGAAAGAAATTAAGCCGCCGGGACACCCCCATTAATCAAATATGTCGGCAAAATTTGCCCTATTCATCCAATCTGTCGGCACAAACGAGCTTCTGCCGGTACATTTGCGATTTTAACCAAATCATTCATGTAAACAAAATTGTCGGTGGGGGGTGCTTGCAGTGGCGTGGTAAAGGTGTGGGGATGTGTTGTCGCTGATCGGCCATTTTTTGTCTACTTTGTCTTTTTTTGTACTTTGTGATTTATTGAATGTGCGATTATTTGTGAGCGTGCGAATTTTTTTGACCGTGCGATTATTTGTGACCGTTCGAATTGTTTGGCCTTTGCGATGAGCTTATTTGTGACCGTGCGAATTTGTTTGACCGTGCACATTTTTTTGATCCTACCCCCCCCCCCCCCCCCCCCACACACCCCCACACACTTACGTGAAATTCACGAGTTGACGGAACCAAAAAATGGAGCTACCTTTTACCTTTTTTTGGGGGGGGGGGGTGCTTGTCGGCATTCGGGACCTCTACAACCCCATTCAAAAGGGTCTGAGGACGCCCCTGCGTGCAAGTCTGAAACTCTTCCGATTTATCTATACGGGTCAGCATCAAAATGTTTTTTTCTCGCAATTGAACACCTGGCAGAGCATGGTACGACAGCGCGGTACAATATTGTAGCATCGTCGGGTTTGTAGTGTGTGGGTGAGTGAAGGTTAAAGCACTCGTTGTCGATTCCGATACTCTGACTATACAAATGGTAAACTAAATCAAAAATTGCATTATAGTTATGCTCAAGTTGCTGACAGTATATACTATTTGTCACTGGCAAACAAATGGCTATTTGATCTCTTCGAGCGCAATTATTGTATTACATAGTGAAATGTGATCACAGTGTGCTAGATTTCCGGTTTAATCGAACATATCACTTATAATGACAACAGCATGATATACACTCATCACAAAAGTAACTATACAGGTAATAAATGTACTTTTAACTCTAAAGATATAAATCCTACCTAGAAATATAAAATCATAAAGTTGTTGAGAAATGTATCTTCTTTAATATGAGATATTGCACGCTAGGATCGGTTGACTATTGAAGAAGCGACAATCTAAAATGTAAGGTAAAGTCACAATTTCAAATTCACATTTTACATTTCAACACGGGGAGAAAATGTCAGGTAGCGTGTGTGTGGCGTATTGATCCATCGGAACAATGCGGCCGACTGTCCAACCTGCGCATGCATCCCCAATTGCACTACCGGTAATCGATAAGGTACCCGTAGATTGGTCCGCGTGTAAAAAATAAAAATGTGAAAGAAAAGAAAAAATCGGACTTCTCCTTACATTTTTGAGTGCCACTTCCTCAATAATCACCCGAATCTAACGTGCAATATCTCATAATAAAGAAGACGATTTTTCCAACAACTGTATAATTTAATATTTTTAGGTAGGATATATATTTTAAGTGTTAGAAGCCCATTTATTACCTGTATAGTTACTTTTTTGATGACTGTATAATGTATAATACAAAGTGTAGTGTTTCTCATGTCAGCCACAAATGGAACAAGTGAAATATGTGTTCTATTGCTTGTCATAAAGCTCACTTGGGAGACCAGAGGAAATCAATATTGTCCCAGATTTTGACAAATTTATTTTTATCGTTGTGTTCAGGTTTAAAATATACATTTGTCTGACTCGTATCCATCTGATTTTGATTAAAACTAGATACTTAGATCTAACCCGTTTGATATCGTAATCAAACATGCAATACCAGTCGATCTTTTCCCCCTGTTTTCACCCAAATTTTAAAAAAATCAAAAATTTTAAAAATTAAGTCATTTGTTTAAATTTTATTTTTTGAGTTTGTGAGTGCTGCTGCTGCTGTATTTATTGAACTATTAATCAAAATAATATTAAAGCATACATTTTTGGAAAGGAAATAGATCAGAGAATCCAAATTTGTTGTCAATTTTGACCAAAAATGTTGAATGCTTAAGAAAATCATGAAATTCATTTATTTTACCCATTTTTTTTGGACATAGCTAACAAAAAAATTGTTTAGTAAAATATGCCCAAATCGCTAGATGATGATGTTGAGACACTCACTTAGGGACGATTTTTTTTAACCTAATCTAATATCTTTTGAAAATTTCACTAAAAAGTGGAAATAAATGAAAACTTTGAGTACTACGAATTACTTCGATGCAGTGTGCTTGTGTCACCCGGTTCGGTTGTTTTTCGATGAAATAATGGCCCAGGGAATCCCGCAGGGAATATACGTGGCGTAGTATACTGAGCCAAGTATGGTTGACCCCGTGACCTAGAGGTAGATTGTCTGCCTCTGAACCCAGAGGTATGGGGTTCGAGCCCCGGGGGCGTGGGGCCCTTTTCCCCTCGCTCTTTGGCCGCGAACACAATTTCTTAAGCCTCTCAAGTTGCCATAAATCCGCAAAACAACATCGTAGCCCAACAAAATAGGTGTCAAAATACGCAGAAGATAAATTTGAATCGAATTAATTTATTATTTGTTTGCATACTATTTCAGGTTCCGATACATCTGACCATTTGTAAAGTGTTTAGATACTTTATTGGCGCAGTTTTCTTTATGTCGACGGTAAACTACATATCTAATACTAGTTTAGTATGTAGTTGAGAGGATACATACAAATAGTATGATTCAAAAAGCAACGTTTAAAGTTTAAATAATGCTAACACTTTAAACATATTAAATTAGTAAACACTTACAGATGCGATTGATGTAACACTTTGAGAAGTTTTATAGACAGTTACTCAACCAGTGTTGTATTGCACCCATAGCGCGGAAGGCAATAATTATACGTTATTCGTAATTGGCGCACTTACGTCAAAAGAGGGCCGTGTTATCCAACTGAGCATGCTCAGAGCAAACGAGGCTAGTTATGTAGCCGAGACGAGAATGATGTAGTTTTTCAATGTGGTGAACTTTGCAATAATCAAATAATTCTTCATACTTCTGAGTTGTTCAATATTTGACCTTATTACATTTGTGAAATAAACCTCTTTGACATTAAATCGCCAATTACGAATAACGTCTATAAACATATCGTTTCGATCGATACTTTTTAATTTAACGCATCTTGGAACGAGAGTGACATTTTTTATTTATGAATGATGAGAAGTTGTTCAATGACAATGCGAAAGACTACACAAGGTTGTTTGTGTGTTGAGCGATCTGGATCCGATACACACATAGCTTCAAGAGAAATGAAAGAATATACCCACTTCCCCATCCCTCTCTTATTGATCCATAGAAAACATTTCGTAATGGCCGTTGTTACTTTGCAATGTTTTGTTTTATGCGATTGTCTTTGTTTTATGAATAGTTTGTTTTATGAGTTTTGTGAACATTCGTTACATATGGGAGGGCATTGAAGGTTCCATTTTTGTATTTATATGTTCCGGTACCAAATTGATACTATCTTCATAAAGTTAGCGGTACGGTATTTTGTCGTAGAAAACGTCACGTTCGCCACCTATCGCTACTACTAGAACATTCTCTAACTGCAAACATACGAGTGCCTCGATGCAAGAAATAAACAATATCAAATGACACAGATCAGACAAGTGCGTCAATAGATACTTGACACTGTCCACACTGCTATTAGTTTAATCAGTATACAAATGGGAGGGCATTGAAGGTTCCATTTATGTATTTATATGTTCCGGTACCAAATTGATACTATCTTCATAAAGTGAGCGGTAAAGCATTTTCTCGTAGAAAACGTCACGTTCGCCACCTATCGCTACCACTACACTCACAGAAATTTTTACCTAAGTTATGTAAAATTTTACATAATTTTGAAGCACGTATAGAACACCAAAACAATTAGGTAAAATTTTACATAAACTCTGTTTGGTAAAAAAAACCAAACTATTATGTATAAAAATGCAATTTTACTAGGTATTTATTTTGCACAGTGGCTAGGTATAAATTTTACTTAACTAGTTACGCATTTTTTTAACGTAAATGCTATGTAATATTTTACCACATTTTATGTAAAAAACCCACAACATTATGGGAAATTTTGCTTAATTTGTTAGTAAATATTTACAAAATGACTAGGTATTTTTTACTGAATTTGGATGTAGGTTTAAGGTGATTGTTTACACAATGACTGGCTATTTTTTACTGAATTTGCATGTATGTTTAAGATAATTGTTTACACAATCACCGGGTATTTTTGACTGAATTTGGATGTATTATTTAGGCAATTGTTTACACAATTGCTTGGTATTTTTTACTGAATTTGGATGTAAGTTTTAGGTAATTTCAAGGGATTTTTTGAAGGTAAGGAAGTAATATATCTTTCCACTTTTGGTAATGCCTTTATGTCCTTGTTTTCATGATGTTATTGAAGTCATCTGAAAATCATTAAAAAAATATTTTTTAAAAATCAATCAATCAATCAATCAATCAATCAATCAATCAATCAATCAATCAATCAATCAATCAATCAATCAATCAATCAATCAATCAATCAATCAATCAATCAATCAATCAATCAATCAATCAATCAATCAATCAATCAATCAATCAATCAATCAATCAATCAATCAATCAATCAATCAATCAATCAATCACTTGCATCGTTGCATTTTGACCTATGTACATATTACATACGCCCTAATCACGTTTCACATGGCCACATGTACAAATGAGCCGCTATGTTGCATGCAAACGCAACGCATTAGTCCCAATCGGTACCGTAGTGTAAGTGTATCTTCGTTGTGGCTATAGTATAGTGTAAGCATGAACGATAGTATAGCCACCATTGGGTCTAGCAACGCATGCACGGTGTACGACTCCGACGACGCTCGGTGCAAAACAAGTTTCACTTTTTTCTGTGAATCTCTCAAAACATATGATTTTCAGATGACTTCAATAACATCACGAAAACAAGGACATAAAGGCATTACCAAAAGTGGAAAGATATACTACTTCCGTACCTTCAAATTTGTCAATGTATTCCGGAGGAACTCGCGACCGGCTGAGTGTTTCTCTAACGCTCGCCATCTTGTATAATTACACGAAGAGATTTTACCCGGCGATTAGGGAAAGATTACGACTCTTTCACCAATCATATCGATAATTCTTACTTAACACGTTGGGCGAAATCACCTTTTACCGATTAAATTGTATTTTAGACTTTTGTTTTACTTAATTTCGGTAAAATATCTACAAACCCCGGTAATTATCTCCGATACATTTCAAAAATGTAATTTTAAAAGTTACAAAATGGTTTAGTAATAAAAAATACCTCGCATTGTGTACTTTTTGCATAATTTTACTTTACATTACGTTATTTTACCTAACTTGCGCAAAATTTCTGTGTGTGTAGAACATTCTCTAAATGCAAACATACGAGTGACTCGATGCAAGAAGTTAACAATATCAAATGACACAGATCAGACAAGTGCGTCAATGGGATACTTAACACTTCCCACACTGCTATTAGTTTAATCATTATAAAAAACTTTTTTTTCCAAAAACCTTTCCCAAACTTTCAAGTCAGTCTCAAGGATTACTGAATCAATACTATGTTTGTACTTATTTCAATGCATTCGTCATGTGGTAATGACAATGTAATCATTTGGACATTTTTAAAACATTTTGTGTACTTTTAGAATGTCGTCTGCAGACGCATGCCGCGTGGAAAGTGTTAATAGGAATCTATAGCATACTTAGAAACCTACCAAGCTATTTGTAGACTTTACTTCCCTATGTACGTATTTCCTTAAGGATGTTTCTAAGTAGGCTACGCTACAAGCATCATTGATTTTGTTTTGGTTAATCTGGTGAATGAGAACATTATGTTTAGATAATGTAATTTAAGATGTATGCCAAATACTTAGGTTATTGATTTACACAACATACAATGACAGATATGATTCAGGTACAAGCCCTTTAACTTTAACGTAGCTTGAGTGGAAATCGGTTCTTGAATGTATTGAGTGCAACATACATAATATTCGTTATTTTGGATTATCTCTGTTTTGGTAAGAACTTGATCAAAATGTTTGATAAATAGAATTTCCGACTACACTTTATGCAAAACGGAAGGGATTAATACTCGTATTGTTTTCATAGAGCAGGTCAAACATATACTGGGTGAGTCAGAAATGTACACAGAAATAATAGGCGATTGGAGTAAACAGGGAAAATTATCAAGGATCATATGAATGGTTGGAACTGTCTCTTTCACATTGGAATGGTTGACGGCAGTTTAATGAGTGTACAAAGAATGTGTCACAAGAGTTTGATTCATGAAAGTGTTGTGTTACATGAATGTAATTACTATTCATATTCTAATTGGTCCAAGCGCTGTATTATAATAATTATGCAGTTATTGTGTAACCATTTCAGAAAAAAGGTCATCAGCTTTCTCGAAGAGACTAATCGGTCTGATGATGTTTAGCCGTGAAACGGAAAGTGGTTATTGTCGTGAAACCTTTGATGCTGTAAGAAGGTAGAGACCATTACTAGTGGGTCTTACTCATGACTCACTCGTAGATCTCCTCGTTTCCGTTCATGATCACGTGCATTTCCGTTTTGGTTTACTTTCTTTCCCTCGAAATCAATGACGTGGTTTGTCCTAGCCACTTGATCAATGATTGCCCATTTATAAACTTCTGTTATCGACTTCTTTAAGGGGGTTGTGGACCCTCAGCATAGCCTCCGTAAAACTGCTGTAACTCTATCATTATTCATTTAATCTATATAAAATTATAAAAGTGTTTTTTTTAATATCTTATCTATGGAATTATAGACCAAAAAGAGCCCCAAAAATGTGATTTTTTTACCTCCAAAATCATGAAAATCACATTATTTTGGCACTTTTTGGTCTATATTTCAAAAAATAAATAAGATAGTAAAACATTTTTAAAAAAAACTTCCTACGGATTTTGATTAGGATTATAATAAAACTAGTATGACAACATTTGACCAAATATATTTTCAGTTACCTTTTTTCTAAACCTAAAACGGGTCAAAAAACGTGTTTTTTATAATTTTCTTCAAAATGGTCAATTTCATGATCATGGTTGGATTCATTGAACCAATTTCTGCAAGAAAATATATACTTTTATATAGATTCAATGAATAATGAAGGAGTTGCAGCAGTTTTACGGAGGCTATGCTGAGGGTCCACACCCCCTTCTAGTGAAATCGCTGTACGACCTTTTCTGCATCCCGCGTGTGTTTGCTAAGCCTTACGCCAATGTTACGTTCTCCAAAGTGAGCCGATAAGTCGATCGTAGACAGCTGGTCGACTATAAAAGTGTAACTCTAAGCGTAGTAAACGTAAGGTCTGTTATATTTGACATCGTTAGATGATCCGGCCGATGCCAAAACAATCAACCTTATGCAGGTACAATCAGTCAACGGACTACACTTAAATGAGAGATCAAAAACAAACAAACAATTCCTTTAGCTAGCTACAGAATGGGATTCGCCTGCACCAGTTATTATATCTCAGAGAACTTTCGGTTTGAGATGCAATCAATTCAATACTATTGACTGGTTAAGACAAAATCTAGACAAATGCCCGACAAATCTAATAGCTGTCAATGCAATTGTCGAATTTTCATTCGTGTACATTTTTATGTACAGTTCTAAAAAAGTATCTGACCAGCTATAGATATGCTTGACCTAAATACTATAGGTCCTACGTAAAAGATTAAATTGTAAATGTTTGTGTATAGACATTTTTCTTCTCTTTAATTTGAGATATTACACGTGAAGATTATTACAGCTCTAAAACCAAACCACAGTCCTTTTCTCAATTTAGCATTAGGTTCTTCTACACGCAGCCTCGGTGTAGCGATACACATATTATTGATTAATTGCTAGCGACAACTCACCGGTCGATAGTAAAATCTGGATAGGGGATGCTTCAATTGATCAATGCAGCCCATGCCCATACATGTCACACTATCCTGCGCGTTCAAGCCACAAGCCCGAAATGAAAGTTGCACTTTGTGTCATTCTTTTCGGTGTAGCGTTCTTAATTGTTAACCGATCTTCGTGAACAATGTCTCTAATTGAGTTGTATTTGTATTACCTGAACAGTTATTTGTTTTGAGAACTGTATTTGAAGAATTTGTATCAAACAGGCCAACGACTCATGACGCAAGGCCCCATTTGACCGGTAGACGAGCCGTAAATAGCCGCTTGAGCTCCTAAAACTATAGCGATTCGAGGGAATAGAAATCACAAGTTGTCCCAAAGTAACATCACCTGTTTAAATGCATACCTTATTTGATTTTTGAAGAGATAAAGCGGAAGGTGCTGTTGCCGCAATGTTAAGCATGACAGTTCGAAAGCTTGTCATGATTTACAGTAATAAAATGGGGTGATTAAAATTGTAAAAGAAACGGTTATTACTTTAAATTAGAAATTAATTAAGTTGCTTCGGTGCCCTTAGCAAAAATGTTTATAATGCCAGATTAGATGTCGGGTTTTTTTTTGAAAGATAACGATGTATTATAAATCAAATTACATTTAGCCTTCAGGTGTAAGAGATGGGTCTTCTTTAGTTACAACCTGTCCGCGTGTGATGTAAACAGGTTCAAGTTGTTAAAACACTCTCCAAGCGGCAGGCGTCAGCAGACGACATTCCAAAATTTCACAAACTGATTCGAAAATGTCAAAAAGTTCATCATCCTAATTGAAATCACCATTAGAAATACATTAACATAAGTACAAACATGCCTAGTATTGGTTCAGTTATTCTTGAGATAGACTTTAAAATTTGGGAGAGGTTTGTGAGGTTTCTGAAAAATCTGATTTGTAATGGTAAAACTAATAGCCGCGTAGAAAGTGTTAAGTCAAAAGGTCCTTGGCTGCTTTAGGGCCATTGCACATTACGACAAGTGCAAATATGTTTAGTCTGACCTGACTTGAAATCACAAGAGTCTCAAATTTTATATAAATTCACCGGAAAATATGTCAATATAATCACACTCGGTACTCGTTCATATGGAGGGAATAATATGACGATATGATAATGGTTTTTTTCTCACAATACACAGGTTTCCCAAAAAAATCGTCAACGTATATATTTGCTTAATTTCTTGAAACATATAAGAAACACCGAAGTACAATACCAATACACTTTTCACAGTCAAAGGAATATTTTTTACAGACAAAGGTTTAGCACATGATATTTGAGAACAATAATAATAATAATGGTAATTTATAAAGCGCCGGTATCCGCCGCAAGCGACGCTCATGGCGCCTCACTGCATATCAACCAAAATAACATAAACACGCACAAGAACAAAGATGAGGAGAGTCAAATCAAGCAAATGCTTCAGAGTACAAATATGTATTGAAGTTTTTCTTAAAAATATGTACAGAGTTTGACAGTTTCACATATACAGGCAAACTATTCCATAGTTTTGGTGCTGCGAGTAGAAAACTTCGCTGTCCCCACTGATGTTTAGCCAATGTTTCCTGAAGAAGACCTTATTTTGGAGAGCGTAGCCCGCGATGCTCTGGCACATATGGTTGAACAAGTTCTGTTAAACAAGTAGGAGCTGCATCATGTAAGAATAATAAGGCATATATTGCATTTCATTCTCTGTTAAATTGGAAGCCAGTGTAGGTCCACGTCCGCTTATACAGGAGTTATATGATCTGTTCTCTCAGTATATGTAATAATCCGGGCGGCCATATTCTGCAATCGTTGAAGGCGAAAGATTAGTTGTGATATTGTAATTCCATAGAAGTGAGTTATTGGAGTCAATTCTGGATGTTACAAATGCATGAATGATGAATTCAGCTGCATTCCTTGTTAGACGCTCATGGTACCATTTACAGAGTTAGGGATAATCTTCCACGGCACATTCTGAAATCACTCTATAATACGCTGGTTCTTCCACACCTCAGCTACTGCAACATAATATGGGCCTCAAACTATCAATCCAGACTTGCCAGCTTAAACATCACTCAGAAATGGGCCATTCGCACAATAACCAATTCACGACGCATGACACACACTTTACCTCTCTTTCACCAACTCAATACATTGAAAATCAACGATATCAACCAGTTACAAACGGCACTATTTATGCACGACCACTTCTATAACAACCTTCCTCCAAATTTCGCAAACTATTTCACCACAAACCGTCAGATACACGCACACAACACAAGGCAAGCACACAAATTTCATCTTCCTCTCCCAACGACCACAGCTGAGAAACATCAGATACTCTACTATGGTGCTAAGCTCTGGAACGCTCTTCCCAACACTCTCACAAATATCACAAACAAACATACATTCAAAAGGCAGCTCAAAAAATGCTACATTTCTACATATGATACACACACACCACATACCATTCTTTCTCTAAGTAAAACATAAACTTTGTTCGCTCCTCTTCTTTTCTCTTCTTCTCATCTACCCCTATTTTCATTCTATCCCCTCTCCTTCCATGCCTTCCTCTTGTAGAACATAACAAATGACTTAACTTACTTTTAACTTGGCAACTTTTGTCTCTTGTCATGTACATGTGTTCTGTATTGTTCTCTTTTTGTTTCTGTGTGTCTTTGTCAAGTGTATTGTTTTTGTGCTGTTCTGTCTGATCTCGTTTCGTGTTTTCTGTTCTCCCGTCATTAAAAATGCTCTAATTATTATCACTTTATTTTTGTGTCAAGGGTCCCCGTTATATAAGCCCGTCTATCAGGGTTTCCACTGGGGTTCCTAGCCTCTATTCCATATTGTATTATAATTTCTCTGTATTACTTTTGCTGAATAAATTGAATTGAATTGAATTGAATTGAATTGAATTGAGATGTTGACGGATTCTGCCACAATATTTCGTATTGAGCAGAAAGCAGTCTTTGATACTGCTGTCACATATGGCAGTCCATTGTTAGATTTGAATCAAACATTACCCCCCAAGTTGCGTACATTTGCAGCTGGCACAACATAAGATTCACCGACTCTATTAAACATGTTGAATATTGACCTTTGCGATTTATTGTTTGGATCCGAGGATCATGAATTCTGTCTTTGAATATTTAACTTCAGAAAATTGGTATTCATCCATGTTCTGATATCATCGATAACTTCCAGCGCGTCGTCAACATATCGTAGCCAATGTTGTTCAAGGGCTTTATAAATGTATAAGCTGCTATTGTTGACACTGGAATACCCATAGCCGTTCAAAGAGCTGACTGTGGACTTTACCGCGGAAAGTCAAATACGTGACAATGAGGATATATTGGATCAGTTGAACAACATCGTCGCTGGCTAGTTGAAATCACGTGTATGCAGACTCTCAGGAAATCCTCTCTTCAAGGCGGTTCTCCCGGGCGGCTTTTTTACAATGGCACATAAGTATTTCCTCTATGATCAGTTCTGATAATTCGGAGGCTATATGCTGCGAGTTATTTACGTGATGCTTTTTATTTATTGCCGTCTTGTCCGCTTAAAATATCTGCCAACTATCGCAATGTACTGTATCCAATAGTAGTAATGTAAAACCAAAATGAATTTTAAAACTTTTTAAACGTTGCAAGATTGACATACTTAATCCTAACTTTGTGTGAAAAAATAAGTCGATCGCATTTTCCGTTTGGCTTTAGTGACCCTCTTTGCTGTACAACCAAATGTAAATGTTTGTCCACGAGCACAGTAATTTTCAGTTGAAATTGCACACATTGTATTTTTCATATTTGAATATCCCGCCAACAATAATTTGGGAAATGTCAGTTTTTTATTAAAATTTAGAACATTGTAAGCATTTCATAGCATGGATAAGGTAAATTAATTATGTTAACTCACATGTAAACAAGAAAGGATGCATCAAATTCCAATAACATCACAAATGTATACTCAAGTTTCCAAATTGGAATGAGACACATTTTATGATCTGATGCATATTTTGGGTATCTCGTGTACACACGTGTGAAATGGGTGCCCGGGTAAAAGGGTTCACCAAAGACAAACGGAAAATGATATTGACTTATTTTTTCACACAAATTTAGTTACAAATAAGGTATTCGTATAACGTTTAAAAAAATTCAAACTTCAACCTAGTTTATAAAACAAGATGGCATTTTGACACCTCTTTTGGTCCGCTCACTCCTCTTTGGGGGAAATAAAACAATATAAAGATAGAATTCTTCCTACCAAACATTTCTACAAGATCGCCCAATATTGGCCCAATGGTGGCCCAATATTGGCCCAAGCTTTGCCCACATTGTCGAGTGCCAATATTGAGCCAAGCTTGGGCCCATGAGCAAATAATATTGCGCCAATATTGTAAGCCAATATTGGGCCAAGAAAACCTGAATATTGGGCCAATATTGGGCCAATATTGATATGTTGTCTGGGCTGTAGGGTGAAATAGGGTATTTGTTTTATGCATTTTTGCCGTGCAATACAAACGAGGGGTGGTCTCAGCGGTACGATATGAGGATTTATATTTAGCTTCAGATATCTTACCTTACATGTGAGGTTTGAAAGGATGGCTACAAATTTATGTACGTCTAAGGCGTTAGTTTTACAGTCACGCCACCTATATATAATTTTAAAATAGGCGCGTCTAGATGAGCATGTACACCGTATGCACCCTAGAATACGGTAGTACAGACTAAAGTTTGATACGATAGAGTCACTGCCCATCTCCCATTGTTTGATTGGTACGAGGATATACCGTTGATCTTTACAATACAAGGATATGCTGTTTATTATCTTCTATAAGTGGGTCAAGAACACGCACGTTAGTAGGCCTCTTATCTAGAATGTACAAAAACATACACGGCTAAAATAGTATTTCCAAGCAGAAACGTGCCTGCAAACATGACTTCAACAATTTCAACAACAAAGAAATTACGGGTTGGGCCAGTATAACAGGGTGTGTTATTGTGGCCTTAATGGCACTTATCGCCATGAATAGAACGTGTTGTAATGCATGCTTGATTGAATACATCAGTGTTGGTCGTTCTGGCCATTTTATCTTAAAGACACCCAATGTGTGATTTTTTATAGCCTATGTAAAAATGTCATTTGGGCTACTTGTCAATTTTGACCATACGCTCGTATTTTAAATTCAGAATCTTGATATGTCTTGTGATAAAAAAAAATGTCCTGATTCCATACAAGTATTCTTATTAACCGAACTTGTGAATATAAATTAATTGGTCATTCAAGCCATTTTTCGACCAAACAAGTCAATTTGACCATTATTTAGGGTAAAAATCAAAATCCTTATAATGGACGTGTCCATACGCCGAATTAAAGTAAAAAGTGTTCTCGCACAATGACAAACAAAATTGTCATTGACTGCTCTCAAGAAATAGTTTAACACAGTTGTCAATGTTGACCATATTTGGGGTATAGAATCCAAAGGTTGGTGATGATATACAATAATATTATTTCCAACCACCCACCCCACATATGACATTTGACTTGTTTTGGCATATTGTGGACAAAATGTCAATGTTGACCATATTTCTACATATAAATCAGACTAATAAAATAGAAACCAAAATTATTAGGACACTCAGTTGTGGTGTCAAAGTCATCCCATGTATTACATCTGGAGTGTAGTATTTCACTACGAGTTGAATAAATGTGTTTCTGAATCCCTTCTCACATTACGATTCCATTGCCAGTATAATTCCAGCTTACTTGTTACCCTCGATTCCATGGCTATATTAGGGGTAATAAATCATCTCTCCTACGCCATTTATATTATCTGATTTATTTCACACCACCTGTGTCTTGCTAGTGTGCTTGGCTCTAAAATTGGATAATTTTCTGAGTGTAACTAGAATCCAAATGTCTTACTTATGAAAGTTGTTGTGTTAAGAAGATCCAGCTTTTAACTTCAATTTGTCAAAGAAACCATTGCGAGTATTTCATATTTTGTAAAATCAAATATTCACATTTCTAAAAATAATCACAATATTATCCGTAGAGCAGATTTTAGTTTTAAAACTAGTCCAAATGTGTCCGAAAGTCACCACGTGTGCTTGTAGACTGCAGCGCCTGACTCAAGGTCCCCCAGCATGCGGTCAATGGTGTTGGATTGATTTAATTCTTGGGTGGAAATTAGAGTCTAGCACGACACTTTTCAAAGTTCATGTATTAAGAAATTAAATGTTTGAACTTCGTTTTGCTTAAAAACTAGTGTTACTTCAGATTTTGTCAAATAAAAAGTTCAAATATTACGATATAAAGCAGATTGTAGTTTTAATATTAGCCCAAATGGGGCTAAATGTCGACACATGTCAGTGGCAAGGCACATCGCTGGAGTGTTGACTGCCTTTTGGTACGTCGAGACAGTTGGTCCAGGGTGTCAACACCATTCACACAATGTTCACACGAAATACTAGCGTCATGGCCATGCGCCATTTCAACCTGTCCGCAAATATCTCAAACTTGGGCACAAACTTTACAGGCAATTGGAACGTTATGACAAATGATTTCGTTCAATATATTATTAAACTTGGACTTGAATATTTCTCTACGAGTTGAATATGTGTTACTGAATAACTTCTAATAAATAAATTCGTCCCATACAGTATTTTAAATTTGGAGTGTAGTATTTCACTACGAGTTGAATAAATGTGTTGCTGAATCACTCCTCATTAATAAATTCATGTTTCCTACAACATCTGCTTAATTAATTCCATGGAATTGAAGAAAACCAGGGGCACCCAACGAGGTTTCCTGGCAAATATCTGCTCCCATGATGTTTAGAATCTGGCTGGTTCTGTTTTCTTATCAATTGATTTCCTGTCTGGCAAACGATTTTTTAAGTCATAACAATCTAGCTGGCTGGCAAGTTTTACAGGCCTAAAATAAGGAAAAACCTCAGCTGTGCACACATTATTTAGGCAACGATAAGCCGTTACCCCATGCTTACCCCCCTCTTACTTCATTTTTGGAAACAATATTGAACTTAAAAAGATAATAATAAAACAAGTTAATATCTGAAACACATGTTTTATTACAAATTTACATGATACATGATCCAAATATTGTCTAGTACACTATGCGTTTACAGTAATGTGTCTAGATTTTTCATATTGAGAGGGAACAACTGCGCGCATAGCGTGCGAAACTTGTTGCTGTTGGCATTTGCACTTTTTTGCTATAATTGAAGTACGTTTCGGCTAATAACTGCTAATCTTCGTACTTTTGACCGACATAATTCCATGATTCCTCTTGTATGACCGACAGTGCTAATATCAACCGACACGACATGAAAGGTTTTATTTCGATAGAAATCAGCCTTAGGTACATGCAATTAAGTGTATCATGTGGGTACATATAACATAAATAAGTCATTACCATCCAGATATTGAACGTCAAGAAATCCAGGCCATGATCTTCAAAGTGTTAGCAATTTACGTTCCTATAAAACTCATTATATTTTGGAACATCCGAAATTCTAGAATTGCGCTGTTTCAAATAAGTTCGGTGGTTGTGATAAAATTATTTAAAGGCCTTTAATTCAATCCTATCCAGTAACCTTTTCTAATCAAAGACGTTTTGAAAATGGAAAACTACTAGGGATATTTTGGAATAATGAAGCGTGTCAGTTTGTGTTTATGCGTTTCCAGGCAACCATTACCACCAAAAGCCATCGAATACATGTTTTGAGTGGATGTATATTATGTATGAGAAGAAGAAATTACAATAGATGATCATTTATAATACATGTCACACTCTTTATATTCACCGTCTGATCCTCTTAATCGACAGCCAGCTATCGTTTAAAATATTCATTACGTCAGTTGCCCAAGCGCCGGCTCCACTTAAAGGAGGTGTCCCGCAAGCATAAAAGTGTGCATTATATGTTAGAAATATAACTATCGAGCCCAACTTTTGTAATTATATAGAAGAAAACACCACACTTATAACAAAAACAAATAAAAACCGGAATCTCTCAACATGCCCTTTTTAAAATTCGCGGCGATCGAAAGTCCCAGTGTCGATGATGTCATAGTTGTACAATGCACATGCGCAAATTTGAGCACCGATTCCCATGACGTCATCGACACCGGGACTTTTAATCGCCGCGAATTTTAAAAAGTGCATGTTGAGTGATGGCAGTTTTTATTCATTTTTGTGTCTAGTACGGTGTTTTGTTCCATATAATTACGTAACTTCGGCTCGATAATTATTTTTCTAACAAATAAAGCTCAATTTTGTGCTTGCGGGACCCTTCCTTTAATAAAATTGGTCTTCACAATATCATGGAAGAATCGTACTTCCATGCAATAACGCAATATTTGATCACGTTAATGGCATTATACGAGTTGATCGATACGGCAATTATTTTAGGCCAGTTAGAACTGGGTTATGTTCAACGTATTATCAATATCAATAGGTTATTTTCGAATATCATGCACTTATGATGTTCAAAATATTGTTCTGTATGAGCAAGGCGAAAGCACTCGCGCTCCAAGTTCCAAGTTCAGTTTCGTAAATGTATTTCATTTTATTACCCTTCAAGTGTATAAGGAGATGGCCCTATCTACCCAAGATTTAGGGTGCTGTTTTTTCGCGTCCGCATTGTGACGCAACATGATTTGTCTGATGTTTTAAACTTGTTTTGTTTATGCTGCGCAAGTTATGGTGAAACAAAATCAAAATTAGCTTGGGTACTGTCCCGGGGTTCATCAATGGTGTGACATTACGGAAACAAATATACGCTTTTTTAATATTTTTGAAGTCGGTTTTGAGCCGCAATATGTTTGTCTAAGTGATCGTTTGATGACTAGAGCATTGTATTCCCTACGCGTTTGGAAACCCTCTTTTAAAAACTGGCATTTGCTTAATTATTTAATTGAAGATATTTACGCAGCACCGATTCTACTTGATAATTAGTTCAAAATCCAGCATTCAAAGGTGCGCGCATTATGCACAAGTATTCACAAAATTGTGATAAATAATTTCCTTAATGACATTACACGAGCTGTTTCATTCAAAGTAATCGACTTGGCCATCATTGAGGCCTATTATTGATGGTTGAGTTCAACTTGTACTTAAGTAAATTGGGTGTTTTCAACTCGTAAGCCTATTGTGACGAACATAATATAATAACTTATTTATATTATTTGCGTGGCAACCGACGAATCGAACCAATATACATTACGGCCGAATCTATGAATAGCACAAGACTGCCGTGTTTATCAAATTGCATAGACTGTACACGAGAGTCGTTAATGCATGCGCAGATACAAATCGAGTATCATACATAGTCTAAAAGTTGAACTTTAAAAAACAAAATCCGTTTTGCTTATTAAATGCTATGAGCTTTGTATGCCAACATTTGAACTGCACATTTTTGGGATTTTAACCGCACATTTTCCAATCTCAGCTGCACACATGTGCTGGTAGCACACTTATTTTAGGGCCTGAGTTCTTATAAGAATGAAATCCTGTCTAGTTGGGACGTTGTCATTTAGAGGACGATGGCGGAATCGATTGAGTCTCAAAATAAACGGCGCCCTCGATTCAAGAAGTGGTCTTTGGTTACTTTTTAAATGAAATATCAATTAGTACGTACAAACTCGTGATAGGGCGCTATTACTAATTATAATAATAACGTATCATTCTTCAGTGATTTATACTGGTATACCAGACTGATAACATGTTCGCAAACTTTCGTAGATGGTGAATTTTTGGATTTTTGTTAACTTCTTGCTGGCTAGCAGATTTTTTATCACTATCTAGCTGTCAAAACGAACATTTCAACTGCCCCTAGCTGGGAAAAATAATTGCTAGTACGCATACTAGCTGGCTGTGAGGAGCAGTTAATGTGTACACATTTTGTCATTAAAAAAGTGATTTCTTTTAGCTTTTTACATGAAATTCATGTTAAACATGTTAAATATGATAACAATAGTTATTGTAACCATTAGAAACCCATATCATGATCAAATGTACACCAAATTTCCAAATTATATAGTATGTCAGGCAATATCCCAAAATTCTCGTTGGGTGCCCCTGGAAAACACCCCCACCCCCATACAAACTTCCCATTGAAAATAGCTGGGTAGTCTGACAATGTTGACTTCCTTTCAAAATAAGCCTTTCAATTGTTTGTAAATGGATTCAGTCCAGTAAAATTAATCCCAATATTATCACTATTATTTTGAAACCTTTACTTACATATTTTAAGTGGAAACAATCGAAATTATGTATACTTTCTCGTAGCACCCAAACATGTCATGGGCACACTATGTAGACGTTTTGTAAAGCTAATTTGACTCTAATTTTTTTTTTTTAAATCAACGCGAATACATTTAATAAGAGTCCAAATATTGTTCTCGAGAATATCCACAATTCATTTAAACAAACTTTTCATTAATTGTTTAACCCTAGTAAACCAAAAGGCTAACACAGCGGTGGAATGGATTCCCAGTATTTTTCTCAATTTGCAGCTTGCAAGGTGTCCTGATACTTTTGGTTGCTAGTGTAGTGCGTTATAAAAAGTGCTCGTTCCAAGCAATTCATTCTTATCATTCTTACTGATTCAGCTTAAGGTGGCTATTGGCTGAGTCCAAAAATTAGATTTACTTTAAAATCAAATATTTTTTAGAGCTGATTGGTATGCAGTTTCTGCAGCGCGTTTTGCGGCGTGGGGTTCTGTAAGGATTCAGATTTCGTTAAACTAAAATGGTTCAGAAAAAGAAGTTCCTGAAGCCAAGCTTGTTAAGCTTGAATTCGCGCGTAGCGGGAAGAATTGGTAACAATGTAACATTGAAATACTAAAATGGCCCAGAAAACGTTACTGAAGCCATCTTGTTAAGCTTGAATATAAAATTGAAACTAACCGCGCGTAGTGCGAACAAAAATGGCTATTGTAACACTAAACCTGAAGCCATCTGGTTAAGCTTGAATGTAACATTGAAATTAACTCTTGGGAAGCGCGCAAAAATTGACTATTAAGCTTGAAAATAAGCATTTTTAATCGGGAGGGGGCGGCGTCGTTCCCACTGTGAAAAATGTGTGGCGTGATTGCCCCCCCCCCCCCGCCCCCCCCCCCCCCCCCCCCCCCCCCCCCCGCCCCTTACACCGTCTATGCTCATGCTCCTTACACTTCCTCCTCCTTCTCCTTTTTGTCCTGTTATTTAGATGTCGTATTCATTTTCCGATTGAATGATACTCTCAAAGTGAGCATCACCAGTAAGTATTGTAGGGGTGCCGATGCCTTTACGTCAAATTCACTATCGGTTGTAAACTCGTTTGTAAAGATGACGATATATGACAAACCAAATAACACTTATCTTTCAGGTGTAGAGAACATTTCAATTTGGATCGCACATGAAGCATATAAGTTCTAGTTGTGAAGCTTAAAAGGTTAACAAAACACTCGTAGTTTTATTTTCATATGTTACTCTAGGACATACTCTACCGACCTGTCTTGTGATAGAGTGCATTCGGTAAAACGATTGCGTCACAAAATGTCAATAACAAAAATAATTTAATATAAGTTTTGGCCATTTCCATTCCATCTGTTGATATAGCCCGCCATTGAAAGAGGTATTGACATAATGATAGCAAACATGTTTACCAGATTGTAGCTGATATTCAACAAGATATGTATGCTGAAAACGAAATTGACCTAACATTGTGTATACACGGAGTTGTTAGAGTAAAACTAAAAGTCGAACCTTTTCTTACCCTTGTCATCTTTTTTCTCTCAGTTGGCTTGATCTACGTGTTGCCTTTGTATCAACATATACCATATGTCGCCTACGGAGTAGTTATCATGTTGAATCATAAACCTCAATAGTAGAATTGACGTCTTACGTTCAGAATGAAACTTCATTATCTAAATATGTATCTTGCTTTATTGCATACATTTCTAATTGTGGTCCATTCAACAAAGGTTAATGAATTAAACTTATGTTGTCCTTTTTTAATATGAGTAGATCCGAATGGCCGGAGCGGAGCTGAATGATACCAATATGAAAATCAGTTGATTACATGAACTCTCTGACACGATGAATTGGCTGGGGTAGTAGGAAAAGGTGTCACTGCAATCAAGACACGGTACAAATTATTGCAGGACAAGTCATCAATGCAATTTGGACACGATAGGATTTATTTTAGGGCTATGCGTCACTGCAATAGACACGGTAGGATTTAGTGTATGACGTATGACAAGGCGTCATTGCAATGTGGACACGGTAGGATGTATAGTATAGGACAAAGCGTCATTGCAATATAGATACGGTAGCTTATATTGACAGTAGAACAAGGCGTCACTACAAGGCGTCACCGCAATCTATACAAGGTAGGATTTAATGTAGGACAAGGTTTCACTGCAATCTCGACACGGTAGGATTTATTGTTGGACAAGGCGTCACTGCAATCTAGACATGGTATGATTTAGTGTAGGGCTATGCGTCACTGCAATCTAGACACGGTTGGATTTAGTGCAGGGCAATGCGTCACTGCTATACAGACACGGAAGGAGTTCTTGTATGACAAGGCGTCACTGCAATCTGGACACGGTATGATTTATATTAATGCAAAGCGTCACTGCAATCTATACACGTTAGCTCATATCAAAGAATAAGGCGTGACTTGAATTGATACACGGTATGATTTAATAATTGTAGGGCAAGGTTTCACTGCAATCTAGACATGGCAGGGTTTATTGTATGACAAGGCGGCACTGCAATATAGTCACGGTAGGATTTATTTTAGCACGAGGCGTCACTGCAATCTAGACATGGTAAGGATTTACTGTAGGAACAGGCGTCAATGCAATATAGTCACGGGAGAATTTTTTGTAGGACAAGGCGTCACTGCGATCTAGAAATGGTAGGATTTATTAAAGTTACCGGCAGAGAAGTTCTATGCGCCCTATGCGCAAGCAATGAATAATGGGCGTGAGGGCGGTAACATTCACAAGACCATGGATATATGTACAGTCAGATCAATCGGATGCTCATGTTGGTCAGGACAAAGTCGTGCTGTTTCATTTCATCAATGGTAACCGCAGTTTCCGTATTTACGCTTACGCGCTCGTAACAGCAACAGAAAATTGCCGAACTTCTTTGCAGATAACTCTAACGCAGAACTATATGGACCGTAAAGCGATGCGTAACCGTAATAACGTACCAACCCAGTGAAGGCATGGCATAGGCCTATATATATATTTTTTTTAAATTCTTAGTGTGTGTACACACGTGTAATTTTGTTTTTATTTCACTTCCAGTCGGGAAAGCACCACTATCGTATTTGCCACTTACGATGGTGTTAGACTCAAAAGAAAATTATCACATGTGCATACGGTTACAACTGTTGTATCATTCCTTTATTGTTAGGTTTTAAAATTTAAATGATTGCAACATTAACATATCAATTTTTATGAATTATTAACCGATCAAAATATGAATCAATCTGTGTAACGTATGCAACGCACCCCACACCCCGGCATAAACTGCATTTAACAATGTTATTGGACTCTTCCTGACATAAAATAATATAACAAATTAATATTGTAAGGCGCTATTCCATCTATATGTAGCACATGTCGCCGGGTGTATTACCATTGTTGACATACGTTGAAAACAAACACTTTGGTGTTTTTTCATAGTGACGGATGCTTAGCCCTCTGTTATAGAATTTGTCTTCAGACGTGTATTTCAAATATTATTTCTAATCAAAATTAAATTCTTAAATGTATTACTGATGCAAACGAAATATGAAATTTAATTTATTGATATTGTTATGATGAAAAGTTATCAAAATAGTTTAAATAGTAAATCTTGGCAATTGACTCAACACCAGTCACTATGTAATAAACATAAGCAACAATGTCTGATGTGACGGACGTCGATTTGACGTATATTCAATAACAATCGACTGAATTAAATTACATTGCGTACGCTGAATAATTCGTAAGTATAGCGAAAATTCAACATCCGTCACTATGTAATAATATTAATTGCCAATGAACGTATTTTTAGTGTGACGGATAGGGCGTATATCTTTGTCATTGCATTTGATCTATTTTATCGGGTAAATGCATGAGTAGCCTATGTGATAATATACATTATATAATGTTTTAGTAATCAAACCGTGTATGTTGATGCGTACCGATTCTTCAAGAGCTCGCAATTTTCAAATGCGGTTTTCTCAGAAACTCATGTTTTCAACATACGTCACTATGTAATACACCCGACGATAGAACACAGGCACAAATTAGCATAGAAATAAGTGAGTCTTATACAACTGAGAACCCAGTAGATGTTCGCCACAGACGAACTGGTCACACACTGGACACTTCTTTTGAGCGTTTTCTGTTATAGGGGAGCTTGTTTATTGACTCTGGACCAGTTACACTGAACGATTTCTGACTCAAGACCGAACATTCAGGCGGCCGGGTTATGTCATGAGCAGATCGGAGAGTTCTATGAGAAGCATACAGTCAGCACGCAGGTATCGCTTTAAATAAGTGACCTTGCCGATTTCTAACCCACGCAAAGATCGATTTCAGGATGTCAACCTTGCGCTAAAACCTTATGAGAAGTTTGTTTTCCCTGAATTAATTGAGGTAGGGTTAGCTGGCAGCCATGATGGCGAAGTAGGTGGATTGTTCGTAATTTTCTCTATAATATGATGCCAAATCTGACATAATTGGTCCCCAAACAGTGATTTTATCGCTAAGTTTAGAATGTAACAACTTTCGTGACTTTGCTTCTTGTATCTATTCACTTGACCGGACTAAAATTCGTACGATATTTTAAGAGCAATTTCCGTACTAACGGAATCTTAAGCTTTAATTTCATATCAAAAACATTGATGCCCGACTTCTTTTTTGATAAGAAAAAACGAGTTTGATTTTCACCAATTTTCGGTCAGAAAACAAAACTTACGATCCCCCGTTAGGCCTCGCCAACTTGATTTTTAGTTTCCCGTAACACGCCCGCGCTTCATTTTCATGCCCGCGTTTGAATTCATTATTGAATTTTTTGAAAAAAATACCGTTTTTCCAATGAAAACGTCCGAATTCATGCATTTTGTGTGATGAAATTGTGAAATGTTTATTCATTTTGACCAGAATAGCCTTTCTGTAAAAAAAATATCATATGACATTGTGTAGCGCAGAAGGATCGATTTCGAACCCCGGACCTCTCGCTCCCAAAGCGGGCCCTCTACCATCTGAGCTATCTAGCAAATCTGAATATAATTGTAAGATTTAAACACTTAATCAACAACCCGTCGACGCTACGAAATGAATTTAGATCGAGACAAGATTCGAGAAGCTATTTTATAAGCATTCACTTGACCGGACTAAATAATTTTATAAAATTGTAAGCATGTTTATAGTTACAAAAGACTATGAATATTATGATACGATGGATAAAATTGATGCCTGATTCTTCAGAAGCGACTTTTTACCGTGAATTTGGCTTTAGTTTCGTCAAGTTTTTCTTGAATTCGGGTTTGTCGGATTGCAATAATTTGCACCGAAAATACAACAACATGTCATGAAGTTCACAGATAATATTAGATAATATTATTTGCATAATATGCCTTTTTACTATACAATTTCATGGCAAATGTGTTTGAAATGTGTGATTATAATCATGAAAAGAGCTCATTTACATCGTGCTATTACGAGGTCAACTATGACTGCGAAGCGGTATCGCTACGGGTGAGTACTTCCGGGTCGCTTTGCTGGGTTAGAAAAGGAACGACTTTTCGCGTGGTTGCATACTGACTGCATACGGCGACAGTAGATTGTATAAATAACCAGGTGCATTAAAGACGAAACGACAGCGTTTTAATGTAATCATTTTTATTATGGGCAACATTTTGTATTATGTCTAATTCATAGAAATTTCTTTGAACCAACTAAAACATATTTGCATTATTTCCATATCACTCATATTGGTAAAATACCGTAATATATTGCAAAACATTAGAAATATTTAGTACAAAAACTATTATTATACTGATATATATCGAAATTATATATATACCTGATACGCTCACTATGCTGATACTTTTGACACATTTCGTCAAGACCTGTATAGAGGGAATGCATTTCACTCATGCGTGCCCGTAACGAAAGAGGTTCTCGTTCCCGTAGTATTCGTTGTTCAGATCAATTCAATGCATGACATTGAAAGTGTTACTGTTCAAAGAATGACCAACATATTTGGCGGGTTATTTTAAAACGAGTATCCATCGACATTTGTGTTGGTCATAGATGTAGATATTTATGGTGTTGGTCTTTTGAAATTTTGAAACGGACGTTAACTCTCGCATATAGCCGATACATGGATTACCTCTATTGTCAAGTCCCTAAAGTGGTCCATTATTCGCTTTTATCTGAAAGATGGGAAGGATATCTTAATCTAATTTAACACAAAACAGGGACCTGCTAGACCTGATACATGACTGTAATAAGTCAATCGGCCGAGTGCACCAAACTAGCGTAACTTAATAGGGAGGTAAGCTACCTCCCTAGTAGTTATGCTCTAACTGTAGTATAACTTACTAACGATGTAATTCTGAGAGCATAACTGGCGAGTAATACCAGAATAGTAACTAGCGAGGTAAATATCCACATTAATCAGCATCATCCCCAAACAAAATTAATTGGCGCATGTGCGAAATGTTAACCTATAGTTTACTGTAAAATTCTCTCGCGAATAGTCCTCCGTAATATTTAAAATGTGTCGTCACTCGTTAGGTCATAGGTGAGTGTACATAAATAATCACGTTGAGCCGGCCCGCGTTCCGGACAAAAAATGACGGCATTTTTTTGGCCAAACGAATTTGTTCAACGCTTTTTAAAAATAAGGACTATCATGACATTACAAACATATTTTGGGCGAGCGGCATATACAAATATTGCACCAAAAGCTAAATTTTAATGACAAACACAAGCACCCGATGGAAACAATTATATACAATTATAACACATCTCTTAACACAAATACTTCCGTGGCGTGGATACCTTGTCCTTCGCTTGTTAACCGCAGAACCCCGGTTCGATCCCCAGATCACGCACGGCACGATATGCTTTTATTTTTTTCGTTCTTCTAGTTCTACCCTTCCACTCACAATATAAATGTTGAAACTTGGCTTTATCAGTTTTTAATTAATAAAAACAATAATAAGTTTATTTATTATTTATTTAGTCATTATATTTAAGATACTTGGACAATTAGTACATGTTGGTCAAAATATGATCCAAAGTCGGTGCGATTAGTGTTTGAATGGGCAAAAGGAGTTGATCTAAATTTTGACTTAAAAATCAACAAATTGCATGAATGGATTTTTAAACATATAAAATCTTTCAGCTTATGAGGGGTCACATTCCACTTCAAATAGACACCCCCTGAGCATGCAACCGATTGGTCCTTCAGCATCAGCGAATCATCCCCTCCAATGTTCACATGAAATTTACGCTACTGCTAGAATCGACTAACTTGTGGCATAAAACATTATGCCCCAACTTACTCTTGGGTCCGGTCAGGTATAACATTTAGCGTAAATTACCCGCCAGTTACTAGCCTAGGGGTTACGCCTCAGCTACTAGCGAGGTAGCGCTATCCAGCTACCGGGCCAGCTACCCGTCATTGGTGCACTCGGCCGTATATGTGGTAGATTTATTTGTACTGATCGCAACGATTCATTTATCTCTGATAGGTGGTGTTCATATCTTAAAGAGATTTTTCCTCAAGTTTTTGCCCTGGACAAAAGTCACATGACTCGCGACGCACCCGACGCACCCGAGTCCACACGTGCCCATCATTTAAATCCCATGGTGCAATGATAGGCCGTGCATGACGTGAATATTAATCGACAAAATGATGTGTGTACGAATGAAAATGATATCAAGCTAGTAATGTAATTCAGGACATTTAAATTGTATGAGAACCCTTTCTTAAAAACACATTGAATAAGAAATAAAAAGTATTTATTTTAAGCCACTAATTTATAGGGTAGGGTATGTTGCGCTATATATTAAGGTTTCTCCTGGTGCACATAACACACATTTAGCTCAGCGGCAGTGTCATATTCATACTACGGCTTGACATTTTGTAATCGTTTATACACTTATTTAGTAGTTGTCGAGATCGTGTATCGTCCTCATATCTATTATTGTTCCATTATACTTTTTGTTTTGGAATATGAAATTATTTATTCAACCTATGCAATAGACTAATAGAAACTCGTCCATGTGCTAATTGTGTTTTATTATCGATTGAATTAAGAATAGTAAATTGCAAATGCCAAACTGTCCTGCAAATAAGTCAAACCGCTTATAGTTTTGAATCCATATTCTTATTCTTATTTCCATCACCACATTTTTAGTTTGTTCTAAACTTTGAAAATGGAATAATTGTATTTGTAAAACTAACCCGGTTCACGGATATCGCGGTTGGAATGTCTAAATAGTTTTCGTTTATACATACCCTAGTTTAAAAATAAAATAACATATGGTTCAAAATACCAGATCACTATCCCTAAATCGGAAGCTAAAAATGTGTTATATGAAGAGCTATGTTCCAAAAGGAATCAACTCCATATAAGTGAAATAGGAGAAAAGCAACGTTTTTTAAATTAAGGATGTTGCACTTCTTTGATTATGCTAATTTTCTACCATATGAAAGATATCATACATGTAAGCTTAAAAACAGGTTTGATTTCATTTTTTAATTTTCACTGTGTTTCCTATGTCATTCTTTATTTTTCGAAAACTAGTGGAGTTGATCCCTTTTGGAACTTAAATGTTTCGACAAATTTTCAAAAACCACTTTACTAAACATTCGTTATTTTCAATTAAAGTACACCTGAAAGACATTATCAAATCACATTGAAAACAAAAAAACACGTTCAAATACCTCTGTAACTTTTTAAATTATGACATTTTGTTTTTTCTTGAAAAAACTGACAATTTGGACAATTTGGCACATTTTTTGAAATTATAACACTTCTGTTTGTGTGCAATTTTGAGAACAATAATCCCATACATTTTACGTTTTCTTCATTGCATGTCATTAAGGAAATTCCTATTAATATTTTACCATGATAAAAGAACCATATTTCTACCATTTTGGCTTACAAAATAGTGAATTATATTCAAATTTCCGGAAACTTCCGGAAATTTCTTGACATTTCCGGAAATTACCGAGGGGCATAACTTTTGACCCAAACATGCTAAAGATGTAGAACAAAGTTTAAAATATGTATTTCGAAACTCTCTTCCATGTTCTGCACCTAACTCAATTTCGACAAAAAGTGGAGTTGATTCCTTTTGGAATAGAGCTCTTCATATATCTATTGATGTGCGTCTCGCCTAAATATTGATTCTATGCTGAAAGAGATTGTAATTCTGATTCAATTATAATGCATAACACTATTTCATTAACGATTTTCGTTCGTACATACATTCGCCATCACGTTTTGCCGATTAAGATTCGCGGCGAATATTTGGTCACATGATTTCCCAAACTCTGGTTCTAATGCTATAATTGAGGACGTTTTATATGTTCTTTAAACTTTAAAGAGTCGAAACTTTCCGATTGTGGCCTTAGGATATACAGCTGCACAGAGTTGAAATATACTACATCTGAACAGCACCTTAATCATGCTTGGTATAGCCTATATCCACAACATTAACAATTTATGAGTTCCATCTGCTTCTAAGAGTTCTTTATACTTTTCGTCGTATAATGTAAAACTGCCTACGGTTATGTATAGGAAGTATTGCTTTATGCATGTTGAGGAACATGCTTAGAGCGGACTGCGAAAAGGTTATATATATATATTATGAAGTGTTACTTTATACATGATGAAGGGCCGGATGCAGTTACAAGATATCGACATAACCGTGACGTTTTGAGTGTTAACTTGCTTTTTCAATGATGAAGGGTATGGGGAAATCTTCTGAATAGGCGTTTTTTAAATGTTGGTTGTTTGCAAACACAGTATCAACAATGTATAGACTCCTTCAAAAAACAATATCTATTAATATTGTATTAAAGTTCTTCAATTGGTTTCTTATTATCGTATGCAAAATAAATGTCTGCCCGGATGTCGGAATGTCATTCAGGGGCCTGTCCGTCTGTCATTTGGTCTCGATGTGCGTCGGCCTGTAGGCCTATATCTATTGTTTTGTATACCGGGGGTGTCTTTCCATAGACTTGTCTGTCGGTCTGTCGGATTATTGAGGTGTCGGTCGGTCTGTCGGTCTGACTTTCTATCTGTAGATCTGTCTTTGTGTCGTTGTGACTGACTCCAAAAATGGTACAGCCTATACCTTATCAGACCACCGTATATAACAAAACAGCTACGTACTATATATATTCCCTAAATGGGGTTTTTCATCATTCCCATAAACAACTTAACGTTATCACAACCCACACACAAAAGCCAAACGATCGAATGTTATAACGAGTTCAATATGTTGTCATCCAGTATGCATACCTCACCTTATAAATGTATAACTGACAAGCTCGTTCTTTCAAAATTGTCACTGGATAAGGGAGCAGTTCCATTTGTACGCGATAAAAATTGCGAGAATGTTCCGGGCCCCGATGAGTTTTTTATCAGGCCCCGATGAGATTTTTATCGCGTACAGTTGCGAGAAGCAAAGGATTATTTATCGAGTAGCGTATTACCGCTTGTTTAAATATAACGAAAGATAAGTGGTCGGTATGTAAATAGAGCTTCGGGCTATGTATTCTAGTTGTAAGGTACAAATTCAGCATTTCATGTTTTTAGAGATAATGTTATTGATTATGGATGTTTAACGTAAATTGTATTATCCTCGTGTATTTGCTAAACAATGTCCCGCTCTATTTGCTAAACATACCCGAGGGTATGGCAGAGGCCTCGTATCGGGCCCCGATGTCTATTTTATCGGGGCCTGATGACTATTTTATCGCGAATCAACTTGAAAAACATCGGGTCCAAAACATATCAGGCCCCGATACAGTCGCGATAAATTTATCGAGTATAAATGGAACTGCTCCCTAAGCAGTTAGTGTATGGCTGTGGCTTGGATCATTCGTCCACGTTGAAGAAGATGTATGCGATGGTTGATCTTACATGTAAAACAGTTATTTTACCTGCCGTTAGCAAGTAAATAACTCAGGTGCTATAACAGTGAGGACGATATGGCCATGTGTTTTGAACTCACCACCCAAAAAAGGTGGCGGCGTTGCATTCTTGGTGATGAATCATCCATCTCTCTCTATTAACTCAACAATAGTTAATAGAGAGAGATGAAGGTATTCAACCGATTATAGCAAAATTATACATTCTTGGAAAGCTCTCAAATAGGATAAATCAAAAATGCCGTTTAAATCAGGATAAGATGCATACCCAAAAGAATGTATTTGTAAACTATAATAAATATAAAATGTAAACGTTTGTGTTCATGCACTTCCCGATATAGTGTATATCAACAAGTTACCCTTGACAACTATTATGTTCTGAAGGGTAATTGCATGAAGAACTAATATGCACTGTAAAATTATGATTGGGATAGGAATACAAATATGTTTGAGGTTTAATCAAAATATGATTTTTTTTTTAACATTCTTAATCACAACATGTTACCATTAGGTCCTATTTAAATTCCAATAGCATATTTGGATTTCTTGTGAGATTACCGTTAAGAGTATACTTTTTATGGGGTAGAACAAGCAGTTATGGCGATATACTTATTCGAATCTCAGCTGGTGTTCAAAACACATGGCCATCAAATTTAGACCATAGAAAAGACAGTTGCATAAAGTTGCAAACTCATTCAACGTCTAAACATTTGCGGGGTGTCTGTTTGGGTGTCTTGGTGACAGTATTGATGTCGTGGCGTATGTCTGTCTGTCGTGGTGTATGTTTGTCTGTCGTGGTGCCTGTCTGCATATCCGTCGGTATGTTGGGGTGGCAGTATGTCGTACTGTATGTCCGTCTGTCGGGGTGTCGTGGTGCCTGTCTGCATAGCCGTCGGTATGTTGGGGTGGCAGTATGTCGTACTGTATGTCCGTCTGTCGGGGTGTCTGTCTGTCTGTTAGGGTGTCTCGGTATCAGTCTCTATGGGTGTATGGGTGTCTAACGTGGTGTCTGTCTGTCGGGGTAACTATCAGGTGTCTGTCGGGGTTTCATGGTGTCTATAGCTGTATGTCTAGCTGTAAGTTGTCAGTTTGTCAGTTCTTCGGTCGGTCTGCGTGTATGTCGGTTGGTCTTGGTGCTTAATTAAGGTAACAAATTCGGTCAGGGGTGGGGGGGGGGGGGGGGGCGGGCAACTGCACCCCCTGAGCTACGCCACTGTTTACACACCTAGGTAGACCAAACATGGGTATCGGGGTAGTTTAACTTGTATTTAACTAAACTCATACAGCAACAGTATGCCTTGAAAGATTAACCAACCGTACCGGTGCAAGCTGACTCGCTGATCGTGAGGTCTTAAAAATACACGCGCATTTCAGGACTTATATATTGTAACCCATTTAGGCCAAACTAAATTATACAAGCTGTCCCAAAATGATTAGTACCTATCGATGCCCAAAGTTCAATACATTTTGTTATCATCAAAATCGATGGGATTAGGTCCGTTGTTTTTTATCATATTTGCTATACTGTACCCTTTCATTAGAATTTTAGATCCTGAATATCGGGCTTATTTTAATGAAGTTACACTCCATTGTGTAAGACATGGTGATTTCACCTCTTTGGCAAATTGCAAAAAATGTGTTTTTAAACAGCTTGTTTGAAAGAAACTAATACATTATCTTAATCTCTTGTATATCTTTGGTTCCTTTCTATTTTAAACTGCTATTGTATCATATTGTTGTTCAAACCATTAATACTTCTTCATTTTGATTCAATTTGAAGAGTTCAAATGGATCGTCACGCATAAGCGACCCCAAGCTTTGTTTCTATAATGAGCTAGTTTTTGAGGCTAAACTTGAGGGACATTTAAACGGTTAAAGACGTAGTCATGGGTAATTAGCAGTAGCTTACACTTCTTTTTTATCTTGGGGATGCAATTTTCTACAAACTTGGTAAAAATTGTATATTCCCATAGGGTTTAACCTCACGAAATCCATTCTTCAATGTGAGAATGAATTCTAACTGGTTATTTACCAAATACCACTTCACTAATTTAGAAGTCCCTAAACACTTGTCAAATAAAACAATGCACGGGGTCACTCAAGTGCGACAAACTTCTTTTACCCGTTAAATTGAATTAAGGAGAAAAATTAATAATGATTGAACACCCATAACTAATAACAGTTAAAACAGAAATCTGTCACAGCACACACTTTTTTTAGCACTTTGCCAAAAAGGTGAAATCACCATGTTTTACATAATGGAGTGTATCTTGAGTTTGATAAATCCGATATTCGTGATCCAATGACAAAGATGATGTTAAAACAAAGGACCTAATCCCATCGAATTTGATGATGACAAAAATGATTGAACTTTGGGCATCGATAGGTACTAATTATTTTGGGACAGCTAGCCTGTATACAATGTACCTGTATACAGTGAACGCACGACCACACTAGTATAGGGAAGAGATTCGCAGAGTTTAAAGCGGGTTTTGTTAAACGCGTCGTTTAAAAGATAATCTCGCGTTTAATTTAGACAAGAGTTTAGTTAGTCCCGGTTTTAAGCTAAAACCGCTTTTAGTACGAGAATACGGCCTCTATTTTCACCCTAAAAGTCTCTTACCGAAATACTACAAAGTTAATGGGTCGATATTAATAATACGGCTAACACGCTCGTTCTTTCAAAATTGTCGCTGGATAAACAGTTGGTGTGTTACTGTGGCTTGGATCGTTCCTCCAAGTTGAAGAAGATGTATGCAACGAGGTAGATCTTACACGTAACACAGTTATTTTACTTGCCACTATCCTCCTGACATATCTATTACGACATAAACAATTCCCAATACATTGTCTATGTGCTGAACTCATAAAAAATACAATCCAGGGATTGAGGCATGAATTGGCAAGAGACATGTAGTTATAAAAATGACGAAATATCTGCACCTGATGTGAATTAGTTTTGATAAGCCTGCCGTGTCTCGTAAAAATATACCATATGTGATACACATAGTAGGGTAGCCAAAATAAGCCGAAAAACAGTGTTATGGTGATGACTATTAACGCGAGTCTTTTTCTACTTCTCATCTGCCGCATAGATGTCGTATTATTCATTAGCGTTACAATTCCAGTACGCACAAGACTTCTTGCGAGTTGTACATAGTGATATGTTATAATAAACAAGGGTATTACATATAGAACACCGAACACTAACATCATGTAAACTTTAACTGTCATTTCTTTCATTGACATGTACTGACAGAGCAAGCCGCCTGGAAGTAACTCTTGTAACCGTATTTGCGTAAAATACAAAACCGGTGTAGAGACTACACATCCAAGTATCCAAGAAATGGAGACGGTGACGACTGGCTTATCCAGTAATCTTCGCTTAGCGCGTGTCTCCAGTCCTCTAACAATGGCGTTGTACCGGTCACGGCTGAGCGCTACTAAAGAAAAGATGCAAGCTGCCTGAGCTACTAACGGTAGAAAATGCTTCATCTTACACATAACAGATCCCAACAACCAACAGGCAATTATCTCATGGCGAATGTTGAATGGAGCCGTGGAGATAATGTACAGCAAGTCTCCAAGGATCAAATTGACAATCAGTATATTTGGAGCACTATGAAGATGTTTACTGACGAGTATCACGCATAAGAGAGCCAAATTACCAATCAGACCAATTAGTGTAAACACCGATAACACTATGCAGTGAGTGATCCTCTCTAGCTCCGGTCGACATAAATATGAAATATCATAGTCATAGTCTGTTATGGTTGTTGACTCGTTGTCGTCTGCTTGTAAGACATCCGTGCTGAAGTTATCAAATATGTTTTGTGAATCAAAATCTTCGTAATCAGTTAATAACAGTGACATGTTTGAAGAGGATAGGAAACACACTCTAACTAGTCGACTATTTTTGCAAGGTTGTTAAAGTTCAGATTATCCACACAATACCTTCTTGAAGGACTCTTGCCAATACATCAGGTACGGTGAACATCGTAATAAGATTATGTCCATACACTCTAAAGTGTTTGCCGTTGACATCACGAGGGACTGATAATACAGCAGGTGCTTCTGAAATAATATGTTTACACTTTCAAACAGAGGTTGCATCAACGTCACGAGTAACTGAGCACACATCAGATGCCTCTTAATATTCTGGGCTTATAATTTGTGTAATGAATGTGTTCATAAGTTACAACCTTAGATACGGAATCTCTTCTAGATTGTTGTAATGTTTTCAGCATCATTTCATGTTGTTGGTTGCTTTTACAAATCCGTTTTAAGACACAGTGATATATATCTTACATTTGTTGCTGCTTTTATAGCCATTGTATTAAGTGTCATTACAGAGGCATCATGCCACAACAGTCTACCAAACATAATAACAGCTAAGGGCAATGACACTCTATCCTTCGTACGTGATAGTGAATCCTCTAAGGTATTCCTATATAGTTGCAAAGTTGTTTAGATTTGTGTATATGTCACGACATATTTATTGTTGCAGTATTAACTGTACCTTTATACTGTGTAGCAGATTGCTTCCAATCGATTTGTTAGGTTTGCACTTGCACATAGCATAAAAGCAACACATGGTTTTTTGTTTTGTTCACGTTATAAGATAACATTGAAACTAAACCTAAGATCGAATATGTTCTGTCATGTAATATCATTGCCATGTACATGGTTTACGTCTATGTAGCTCGCCATCGCTCCATGGAGTACTTTGAACTTTTAAATACAGTAAATTGATATCAAAGTAAAGCTTCAGGAATCGTCTGTATCGGCAAAGTAATTAACTGTTAATACCTTGAATTGGTTCACAATATGTCCAGGTGTAAGGACAACGACCATGATAAGAATATCCCTAGAGAGACGATCGGTATCTGTAAAAAGACATAATAAAACAAAACCCTTTTGTTAGACAACATCATTGTTAGAAGTAATCGGTATCATTGCTTAGATTTCAACAGTTGGTTATGCTTACGGATGCTTAATACTCACCGTTATACTGCAAGCATAATGATTTCGATTATGAATCGCTGATTTTAAGTAATCTAACATGTTAATGTTCAGATTTAGAAGTGGAAACTTTATGGCAAGTGGAGTTACCATTTTTGAGCACTGAGGCGTTTAGTCTGCCAGCCTCGTCTGATAAGAAATAATCAACTGATACATAGCCTAACAATTGTTTGATTATATAAGTATCATAAATTAAGAAAACAGACTGACAGGCCCCGTGACATTCTTGTGACTGACTTTAATTAAGAAAACAGTACGTGTAGGGTTTGAGTGTATAGTACACTGCCACCTATAAGTATTTCTCCCCCTGGAAGCTTGCAAGTTATCACTGTGTTTGGTGTTGTCGACAAAGTATTAAACCATCAGACCCAATTACCATTTCATTGTGTTCATTGTACCTTTTATACCAATAAATGCATGTTTCATATTCAGATTCATGAATTAAAAGCATTACAATTCCTGATTTTATCGAGCAAGTCAAAATTCCAATGTAAAATCGCTGTAGTAAATCACCTCATGAATATCAATTAGCTCATCTAAAGTGCTACCTATTTTGGTCGAGAATTTGAGCGTATCTGCCAAATTTCGAGATAAAACAATCAGTACGCTAGGCATACGTTAGCTTTTTTCGCTACTATGTGACAGTGCCATAATAATGTATAGTTTCTTTTACAATACCTTGTGAGCAATTTTGTTAGAATATTTTTTAGTCAACACGATATTTCTCAAAATTAAAATCCGCAAACAACAAAGTAATGGCAACAGTATATCAGAAGGGAACGCCTGTATTGCATCACTTTCTCACAGGTGTGTTATATTTGATTGATTGAGTAAAAATTGATTCCGGTTCAATTCAACGTTGAATATAGTGCAGTCATTCGGTTCACTTGTGATTGGGTTTCGATTTAACAACATGTGATCGGTCGTGCCCTGTTTGATTGATTGTAGTTACACGCGCGTGTAATGGATAATGTCTTGCCTAGAATATTGATATCGTATTAAACAAGTCGTTCAAGAGGAAATAGATCATGCGATTACTTTTGTGTATGTTAAAGTTATTGAGTATAATATATTAACCAGATACCAAAGGTCGAGTGTAACACAATATCATCTTGATTAACGTTTACCTACATCGTATTCCATTCGAAACGCATTATCTGTTTTACAGCCCTGTTATATATATGCAATAGCCGCTTTCTTATATATGGCCAATGTTAAAGAAAATTATCATATGATGCATTTTTAAATCATGTGTGAAATAGTAACATCATTGTACTATTTCCCCTTTTTTCATAAAGGTCAACTTAAAATGAATCTTAAGTTTGTAAGTTAAGAAGAGTTCTTATTAGGTTCTTCAAACACCTTATAAGCGGCTATTAGTTTTACCATAGTTACAAAAGAGATGTTTTCAGAAACCTTTCCCAACTTTCAAAGTCTTATCTCAAGAATTACTGAATCAATACTATGCATATTTGTACTTATTTTAGAGTATTTTTCATGGTGATTTCATATACATGTATGGTGATGAATTTGATTAACTGCTCGTTCACAGCTCAAAAATGACAGCCTGCTTCACAGGCGACAGGTAGCAGCGGCTACGGTCTTGTACAAGATGCATACTACCAACTGCCCACAAGATCTAGCAGGGTTACTTCCCACACCATATGTCCAACGCCGTGCTACACGTTCGAGCGTATCAATGCCAGTCCATGCTCTTTCTCTGCCGACAGCCAGAACTCGCTGCTTAGACAGAAGCTTCATTCACACTGCTATTCCCTTATGGAACAGTCTTCCAGATGATATTGTTGGCAACATTTCAGCAGCTGGAATCCAGGCTTTCAAGTGCCGTGTGCACATACATCTTCTCTCAAACTCTTAACTTCTCATAGCCCTCATACTCTTTCATGACATCCTTCATTCAAGTCCTTTCAACATCCGACTGATACATATAATAGCATGGTGTTCATGGGTTAAGTGTAGGTTAATGCTTGGTTGGGGAGATGGTGGATGGTCCTGTAAAGCATGTAGCCAGCTGGGCTGGTGATACGGCCACGCCCCAACAGGTAACAACAGGCAGCTTCTGGTAGATTTAGTTCCCAAGTTTGTTGTGTAGGTTCTCTTGATGCCCATCAGACCTCCAGATATTATTTGTCTTTAATTTATATTTTGATTCTTATTTTTATGTCACTTTCATTGGCATTTTTATACTCTGCCCATTTGTGTTTCTTGTTGTATGCATATTTTCTGAGCTGCAGTGAACCAATTGATTGGCCTTTCAGAGCTCTCTTTCGAGAGTTACCAGTTTGATTTTTAATCACTCTGGTCATTAACCTTCACATTTGCGCTTTATATACAACAAAAAAATAGTTATAACATTTTTTAGATACTTTGTTAAATGTCGTCTGCAAACATACAGGAATCTTTTATATCATGCAACAGTAATGAAACATACATGAAGGTATGACATTAGCTATAAACATTGCTCGTTGCATCTATTTATGGGGATACAGAAGGTAGACATTTTAGAATGACCTCGTACGTATTTAGCATGCTTTCATATTACACACGTCGTATAAATTATTTCGTTTAGAGCCATCTGTAAAACCAGCGGCGATACCACTGGGGGAGCACGGGGTGGTAAGTCCTCCCCCACCCCCACCTCACCAAGTCAGCTCGCGTCCCATCCCATTTGTCACCCAAACAATTAAAAAATAGTGACTTTTAATGTCAGAATTGCATATTTCGGACCAAATTAAACTCATTTCTGGCAATATTTGTTATCTTGCCCTCCTCGATGTTTCTCATCCCCTCGCCTCCCCCCTCCCTCTTCCTCCCCTCAAAGATGTTGGTGCCGCCCCTGTGTAAAACTTGTTTCCTGGAGACTACGGCACGAAATGACGTCAACAATTGACAACATATATATAAAAGTTACAATGTCAGATTTGATTCGTTCAATCTGACAATGTTTTCTAAAATCTAAACATACATAAGTAAAGTGTTATATCACACACCTGTCGACGACAAAGAGCGCGGAATTCTTACTTCAGTTGCATTTAGACGGTATAGAGTTTCAAGTGCAATCGTAGCTGGTCACGCGTTATGAACTCGCCTCCCAATAGGGTGGTGCTGTTACATTTTTTAGCTTCATGCTGTCATTTTCCTCAAATAATTTTAAAACCACAAAGGCTATCTCAACAAATTTGGTATCATTTTAAAGCCCTAATAACAAGCTATCTGACTGTCAAATGGCAATGGTATAGCTAATACAGAAAGGGAGATACAGCTGTTAGATGTTTGGGGACCAGGGGTGGTGCTGGAAGGGGTGCCGCCGGAAGGGGTGCCGCCTATACAAACTCAGTGGGGAAAATCCCATGCTTTGTTCTTTTTACAATAACTAGTCATCCCCTAATGTTACAAACACCATTTTGGTCTCATTTCAAAGGATATTTAGTAGTCTTTAAGTATGTGGTTCAACAGACTTGTCAACTATTTGTAACAACTAATTAATTACGGATAAGACAATGATCATCAGCTTTTTTCCTATTACAGACTATAACAGAAAAAGTTTTCAACCTATGATAGCATAAGTTTACATTTTTGGAAAGCTTGTAACTAGAGGAATTCAGAAATGCAGTTTATATCAGAGAAGGGTTCATCCTTAAACAAATATTTCTGAAAATTCTAAAAATATATAAAATAAAAATTGGAGATATTCACTAGCCGGTATAATTACCATACCGACGTAGTAACTTTGACAATTATATATCATCTAATGTGTAATTTCATGAGGAATTCAAATATGTAAAAGAATTATATGGATCTCAAAATTAAAATTAAAAAACTCTAATACTTTTCCGAACATTTCCGATCATACCATTTTAGTTCTTGGTCGTACTATAATTTTAATGGCATATTTGGTTTCCTCATGCAATTTCCCTACAGAAAATGTATACTTTTACTACCTCAGGGGGTATACAGGCAAATATAAATGTGTGAAGTTAAAATCATGTCGCGAAAAGCAAAATCCGTGTGTAACGCGAAAGGAGGCGAGCTTAAAACACATGACCAGCTACAATATTGAAATGAGTATTGACACTTTCAAAACGCTTATAAAGCAGAACCGTCAACCGTTGAAACCTTATAGGGTTAGGATTAGGGTTAGGGTTATATGACACATCTTTGTTATTTGAATGAACGACCCCGTATGTATGCCCGACTTTATACTTCGACTGTACCTCATTATTTTCACATCGGGTATTTCCCCTACTTTCATAAGGCCGTGTGTTTTTAACTCGCCACCCTTACCGTTGCATGTCCAGATTTTTACATTTTACACCATCTGAGATTCGAATTAGTATACCGCAATAACCATTTGTTCTACTCCATAAAAAGTATAAATTTTGTGAACGGTAATCTCACAAGGAATCCAAAGATGCTATTGGAATTTAGATAAGACCTAATGGTAACATGTTGTGATTAAGAATGTTCAAAAAATATCGATTTTTTTTTTCTTCATATTTTGATTTAAGCTCAATAATATTTTTATACCTATCCCAATCATAATTTTACTGTGCATATTTAAGTTCCACATGCAATTACCCATCAGAAAATAATAGTTGTTAATAGTAACATGTTGAAATATACTAAATCGAAAAGTAAATGAGCACAAACGTTTAAATTTCATATTTATTAGAGTTTACAAGTATATATTTTTTGGTATGCACCCTATCCTGATTTAAACGGCATTTTTGAATTCCCCTATTTGAGAGCTTTCCAAAAATGTATAATTTTGCTAACATCGGTTAAATATTTTTATTGTTATAGACATGTATGTAAAACCGATGAATCATGGCAAGTTCACTGTGTAGCGAATAGGGAAAAAGCCAAGGACAATGCAATCGATTCATGATTACAATTGTTGCACAATAGTTGTCACATTTGTTGAAACAGAATCTTATAGAATATAAAATAATCTATAAAATGAGAGCAAAATCATGTTTGTACCATACAGGGATGAGGAGTTATAGTAAATTGAACGTAGAATTGGGAACATTTTCTATATTTCCCATAGAGATTGTACACAGCGCCGCCGCCACCGCCACCACCCCTGACTTTCACATTATAATCAATCATATTTCAGCCAAACAGTTATAGAAATATCTGATTTATTCACACAATGTAGCTAGATAAATAGGCTTTCACATGACATCTCAACCATAGCTCTACTACATTTATTTAATGAGTTAATAGATAAAGATGGATGATTCGTCACCAAAAATGCAACGCCACCACCCTTTTTGGGTGGTGAGTTCAAAACACATGGTCATAATGCATTAATGATAAATCCATGTGCTTTATTTAAACATGCTAACTAAAAGATGAGTGGAAATCGGCCTGTAGCTATAGAATTGAATCCCGGCTGCTTGTTGCAATGATGTATAGAAACATTTAGTTATTACCTAGATGGCTTTCTATTTATAGATGCAATCAACTCACTATAATCTTGACTGGTAAGACAGCAAACCAGCACTCATTCACATTATAGATAATGAAGGTATGAATGGCAAAGTAAACTAATAGAAACTATGCTCGTCTCGGATTAAATACGCACAACAACAAAAGCCCGTGTAGTCTTTTGCACTGTCACGAAACAACTTCTCACAATCCAAAGGCACTCTCGTTCCCATATTGATTTGAAAAGACGTGCTCGTTGTCCATTGAACTCATAGTAGGGTCGTTTGAAGCAATTCCGTGACCGTGGAGAGCAGAGCAATGTTTCTTGGTGAATTTGTCTTCCTTGATGGATAAATAAAAAAAATTAGCGGGGGTGTCCCTTGAAAAAGGGTGGGGGAACCTGTGAGGGCCCAAATTTCAAAATGATCGCCATCGGCCATTTTGGAAATATCTTTATTGAAAGTTTGACCTACTAGGCTGATCAAAATATGGTCTAAGGGGTTTTGGAGGTCAAGGAATTCATTTCGGATGTTGTTTAAATGATTTGGTGCCTCCCTTTACTCTAAAATTCAAAATGGCCGCCGTCGGCCATTTTGGAAATCTGTATATTTAAAATTTTACCTACTAGGCCGATCATAATATATCGACATATCCCAAATGTTTACCCCAAACCAGAAGACCTTTTTCCAGGAGCAGCTGAGTTTAGCAAGGTAGTGGTTTTAATTCAGCAAACAAGGTCAGACTGCAGAAGCTTGTAAAGGACCAATTGGAAGCAAAAGTAGACCAGGTAAATAGAGGCGTCATATACTGTCAAGGCGAGGTGTCAACAAATCTGAGCACTGGTGTGACGAGCAGCGACTATGGATCCAAGCATCCTGAAGCAGACACAATACTTCTTTCTGTATATGCCAAGCTGAGGATGCAAAACTACTCTCAAGCTGTTGTTATAGATAGCCAAGACACAGACGTCTACGTTCAAGCAGCGTACATTTCGCATATGATCCCGGGCGATCTGATATTCAAGCGAAAGCATGCTCTCATCAATTCCCGTAATATGCTGGAACAGGAAGTGGCAAAGATCATTATTCCTCTGCATCTGATTACAGGTTCTGACCACACATCGGCCTTCTATGGCTATGGAAAAAAGCGAATTTCAAAGAAGGTGATGGATGATCCCGATGCTATGGAGCTTCTCCATAATGCAGGACATAGCCTTGAACTACCTAACATAATCAAGGATAACATGAAGACATTTGTTATCTCTTTGGTGTATGGCGAAGATATAGCTATGACTTGTGGTCAGGCTAGGGCAGCTAAGTGGCACAGCCTGAGGAACAAAGTTACTATGCGGCAACCACCAGATGATGACTCCCTAAACCACCATGTGGAGAGGGTTAACTTCATCACCTACTGTCAAGTGCACTTTGATTTAGTAGAACACCCATCCCCAATTGGTCATGGTTGGCAAGTATTGAATGGCAAATGTCGGCCAGTGCGCCATAGTCTTCCACCATTGCCCATTCAGTTCACACCTCGTGAAAACGCAGATGACACCAGCGATGAAAGCAGTAGCGACAACGATAGTGACTGCGAGGCTGGAGAATCAGATTCAGATGAGGAGTAGTAGTTCACCAATTATAAGTCGCTGCTAGTTGACGGTAACCTCCACCTTGGAACTTAGAGCCACACACAGGACTCCATTGTAAATGATAATGTCAATTACATTCCTTGTGCCATTTTGGTGGCCATTTTGGATTCATATGTGTATGAAATCTTCAGTATGTTTATAAGATTCATTCAAAATCGAATCATATTAACTGCTAAACATCTCAAGTACATTACGTTTACACAAACAATTGTATCTGTAAGAATAGATCTGTTGGAAAAAGTTTGATAGAGCTAATTTTGTGTACTGGTGGGGATTTTTGGCGGCCATTTTGAATTTTAGAGAAAAAGGAGGCACCAAATCATTTAAAAAACATCAGAAATAAATTCCTTGACCCCCAAAACCCCTTAGGATATATTATGATCAGCCTAGTAGGTAAAATTTTAAATATACAGATTTCCAAAATGGCCGACGGCGGCCATTTTGAATTTTAGAGCAAAAAGAGGCCCCATATCATTTAAACAACATCCGAAATGAATTCCTTGACCTCCAAAACCCCTTAGACCATATTTTGATCAGCCTAGTAGGTCAAACTTTCAATAAAGATATTTCCAAAATGGCCGATGGCGGCCATTTTGAAATTTGGGCCCTCACAGGTTCCCCCCACCCTTTTTCAAGGGACACCCCCGCTAATTTTTTTATTTATCCATCAAGGAAGACAAATTCACCAAGAAACATTGCTCTGCTCTCCACGGTCACGGAATTGCTTCAAACGACCCTACTATCATGGGTACGAGTTTAGGTGTTATTAAAAACGGGGTAAAGTTGATGTCTATAAAACCTTATCAAGAGTGTTACATCAACCGCATCAGAGAATGTGCGTGTTAATTTAATATATTTAAAATATTAGAAATATTTTAATTTTCACCATGGCTTCTTTTCTCAAACTTTTGTCATATCTTATCAGCTTCTATGACATATTAGACTACATTAGCAGTACCCACATTTATTACCGGGCTTTTCATACATGCCAGTTATACAGGCGTGAGCGAGACGCACATATTATTATCAGCTCTACACAACATTTAATTGGATTTCAATATACATATTTGTCCCCGTATTCAAGGTCTATGAGCGTGTATTTACCATTGTCACTTTTGAAACTGCACCTACGTCATACTCTTCCTACGTCCATTGAAATGACAATAGGGAGCTTTCGATTTGGACGACGGACGCTTAAGATGACACCTCCCAGAAATTGGACGACCGACGCATCGTACCCTTTGTACGTAACTGAAAATGGTGAACATTAAGGACCACCCCTAATAGTTCCACCCAAGAATTGGCTGGTCCAACACCCATTGACCGCATGCCAGGGGACCTTGAAGATGGCCAAAAGGTAGTCTGCAGTATTGCCACATGATTTGATGACTTGCCACATATGTTGACTTTCAGCCCAATTGAGCTAATTTTTAAACTAAAATCTGATTGATTGGGATACTATATTTTTTCGAAATGTTGAACCTTTGATTTTACAAATTCTGAAATATCACTAGTTTTTCATAACAATTTAAGTTCAAAGTTTGAATTTTTTAACACAACCACTTTCAAAAAGTCACTTTTTTGGCTTTTAGTTCCACCCAGCAAAATATCCAAGGAATAAGCCTTGGGCAATGCTTGAGAGAGCGATGGTAGGGTAGCAATTGCCCTGGCAATAAACATGTGGTGTGAAATGAGTCTGAGAAATAGTGTAGGGGGGTGGAAGATTTATACCCTTGAAAACGTAATAACAAATGGAAAATGGTTTTGGCCACATGTAACTGAGTTAATATTAAATCAATCTGCACGTGTAGTATCTTAAATTAACAAGGAGAAACTACCTTACAGTTTTATAAATTAAAACTTTTGCGTAGGAGCTATAGTTTTGGAGTTGAGAGCATATTCATAACCTGGTCAGTTACTTATTTTGTTGACTGTATACGTTTTCGTATCTACTGATATATGTTTATTTGTGTACATTTGTGTCATGTTTGTTATGATTTGTTTTGGGTTTTTTCCTCTGAACGGACTCATCCAAAACATATAATTCATGAAATGTGATTCATAAACAACATACCATAACGTTGCGCTGAATAGAAAAGCATCAAGTGAAGGGAGTTATAGAGCTTCCAGGCTTTTGCACACCCAACAGCACCTTCTTTACTTTAAATTTCCCGGGCTTGACCCACACTGACGTCGTACGCCCGCGTATACCCAATTCACATACTTCCCTCCTATTGCAACACTACCATTCTTTAAAGGGGCTGACTGACCTGGCGCACAAGAAACCGTAATTAAAATAGAAAATACCTAGACATTCATCTAGAGCCACTTGCGCCTTTGTAAAACCCTATTTCTATGTGAGTACAAACTGGGTTGTTTGTATTTAAAGGCATATTATGTGATATCTTCCATTTACATTTCTGAACAAAAATCATAAATATATTCTGAGTTACAGAGCGATACGATTCCTAATTAATGCAAGAAAATCTACTTTCTAAAAAAAAATCATGAATAGAGGGCGCCCCCTGTAAAGTATCAAATAATATGCCTTTAAACGGTTACATTTTTAAAATGGTGTTTTTGAACACCATTTGAAAAAATATTCTACATAAAGAATCATAATAAATTTAGTCATATTCTAAAATGTCAGTGCAATTGCGCTAGTGGCTTTTTCTTTTTTCGAAATAACGCTTATTTTTCGAAATATTGCATTGACAAAAACATCTGAAATATGTAAATGTTAGTATTTTGTACATACAATTTTACCGTTCATTGGTGAATATCTCAAGTTAAATTGCAAACATTGAAAAAAATGAGAAAACCGTTCCTAGAATTAAAAAAATTCTCTATAAGACAACAGTAACAGCTTTCATAGCTATAATAGCTTTCACTTTCAGTTATCTTGTCTGAAAAATTGTCAAATTCTTTCAAAATTGAACTTCTAGAAAACGCCGATGAATAAAAATTATTGACATTTCAACCATTTAAAGCTACTTTTTCACGAAATACAAGGGGCGTGTGTCTTATTAAAAAGGCAAGTTTACTTATGAACAAGTAATAAACATCGCAATAAACCAGATTCAATTTATATTGTCGAAATTGGAAGAAAACTGAAATTTAAATGCTCGTAATATTGGCCTTTGTTTACATTGTTTTGCGCTCTTTTGCTTCTTGCGTCTGCGTCTCGGATAATAAGCTGCCCGTCTATATTACGAACGGGAAAATTCAGCGCGCGACGCAATGATCGAACAGCTGTAACAGCATTTAAAAAGGGTGGAACTCCGCTTAATTTCCCGGCAAATGACCATTTGCCTTTTCCTGACTCAAACTTACCAAAACAACAATTTTTAATTACCTAATAAAAGAACGGGAAATGATCGCTTCCAATAAGTAACTTATGATGGTAATGATAGAATACATATAAAAGTATACAATTCGAAACAATTGCCGGGTTTACACTGCCCTATAATGAAAACAACTCTCAGTCATAACTAAAAACAGTTTATAGGTAGGGATAATTTGAAAATAAGGGCTTTATTATGATACCAACATTTCAAATCTGATGGCGAAACGTGAATTTGTGCAGGATTCGGTTTTTTAATTGTCTGTGTAGAACAATAATGGACACATTGAAAACAATGGACCGGCCGTTTCGTGCTTGTCGGATTGTAAATATAATTAAATATAACCATCTGACGAATGCTGATGAACGTGACAACTTGAATAATATCTGAATGAAATACTTAATGAATAAAGTGTCTACTTTAATGGTTTGAGAGCATGGATAGCTGTCGCAACCAATCTTAAAATGGAGGCGAATGTTTATATCAATTGCTCACTGAGATGATTGAACCTAAAACATTCAAAGTGGTGTAAACCTCTACTGACGTCTTTGACAGTCAAGGTGATATCATACGCCGAGGGACTGACAACACCGCCAGGATTTTATAACAGCATAATGATGTGCATGATATTTGCACGGGATTATATCTGATATGCGATGAATCCTATGGGATGACATATCATGTACATATTGCCCATTATAGTGGGGTGTGTGGATACTAATGGTGAACATTCAACGTATTTCGACACCTGCTACAGAGTAGGAATATCATGGTATCATTGGTGTCACCATGAAAGTGGTATCATTCACACGGAAATTGAGTGTCTGTTGTTAGGCCAAACAAAGAAGGTCTGTCTCAGAAGCCCGCCCGCATTGGTACAATGTATGTGAAATGAGCTACGGCGCAGGGGGCTAAAAAACTTCTTCTTTTTTATCTTTTTTTAAATTTTTTAAATTCACATTTTGTCATATATAGTTTTATTATAATCCTAATAAAATTCTCTAGGAGGGGTATATTTTTTTTAAATACTTTTATTTACTTTTTGAATTATAGACCAAAAGTGCCAAAAACGTGATATTTTACCTCCAAAATTGCACTTTTTGGTCTATAATTCAAAAAATTAAAATAAGATATTAACAAAAAGTGTATCGTATGCCGATGGGGTCTGATCGTGTATGCCCAAGGATCCGCCAGAAACAAAGTTAACACACTTGCAAATAAAAAAATAATAAAAAGATCCCCCAACTCTTGTCGAACGAGTTAACCCCCAGAGAACTACCGGCCGATTGGTTAGAAAGATAGATACATCATTTATTGCAGAGACAGTCTTAGAATAATTGTATTTCTGATAAAGATTGGAGTGAAATAGTTTACAATCTGCATTTTAATTGGCTATTCAAATGAGTATATCTTGCAATACACCAATCAGAACCACTGTAAGATATGCCGGTAGTGACCAGGGGGTTCAATACAATACGGGTTCCATGTTTGTACCTGAAAACTTGAGAGGCTACGACAGTAAACTGGATGGCGTTATAATACCGATTTCTGACATTCTATCGTGCTACTGACCGAGTATTACCGCCGCAGTTGGTTAAATAGTGATAGACTTGGAGGATGAAAGCAAATGCAAGATGAGTAAATCCCGGAGTAAAGAGCACTAAACGGTTTTCTAGTACGGTGTTATGGCAAGTTTAATTTCGTTAAGCCTCTCAGGGTACATACACCTAATATCCACCTATCATCATCCACATATATGTGGATTATACCTGACATCTATTTAGAACATACATAACACTGATACACCTTTCACCTGGTTAGCTTCTATACGTTAATAGCACTACAGCGATTTAGGACATTGGCACCTGCGAAATGGATTCAGAAGGGCCGGAGGCAGAACGATCACTGTTTTTGCTTAAATATGACCTATGGAACCACAATTGTTCTTCGCGTCTTACGTGGTGTTGTAACACAAAATAATGTGTGCCTGGTCTGGTTTTCGAGATAATTAATTTGGGTCCCAGATGTATCCACGACAATGTAGTTAATGCAGCTACTGTGATTCTGATTTTCATGCATATTTATGCATACCTATCAATATAATCAATATAATAAAATACAAACATTTCGAAGGTGTCTCTATTTGTCGTATATTATGTCGATATACTACAAAGCCTTACATCTAAATAAATGGGGAAATGCACTAATGTATCAAAGCGCCAAATAAAATCAAACAAAGTCCACGCTTGTTTTTGTCTTTAATTTAACAATATTCACGTTTTTGTTAGAAATATGTAGTACGGAAAATAAAGGCGCTTCCTTGGCCAATTGCAGTATTCAGCTTTTGTAGATTTAGTTACGCGTGTCCAATGACCAGTAACTCGAAAAACCAAGTTTATCGATTGAAAATTCAAATTTTTCTCGAAAAACTTGGTTTATCAATTGCAAAACCAAGTGTTTCGAAAGCTGGCGAAAAACTAGGTTTTTCAAATGAAAAAAACACAAAAATTATCGATTTAAAAAAACAATATTTTCAGTTGGCTGGAAAAGATCTTGGTTTTTCGATCGAAACCCCAAGTTTTTCAACGCGGGACGTAAAATAATTAGAAAAACTTGGTTAATCAAAATGATAAACCAAGTTTTTCGATCGAAACACCAAGTTTTCAACGCGGAACGTAAAATAATTAGAAAAAACTTGGTTTTATATCAAAATGATAAACCAAGTTTTTCGATCGAAAAACCAAGTTTTTTTCGAATTATTGGACTTAGATCAATTTGGTTTTTCGATCGAAAAACCAAGATTTTCTCCAGCCAACTGAAAATCTCAAATCGAAAATCTTGGTTTTTCAAATGAAAAACCAAGTTTTTCGCCTAGCCGTCGAAAAACTTGTTTTTTCGGCGGCAGGCCCAATGTCCAGTAACTCACAAAACCAAGTTTATCGATTGAAAATCCAAGTTTTTCGAGAAAAACTTGGTTTATCAATTGAAAAAAACAAGATTTTCGAGAAAAACTTGGTTTATCAATTAAAAAAACAAGTTTATCGATAGCTAGGCAAAAAAAAAATGTTTTTTTATAACCAAGATTATCGATTTGAAAATCCAAGATTTTCAGTTGGCTGGAGAAAATCTTGATTTTTCAACGCGGAACGTAAAATTATTAGAAAAAAATTGGTTTATCATTTTTCGAATTATTGGACATTACACTCGGACAAACTAGGTTTCTTGATCGTAAAACTAAGATTTCCCCAACCAACTGAAAATCTTGGTTTTTAAAATCGATAATCTTGGTTTTTCGAATGAAAACCAAGTTTTTCGCCTAGCCATCGATAAACTTGGATTTTCACTTGAAAATCTTGGATTTTCAATCGATAAACTTGGTTTTTCGAGTTACTGGACATTGGGTCTACCATACGCGTGTGGGGTTAAGGTTCATTCAAGATCGCAAAAAATAAATTAAAATAGAGAAGTGCAAACTTACCCATTCATGTTGCCACTTGGTTTAACCTGCATTTTACAATTGCAAATTCTCTGCTAAATCCGTTTTATTTACCACAAGTGTTAAAATATTGAGAAGACCAATACCTCAAAAGGTTATAAACATTCCAGGCTGCTGTTGTGCAGTGTACTCAATATCACGACCACTGTTCATCCAATGCGAACTTTGATGTGATGTAGTCATGTTCATTATTGTGACAATAAGATGTGTACTAGTAAATCAAATCATTTGACGTTGCCAGCTCCAAGTACGCCATCAACGTCAGAACTTATAAATGTGTTTCCACTTTGTTTTATTTCACATGGACGTCAAGAACAGTCGCAGATAAGGTGCTCGCAGGCAATCAAATCTCGAATTTACATTCAGGCTGGTCACAGAGTGCGGAGAGCATAACACACGATAACCTTTTTCTATAAAACGTGAATCAATCCTAGTAAGATCATGAAGATATAAGGCGATTACAATTCTTTATTTCTTTCTTGTGTAAGGTTATACGAGAAGCTAGCGGTTGGAATCCCCCCGTCAAACCCCCCCTGTCCGAGCTATTCAACCATCTATACTTAAATGAAAATATCAGTTATGCTCAACTTCTTTCTTGCATTGATAAAAACCTAAATAATGATTGGAAAATGAGAGGTAGCTTTTCAATAAAATATTGGTCAAATGTATACACCAGATTGCACCAAATGGTTTCAACAATTGAAACAAATTCCAATTGTGAGGGAGAAACGTCATACTGCCCTGCGCACCGCTTTCGTCACACTTTGCCCCGAATATTCAAATATTTGCGCCCCCCCCCCCCCCCCCCCCCCCCTAAATATGCTAATATTTGCGCTATTTAGCAAGAAAACAGCATGGACAAAAACGAGAAATTTTCAAAAATGCCCATGTATCCTAATTTGCGCTAATTTAAACACTTATTAATACAGTATCACCTCATTGCAAATTTCAGAATGTTTTCGCATTCGCGCTATTGAGCATTATAATATAGCATCTATATAAACGACACATTTTGACAATTGCTCATTTTGTGCATGTAATTTGCAATAAAAGTCAAGTTGCTCTACGTTTGCTATTTGCGCAATTGTCAGTTTGAGCGACTCTATGCGTCTCACAGGAATGAACGACCTCGAAGTAGTATAATGTGTGACTACGTTATGAAACATCTTATTGACACCCGCGGCTGGCGTTACTTTATACATTAACAAACTGCCGCCCATGAATGTACTTATTAGGCACATTGCTTGATGAACTATAATTGCTCCCGTCGTGGGTTCCGAATTGTCAGTGTCTATGGGTTTTGTTCTATCATGTCTATTAGTTAATAAGAAGTTCTATTAATACATTTGCTGTTAGAATCCATATTTACTAGATCTGACATTATCAATTTCTCAATTATTTTCCAAAATGTGGATTGTTTTCATTTGAGTCTACTACGGAACGCCCGTCAAGTGGATTGCCATGGGGTATTTGTCTTGATCCTTCAATTTTCGGACGTCAGCTTCAATTATTATTGTCATACAACTAAAATATACTTTGAATGCTTAGCGAATGGTGCGATGATTACGTCAATATTAAGGTTCTAAAATTGTTCGATTTATTGAAAACAGTTTGATGACGTTATCTATCCTTTAACTACAGATTTGCAGCTGTCCAATAGATAATATCATGAATTGAAGTGGCCTATCAGTCAGTTGAAGGAGATTCAACCAATCTCGTGATTGCTGTTGATGGGCTTTTCATATGCAACGTCTGATTGTGTGATATTCAAACAGGATGTGTGATAGTTAGATTAATAGTTCATCGACTCACGAGCGCCCCCACCCCCTTATTTTTGACACGGCGCTTTTTTGACAGGGCGCCTAGTGCCCCCCCCCCCCCCCTCCCTTATTTTTGACAGGGCGCCTTTTTGGCAGGGCGCCTGCGCCCCCAGCCCTAATTTTGACAGGGCGGCTCCCGAATGAATGGCTGCAAATCGATGACTATGTGGTATAAATAAATACAAGTAGTAGGCAAATGTATGCGGAGAGGTCGTAAAATAAAGGAAAATGTTATATTATGAAGAAAACTGATGAAAACCTGGAGGATTGGCTATTATAGTGAATTCATCAAAGAGCGATCTTTGGTGCTTGGATGGGCAGGGTGATGAGCAAAAATAAGATGTACGGTCTTGTGGCGTATATTCGCTAGTTGTCGAAGGATCCCATTTTATTCCAACCTCCGGTCGAACCTCATCTATAATATGAATTGAAACAATTAAGCTGCCTTATGCAATAATATACACAAGACTGCGCCAATGCATATTATTCTCATCACACGCATGCACGTAGCAGCTATATTTAGTGTACCATTCAAAGAGACCCAAATATCGAACCATTTGCGCATTATATGAAATCAAAAGGCTTTGAAATCGTCACCTGTGATTTCGGCATATGAATAAAAACAAAGCTGAAAACGATCGAAACTGGTGAACTTAGAAGATTTTTCACAACGCAGGAGGCCACAATAATTTGTTATTTGCCATATGGTAATTTTTAATAAAAGTAACAAGTTTTGATGTTACTTTTATTAAAAAACTGTCCGTTTATCCCAGTGCGTTTACCCTCTCCGATCTACGGTTTTCAATCCGTACGAATCTGGATGCAATCCCTTAGCCTATACTCAAAAGACGGATGTGCCCCATTATGAAAAATGGCAAAGTAGTAATGGTAATGTCAGACTAAAAACGTGCTCTTTAACACTTTCAACGCGGCTATTACTACACTGAGCCAAAAAAGAAACTTATTAAATTTTAACAGATCACCAAATAAAATTCTGTGCATGACAATGTACCAAATTTGGATACAATATTACTGCAATGTATTGCTTCAAATGGCAGTCAATAACCAATTGTTTGCTTCAATGACACAAGAGCAATGTGCACTGACTCAAACAACGTCTTGCATCACAGGTCACAGCAAACAATTTCAGCAACATAAAGTTTAAAACATTTCAGAGAGTCAAAACAAACTCATATCCAAACAAACAATGAAGTCATTAATAACGGGTATGTCCACCTCCAGTTTGCAGGCAGGCTGTGCACCCGGGCTGTGCATCTCCTTCTCATGCTTCCAATCAAGTTCCTGATGGTAGCCTGGGGAACATTGTTCCATTCTTCCTGTAGTGCTGCAATAAGTGTTTGTCTATTGACAGGTGGATTGTCTCTTCTTGATACACGTCATCCAAGCTCATCCCAGTCTGAGTCAGTGCACATTTCTCTTGTGTCATTGAAGCAAACAATTGGTTATTGACTGCCATTTGAAACAATACATTGCAGTAATATTGTATCCAAATTTGGTACATTTTCATGCACAGAATTTTATTTCGTGATCTGTTAAAATTGTATAAGTTTCTTGTTTGGCTCAGTGTAGTTTTACCATTATACAAAACAGATTTTTCGGAAACCTTTCCCAATCTTCAAACTATATCTCAAGGATTATTGAACCAATATCAGACATGTTTGTACTTATTTCAATGCATTTCTCATGGTGATTCCAAAATAATTTTGACCTTTTTGAAACATTTTGTAACATTTTGGATGTCTGCAGACGTATGCCGCGTGGAAAATGTTAAAGTTGAACAATTGGCGCTCTTAAAAGTTGTCATATGACTATTAACTGTTCGGTCACTGACTCACTTAAGTTAAATTGTGATATTTAACGTGCATTCATAACACCAGCTGTGTGATTGAAATGATAAGATATTTCTCTGTAAGACATACTGTTAACGAATATAAACGGTTTATAATCATAATTAAAAAGGCATGATATAATATAGTATTGATATCACTCAACTAAGATTACCTCTAACATTGTTTATATACAATGTTTCAAAAGATTCAATAAAGCAACATTTATTGCAATGGCCGGCCAGCGATCAAACTGTAAGTATCAGTTTCCTTACATTTAAACTTGCTCAGGAGGTGAACGATCTGAAATTTTAAAATTGATATTTTTAAATGTTTACAAAAGATCATTGAACCCATATACTTGACAGCAAATGTTATAACATCAGCTGACGTCCTACATGTAAAGTTTGAACCAAAATGGTTCAATTAGTGATTGTTTTACCATTTTTTTTAGTTCTGTTTTGCTGTCATGCCGCTTTAACGTGTTTACTTCCCTGTAGTAAACTAAAAATCTCAAATTCATTTCAAAATATACCTTTATCTCTTTTTGTTTGGCCATAGTGTTTCGGCAATGCAACCTGTAAACTTCAAATGCGTTTTTCTCATTTATTAGATATAAATTATTGTCATCTTCAACATTGTAAATCTATATCATTTGTAGATAGATTAGCCCAAAACGTACGGAAAATATATTTTGATTCGTAAAAAGGTATGGATTTTTTTGTATTTAAACTATTTAATTATTATACAGAGGCGTTGTTTGGGTCAAACATCATTAATTTGCATTTTGTTTTGTTTTTATTTACTTCCGCCCTTTCGTTACGTTTATGCATTAAAGTTATTTTGAAAAAGCTCTCGGTAGAATATATTTACTTTTTTGAAGTACGGCTAAAAATCTAAGAAGGCCGCAAATTAAATTGGCAAATTATTAATCTTTGTATTGTTTGTTTTTGTTGATTAATTCAATCAAAGTGTCTTATGACTTACTAACTTACTTATGTCGGGTGATTTTCCCGAACCACTGTGCTTCTCCAAATCTTCCTCTCCAACATAGTCGTCTTGATTTCTTCTACCTGCAATCCTGTGTCACGCTTAAATGTAGGTTAAGGCTGGTCTTTCATGATTTCTTACTCCATGTTTTGGAATCCAGTGTATATATGAATTTGGAGACAAGCTCATTGGAACCTCTGAAGCAGTGTCCGGCAAATCTTGCGCTACGTTCTCTGATCGTATATCCGAGACTTTAGGCATATACAATCGTACATGTCCTCATTTTCACATGCTGTCTCCAGTTGATGTCGAACACGGTTCTTAGCATTCTATAGTGTAAACATCCGTCCAGCTGCTTACTATGCTTAGGGGTGACTGTCCATGCCTCACATCTAGGAGGACCGATTCTACTGTAGCTATGAACAGTCTTTCTTTAAGCTTTCTGGATAGTGATTTAGCCTTCCCTAACTGACTAAGTTTGTCACAAGCTCTCCATGCAGCTTTTTGCGTATTTTAATGTCCTTTTCAGTACTATTCATCCAGGCTCCAAGGTACTTGAAGTCCTCCGCTTTACAAAGGCGCAGGCCTTCGTTGTGGTAATTACAGGTACTTGCTTCTGGTTGAAGGACATACTTTGTCTTTTGCAGCGTTCATTTTGAGCCCAACTATACCCACTGAAGTCTGCACTCGGTTGAATAGTGATTGCGCTTGGGTTAGGATTAGGGTTGGGGTTAGGGTTCTTCCTCAGACAACAGTGCAATGTCGTCAAGGCTGGTCCTATTCTTCAGCTGTTCGTTTTTGTCAAGTGGAACCCTAGCTCTTCTTCTTTGACATATGTGGCCTCTCTTACACCGCAAAAAGGTTGTTTAAATATTTACTCAACATTTTACACAACGTTGTTGAAGTATGCGACCGCTCAACAGTTGCGTACAATTTACCCAACACCAACATTTGAACAATTCCAGTTACTCAGCAGTTGCACAATTTTAATTACACAACAGTTGGGTATTATTAATTAACCATTTGTTGGGCATTTTGTGACTGTTGCTTAATTTGTAAATTGTTTTCATTATATATTGAGCATTTTTGTATAGCTGTTGCTTAATATATCAAATGTAGCCATATGTTGGGTATTTTATGTGTGACAAGTTTTTATTATATATTGAGCATTTTTGTATAGCAACACGGGGTAGGCAAATAATGTGAATTCTGGGCGATGCAGCAGAGCTACATACATCACTTCCTCCCGGTAGTGAACCGGTAACTTGTAATGGGAATTCTAGGCGATGCAGCAGAGCTACATACACTATTCCCTTTCGGTAGTGAATCTGTAATTTATTTTAACATGTTTTTAACTAGGCCTATATATATAATATCTGACATCTCTTATCATTGGTGTTATTTACTGTGAACGTTTGCCAAACGTAGTCTTGCTATCTGGGTATGAAGGTATAAATAGTCCATATTATATAATACATAAACATATTTATGTGATTCTTTTGGTGGAAAATAGATCACATGACATGAACTATTCAGTATATGTCCATGTCGTGTATTTTTTGGCTATACAAATCGACTATTCAATATTCATCGCTAGTGACGTCGCAATAACACCGCTGAAATGATATTCCTAAACAAATATATGTCAGACAAGGATGGCAATTTTAAACTATTTTGTCAGTGTTAGCGATTTATTCCGTTTTGGATGCCAAGATAGAATAAATCTAATTGTGGTCCTACGCTGCAAAAAGGTTGCTTAAATATTTCCTCAACATTTTACACAACGTTGTTCAAGTATGCAACCGCTCAACTGTTAAGTAAAATTTGCCCAACACCGTTAGATAACATGTTTTCACCAACAGTTGAACAATTCTAGTTACTCAAAAGTTAGGCAATTATATTCAACGGTTGTTCAAGTATGCAACAGCTCACGAAATTGGCTTTTAGGACAACAGTTGCCTAAAATTCACATGTGCGTAACTTGGAATATTTTACGCAACATATTTTAGCAACAGAAACGAAAAAAATTGTATTAAGAAGATCGTGTACACCATAGGCCTTCAGAATATGCAGCATGTCGTATCCATCTTCCACTTCATGTCTCATGAAGTGTTAATGTTTTGTCTAATTAAAATGTATTTGGTTGCAAACGTTCCATCAACGGTTAGTAGATAGGTAGCATCAGCTGTCGTCCTTGGCAGTGAAAATATAAATATCAACTCAACACCACCAGGGGACATTATCACAGCATTGACGATTATATTTGCATTATATGTTAATCAGTTACGTGACGACAGAAGACATTTTTTATCTACGACGGAATCATTTACTATATAGGTATCAATAAATGTTTGATTAGGGTGAATTGATCCGATGGTATTGGATGACAAACTATTCCTTGAGGTATCATGCACATGGGAATGGATATGCATGCCGCATATCACGTACATTGTTGATACCTGCAACGATTTCGGATAAGAAACTGCATAAGAACTCGTCGAAGTTTATATTTAAGCACTCATAACTTCTGACTGAACGCAGCTATTAATAGCTTTGTTCAGACGGGCGTAAATTGGGTCAGAGTAAGGTCGGAGTAAGGTCGGAGTAAGGTCGGAGTAAGGTCGGAGTAAGGTCGGAGTAAGGTCGGAGTAAGGTCGGAGTAAGGTCGGAGTAAGGTCGGAGTAGCGATTGGTCGTGTTCAAGGTCGGAGTAGTGACCGTGTGGACAGCACTCGTGTTAACTAATCCTTACTCCGACACAATTTAATCCTGAGATTTCTCAGGAGTAACGCGCTAACACGACCTGCAGGTCGGAGTAGAACGCAGTATATCTTACTTTTCGCTGTATAATTTATAAAATGCTGAGGACCTCGCCGTCCTATAGCTTAGGCTATGTGTACAATTCCGTATCAAACATGTGTAATACTCTTTGATTGTGTAATACTCTTTGATAAAAAGTGTCACTTAGGAGACACTTATACAGTAAAAAAGCTTATGTCACTAAATTCTTGTATATTTTCAAGAAATTTCCAAAAATAATAATGGAAAATCACCTGTCAAAACATTAGGGCGATATGATGAGGTAAGCCAGTGGATCGCAACATGTATTATCTATCAAAAGAACAAGGAAAGAAAATCCTAATTCGATATGGGTAGATGCATTTTGATGGAAGCAATACTTTAAAACTGCATTAGAGTTTGCAAGTGAATAGGAAAGGGGCGTAATGAATTTATTTCGTCGATTATCACTTTTTTAAATGATAATTGACGAAACGGCGGTAGTACAACATTAAGAAGCAATGGGGACTTCCTAATTCGGTATGGTTATACGCATTTTGTCATCATTTGCACTCATCTCGCCTTATTTCGCCCTCGTTTCGCCTTATTTCGCCTCGTTTCGCCTTATTTCGCTCCTTTTCGCCTTATTTCGTTTCGTTTCGCTCTATTTCGTTTCGTTTCGTTTCGTTTCGTCGATTATAATGAGCCCAGACGGGCGTAAATGATAGGCGTAAATTTAGACCCTGCAGCAATCAAAATTCCACAAATATTTCCTCTACTCCGGACAGTTGTTCACACGGTACTTAACACGACCTTATTCCGAAGTTCTCCGACAAAGTTATCACGATTATCGCAGTGGCCTAGGAGTAAATATCGGAAATACACATGGTACACCGTACCAATTTTTATATGTTGTGCATTTCTTTTCTATTTGATCCTGGATTCCAGGTCCTTTCCTAGTTCGTTCGAGTGTATAGCTATAAATATTGCGATCAACTAGCTTACCTCTCATCACCCTATTTTTTGACAGCTGTTAAGTTTCTTGAAAATATACAAGAATTTAGTGACATAAGCTTTTTTACCATAGTAAGTGACATACGATCAAAGTTGAGTATCACATGTGTGATCCAGAATTGTACATACAGCCTAAGCTATAGGACGGCGAGGTCTTCAGAATTGTATAAATTATTCAGCGAAAAGTACGATTTGTTGTGTTGAGTGCATCAACACGGGCGTTCTACTCCGCCCTGCAGGTCGTGTTAGCGCGTTACTCCTGAGAAATCTCAGGATTAAATTGGGTCGGAGTAAGGTCGGATTAGTTAACACAAGTGCTGTCCACACGGTCACTACTCCAACCATTAACACGACCAATCGCTGCTCCGACCTTACTCTGACCCAATTTACGCCCGTCTGAACCCAACTTGTAGAAAAACGGAATAAACTATAAAACGAGTGCAAAAGTGTTCGTGAAAATGTCTGTGTACAAAACTGCTCAATATCTAAATTCTTTCTTTCGGATGTATAATTCTGGTAGGCCCTATGTGATTCAAAATTAAGATTCGATCTTCATGGATTATAAACAGCCACATACGGATAGCATGTTGTCGTATTCACGAGAACAATATTTATGGAAAGTTTGTCGCTCCGTTGGCTTATTCGATATACTAATCCTGAACATCTGCGTTTTTTGAATGAACAATTTTGACTGTATCTCAAATTGATTTCCACATCGGGTATTTCCCCCATTTGCATTATGCATTGATGATAAATGTATGTGCTTTATTAAAATAAGAGATGAATGAGAGATCGGTCTAGCTATCTACAGTATTAATCCAGGCTGCGTGATGCTATTAGTTATCACCTTTTTGTTCATGCAATACGAACAGATATTAATGTTTTGGGGATAACGAATTTATTATTCAGTAGGCATGAATTTAGTTTAGTACATAGATAAAAAAAAAAATGAAGTATTACTAATTGTATTACCAAAGATATATGTTGAGACTGTACTTGATGTTATCCAAGGTGCTTGCATTGTATTTGTTTCCCTTCAAATCCCTTCCCGTGCGCCAAACCAAAATCGTTCGAGTGAATTATCCAGAGTGTCTCCACGTCAACATTTTCGAAATCGAACCGTCCTTCACCCTTGTCAACTTCCATCAACTTGTATTTTTGGGCGTCGCAACCTTTCTTTTCTGCTCTATTTTCCTCTTAATAGAAAAGACCGAAAATCGTCTGCTATCATTCGGTTTCGCCATCTTGATTGTTTGGCAATGAACGCACATCATATGAGGTTGACCTCGCGTAAAGTACGCGAAGTCAACCTCACCACAACAAAACGGTGCAACGGACTTCCTTGGTGCGCAATACGTCAGCTCGACCTCACGGCCCTGATTGGTTGCATACAAAACGAACGGGCCTTGCGTACGTGCGTGACAAATCGCGCTGTCAAAGTGCTGTATGACACGACTTTTTATTTTCGTATCATATGGCGATTATTCGTATCATACAGAACTGTGTGATGTAAAAGATCTGTGTGATGCGGAAATATCCCTTTTGGCTATTAATCAATGAAATTGCGGTATTCATGCCTACTGAATGATAAAACTAGTATTACAATCTTGGAAAAAAGTCCTTGGAACGCGTTACACGTTTCGGACATTATGCGCAGAATCTCCCCCCCCCCCCCCCCCCTGATCTGTTATGATGTTTGGGACACCTTGAACAACTGCGGAAGACGTTAACATTCTCAACATTGCACGGGGAAGAGGGGGGTTGTTAACAAGTAAAAGCGTTCCAAGACTCTTTTTTTCCAGGATTGTAGTTTACATCTGTTCATTTGGTGACAAATGAAATAGAGTTAAGATGGAGAAATATCAACCTTGAGATATTTCCAAATGATCTGGCTGTTAAGAGTGGACCTAACAATTTACCGAAAGCAAACCTCTTTATGATTTAAAGAAGCGAACCTCTTTATGATTTTTCCTGCTTTATCATGTATCACGTGTCACAGAAAAGGGTCCCAACTCGAGGCAAATATGACCATAATGCAGTTAATAGAGTCAGCATGGTTAGTGAATGTTCTCACGTGATGTTTTGAATATAAAATCTATTAACACCTCGTCCTGCCCCAACGACACTGGGTGGTGATTATGGCAAAGGTTACCGCGCCTTTAATTGCATGCCACACATGCATAACAGATGTCAGGAACTAATTTGATGAAACTGATTGAGTTGACAGGTGCAGGTGCTTCATCCTCTAGACCTTGCTTTCGTATCTGGGCAACCGTCTTTGGTCTGGGCAATGGTAAGGGACGCATCATTAGTTTTTCAGGGGAGGCGGTAGAAAGTTGGGTTCGGGGGGATTTTTTTGGGGGGCCGTCGTTAGGGGGGACAATCTTTTTAGTGTATTCATTGATATTAAGTTGGGTGGGTTAGAGGTGGTTTTTTTATTCATCCGGGGGATTCTTTTTTTTTGGCCTGCATAGAGGGGGAATTTGTTTCTCAAAAACTTACTACCCCCCCCCCCCCCCCCCTGCAAATCTAATGGTGCGTCCCTAAAGAATGATAAATGCTAGCCTGCGATAGCCAACTCGATGCCATTCTCATCCGGCATTCTTAATGTCTTATTACTAATGTTTAATCAAAGACGGTAACCATCTTTGGTGTAATGATGCATGGAAATTCTCGATGCAGGTGCAAATAGTGAAACCCTGATTTTAAATGAACTAGGGCTCATATCTCCACGTGCACTACCTGAATAAAATGAAACAGTTAAATAATATACTGATGACGTTACTCCTGCGTTAGAATCTACTGTAAATGTAATTTCGAAAAGTGTTTAAAAGTCTTAAACTTGTTAATTGGAAGATTACGAGCTGAAGATGCCAGTGTTCCACCTCTAAGCCTGGGTAGCGATTGAGTTCCCTCAAGTATTACTCATTTTTATTTTGAAATTGCGATTTGAATTCTTAATGTAAAAGAATGTCTTAATGTCATATAAAGTTCTAGTATAAATTATTGGTCATTTTTCATAATTGTTTTATTGTATCCGAGGAAAATGTACATGTCCGTAAAAATAGCTTAGAAGCGTAATATTCCAAGTCAAGTGGACATAGCGCTATACTCGTTATTTCACCTTTTTGTAAACGGCATCATGCATGGTACCCTTGGTACTTACGCGTAGACTGTCGGGCTTATAATGTAATTATATCTCACGTTAAAACTAAATATGAATCTAGCTCCATGAACTAAAAGTGTCGGTGACATTGTACTAATTATACGCATTACAAGTTTCATTTCGTTGCCAGGCTATTACTCTCCCCGTGTGATATGAGACTCGATACGAACGTCACCTATCGGTAATGAACACAGATGGACGCAAACGCAACTGCAACCTATAGTTTTATATATATTTTTAAGTTTTGGGTGCACGCCACTACAGCCAATATTGAACTCATAGGAATATGTACTAAAGTAGTGATATAAAACCCGGATGTGTTACCACTGAATAGTGAAATGTTGCCTTTTTGAAGGGATTCTTAGGGTTTTTTAAAGCAGAAAATTGGTAGGGACGTAGCTGCTAGATTTTCTAAACGAAGACGCTGAAAAGAATTTTCAACGAGCTTTGAATAAGCACAACAAGCACACATTTCTCTTTGTGTTGTATGAGGTATGGTGTAGTGTAGTGCGCTGTCGGCTGTTGTGTGGTGCGATGTGGTGTGCTGTGCTGAGGTGTGCTGTCGTGGGCTGTGCAGTGTGGTGTGGCGTGGTGTGGTGTGGTTTGGTGTGCTGTGCTGTGCTGTGCTGTGCTGTGCTGTGCTGCGCTGTGCTGTGCTGTGCCTGAGGACAAGGGAGAGCTTACCCTTTAGAGGTTGTTAAAGGAGAACTTGGAACTCTGAATCCAGATTTTTTTAAAAAGATGTCTAACATGTTTTGGCAATAGTGTTAACAATTTACAGACCTTTTCGCTCCTAACATGCCTAAGAGGAGATCATATACATGTACTGTAGGTTTAAATAGTTCCGATACTTGGTTTTTCCTTTATCAATACATGGCCATTTACTTTTGATTGATTTTATATTTTTTTTATAAGATATTTTTCCACAGAAGATTGCCTTTAAGATTATCTTAAATAAATCTCGTACACAGTTTCTTAAAACTCGGTACCGCAAGTTGATATATTGATCGTTTATAGATGTTTTGTGTCTCTCCAGGTGCACAAGAAATGTTAACTTGAATAATATACCAACCTAAAGATAAAAACGCATTTAATTTCTCGCCAATTTTGTTAACAGATTCAACAAAAGTCGGGTACGCTCCAGTCACATCTTGATGTTCACAAATATTATTCAGCATCTTAACTACCCCCTGACCAATTCTCCAGTATCTCATCCATAACTTATAAGGTACATTAATGTTCACTTGAGGCAAATCTACGCATACGCAACATAAATATTGCATGCATTCTGGGGGAACATGTTCTAATTTATTCCTAAGTGTATTCCAACGCATAATATCAGCTTTAGTTTATCGAAGACAGGGAAACATTCGGATTGTTTCGATACTATACATGTACGCATTTCAATATGTATTTTGGGAACACTCTCATATTTTTTTTTTAAACTTTTCTTGGTCATGCTAAGTATAGGCCTACTCTTGCTTTTAAAGAAATACATGGTGAGTCAAATCTCATGTCTCGATTTCATTGATTTTTTAAACAAGTCAGACGCGTCAGAGTAAGACTATGCCACTTTTAAATCATTTTCCAATGGTCAGGTGTTTTCTCTATTATAGGTTCCTATGTTATCGAAAAAAGGGCTCACCATAAAAAGATTAATTGATTCAGTGCTGATACCGTTGTTTGAATTTGAAGTTTTCGTTAATTTTTCAGCGGGGAAGCAAAGGTATCAAATAGTACATCAATTATCAAAAGAATAACAAAATAAGCAAAAATCTACATTTGAATACGTCGGACATGATTTCACCCGGTACCCCTAGATCTCGAAAGGTCAAGTTTCTATCATTCATTTTTGAAATAATTGCTATTTTGATCCTTAATAAAAAAATATATCATTTGTGCGTGGTTATATAATCATTGCTCATTTATCTTTCATTGTTATTGGATTATTGTCATTTATTGGACAATTGGCACAGTTATGACACACAGCTTAGGCCAACAAAAAAAAGTTGACTTGCCCTTTCCGACCGACCCGAATTTTCGGAAATCTAGGGTCGCTATTTTTTTTTTTTTTTTTTCAACAACAAAAAGAAGATATATTGAAAAGAAGAAAAAAAATGAAAGAAGCACATAACAATAAAGAAAGATGAAAACGTGTTTTTGAGTAGTATCTGCTTGTTTTTAAAATAAATCATAATAAAAAAAAATTCTTTAAAACGTGTTTTTGTGTAGTATCTCCCTGTTAAGATTTTTAAAAAATTATTTTAAAAAAACCGACCGTCCGACCCACACTCTGGCCCTGAAAGGGCAAGTCAACTTGTTTTCTTTTTTTGGGGCCTTAGGGAACGGTTTCATTTATACTCGATAAAAATATCGCGACTGTACCGCTCCCAGATGATTTTTTGTCGAGCCTGATTTGAAAAAATATCGTGTCTCGTATCGCGTAGCGAAGGATTATATACGAGGGTCGTTCAAACTTCAATAAATAATGAAAGTGAGCATGGTATGGGATGCATGAGTGATTCTATTGAGAGATAATATGATCAATACAAAGTATGAACCTTTGTCTTTCAAACAATACAGTTTTGGATTTCTAAGTGTGAACTTTGAAGTCATAGCATTGTCTCAAAGTAAGTACACTTGGGACACTGCTAAATCAGTTATTTGGCGGTAAATTTGAATTGTTTGTATGAAACATGTGGTAAGAAGATTGTATAACATGACACCAGACGCAGGTTAATCCCAATTTTTTCACGTAAGTATGATAAAAAAGACCATAACTTTAATCCCTGTGTAATTTGATATATGTAGCATAAGAGGGAAAAGTAAGGAGAGGCAATTGAATAAAAAGTATACAAATATCAGTATTTCAAATAGCCAATTTCGTTGAAAAATGCCCAGTAAGTGAATCGCTAATATTGCGGAAAATCAAACAATTTAGGAAAAATCCAAGCAAATAACCAGTTTGAGAGATTCCATATGATAGCTAACTAATTATCTGAACTTATTCGCATGAAACCTGCAGAAAATATGCGCATGCGCAGACGGCAGATAATTTTGAACTTGGCCAAAAATTGCTAAAATCATGAAATTTACCAGATAAAAGCTTACTGTGCCTTCAAATTTTAATCAGAAAAAATGAAAAATGCTTAAATCAATGTGTATATATATTGTGATAGTCAAAATGAAGATATACATGAATATATCAATCAAAGATGGCTGCCACAACCTCTCGTATTACTGTTATCTTTAGAGCTACTAGCTATGTATTGTTAAAGTAATCGTCACATAATTTCAATGGTTTGAGGAAATTTTATGAATAGCTCCTCTTGATATCCCCACTATTATTGCTTTACATTCCACAACAATTTACTAAATTATAATCCCTTCATTGTTCGTTATCCTTTGTTGTTTTAAGGTATATTATTGCTGATTTTGCTTAATAAAAGCGTATTTGAGATGGTCCCTTCTTGTTTGTACTAAAGAATTCAGATCTAAAAAAGAGTGTCAAACAGAGATAAGTGTGTGTTCTAACTATGTGCCAAGTGTTATCTGTTTTTATGCTTGCATTGCTGAGATATACTCAAATGTATCAATCAACCCATATTCAACATATTACATATCCAGCCAAATAATTGACAGATTTCAGTCAGTGTCTGAAACCTATTGTGTTTATTCTAATGACGTTACATAACCAAAGGTATCTGACAATCCAAAAGCGTATTGTTTGAAAGACAAAGGTTCATACTTGGTATTGACCACATTATCCCTTAATAGAATCACTCATGCATCCCATACCATGATCACTTTCATTATTTACTGAATGACCCTCGTATATCGATTAACATAATACCACTTGTTCAAATATAATGAAGAATGAGTGGTATGTAAATAGCGCTTCGGGTTATTTATTTTAATTTTTGTGACCCCCGTATCGAGTTATCGATACGGTCTGTATACAGGCTCGATATGAAGATTGTTAATCAATTTAATATAGAACATAATTATTATTTTTATTTCTAATGTATTTATTTCAGAAATTCGGTTATATTCATCCAATTTATCGTTATCCTCAGAACTGTGCGTGTAGCGGATTCGGAGGGATGGGAAATGTATGGGAACTGATCCTCAGCTGACTATATATAAACATAATATATCATGACGGGGCCGGCAGAAGTGTATGAACTATGAAATATCACTCAAAATAAAATAAAAAATATATAAAGTAAACAATAAAGTTGAACTTGTCCTGTCTATGCCGGGTGATACGGATGTGTGATTTAAAACAAAAACCGGAGGGGCAAAATATGTTTAAAAAGTGTATGCGTATATACGCTATATGTGATGTTACCGGGAACTACTCGTTATTCCGAAGGGTCATTATTCCTAAATAACTGTGAGGGTCGTTATTCCGAAGGGTCGTAATTCCGAAAATGAAATGAGGGTCGTTATTCCGAAAATACAATAAGAGTCGTTATTCCGAAGGGTCATTATTCCGAAATAACAGCAAGGGTCGCTATTCTGAAATAAGCATGAGGGTCGTTATTCCGAAGGGTCGTTATTCCGAAAATACACAATATAAGGGTCGTTATTAAATGGACATGATTGATATCGCTACTTGTTATGACCACAAATCACGACACCCCCCCCCCCCCCTCCCTTCCCACAAGGATTTAGTGCCACTTTTTTCTGTATAAATTAAAAATTGATAAATGGCACAATCTCTTATCGTTGCATTTAGTGCCACTTTTTTCTGTATAAATTAAAAATTGATAAATGGCACAATCTCTTATCGTTGCATTGTCTCAAGGCCAACAAATGTGGTATCAAAATGTGCCTAGAAATTGGGTGCACCTATCTAGCTAAAAAAATATTTAAATCCATCGAATATTTTTGGAAATATTCTAGTATATGCTAGGGGGGAACTTACATATTTTGTTTGGTGTATATAAATCAGCTGCATATTGGCGAGCCTCCTTGCAGCAGCGAATTTACAAAGGTGTGTAAAACGTAAACCAGTAAATGCGCGTCTTGTCAAATTGAAACTGACACAACTTTAGTTGGATACGATCCATTACCGTACACCTTTAATGTTCACAAATATATTATTTAAAGATGTTCAACATATGTCTACGCCAAATCCAAAATCCTTCATTCTAATCCATAAATAACGGGAACGGTAATGGTCCGCCTAAGGCCAAACACCACAACATGAATGATGCGTGAGTTCGAGGCAACCTTCGTTGGTTTATTCAGAATAAATTCCCATGCGTCATACATGCTTTAGGTTAAATGCAATGGTGCAGGGAGAGAGATATGTTTTCTCAAAATAATGGACGTGTCACTACGCATCTTGCATGTGTATTCTCTTTTGGTCTCTGATGTAATACATTTGTAGCGGGAATCGCTTTTATTATAGGTTTTGGCTGTATTTTGATTATTTAATTATTGCAAACGGTTGGAATACCCTTAAGACCTATTTTTGGTTATGCGCGTAGTGATTGGCGCCGGTTTACTCATTGTTGACCTTATCACTGCTGCGCGGCCGTCACCTGACAACTCTGAGCCAATCAGGAGCGCTAAAATTAGCGTCGGTTTACGCCCTAATCATTCCCCCCCCCGCCATATTGGTTGGTGATGCTGAATACGTTGTGTTGGAAAACGGCAGAGCTGGAAAAGAAAACTTCCAAATCTTGCGAAAATCGGACGAATTGGCAGAGCATTGGTAGCAGAGTGGAGTCAGACGATCATCATCTTGTAGTGAATACCCATAGCCATAGGTGTTTACCTTGTGTTACAAGGTCAGGTCAGGTCAAGGTTGACTTGAGGTTGTTGTGGTAGTAGTAGGACGGACCGTTGTAAAACATTTGACCAAGACAGTCGAGACTTAGACCCTTGACCCAATCTTATGTTATAAAGTTTTGCTAGTTGTAATTGTTTTTGGATGTTGTAAAATAAACCCGACGTTGTGATATATATATTGTGTAACAGATGCTGTAAGAAGGAGAGCGAAAATAAACTGTGAACTTTAGTATTCGTTCCGTGTCATTGGTTCGCGTTACTGAGCCGAAAACGCATGGTTCTGCCCTGCAGACGAACCCACGTGGCTATTATATAATATTTAAGGTTTCCAAATTTAACCCTTACCACACACAAAATTTGGTGGTGTCAGATCTGATAGACTCTGCACACTTGGATAACGCACGCGTGTCATAAATTTCGCGCTTCGCGCTCGCGCCCCGCGACACATTCTTATTTTAAGGCGACATATCAAGAAACATCAATTCGTTAACTATTTCGCACAGATATAAAGTAAAATGTGTGGGTCAGTTCACCCAATTCTGATAATCCAATACAGTTATAACTGTAATTAAAGTGCGTATTATATTACAGTTTTACCGTGCCTGTGTTATAAAACGGTAACATTTGTTACGGTATATTACAGTTGTACTGCAATATACCGTAACACGTGTTACCGTATTATAACGCAGGCACAGTAAAACTGTAATATAATACGCACTTTAATTACAGTTACTACTGTATTGGACTATCAGAATTGGGTGGTCAGTTTGTGTTAGGTTTCAAATAAATTCTCATTTAGTAGGCTACACCAGCTTCCCCCCCCCCCCCCCCCCTTCCAAAAAAAGAAAAGGAAAAAAAGGGGGGAAAAGGAAAAAGAAGAAGAAAGAAGGGGGCGGGGGAGGCATGCGAGAAACATACATTATATAAGAACGGTTGTGTATTGGACGTCAGTCAGGATACATACGCGTACGTACGTTGACGAGAAATCTGGTCTTTTGGAGGTAACTAGTATAACTTCTTCCTGACATAGGTCTAGGCCTATATAAAAAGCCAATATTGATCGGAAATTAAGTGATTGGTTTTCAATAAAATACCGTTAAACTTCATCTATAAGCCCACATTGACTAATAGTTAATAAGCTGAAAATAGATAAAAAGGTATGAGCGCCCTTTTTTGATCTAGAGAAATTAGCACGAATGAGTTTAGTGTATTCGATATTCAATACTATAAAGTTGTATTACTATCTAAATAATTTCATGGACAGACGAATTGCTCAATTGGTAAAGCGCCCAGTAAAGCATCAACTTCAGTATCACGAGTTTGGTGGATCAATTCTCAACTACACCCTTTGCAATTTCTTTTGAAATCCAAGTGATATAGAAATTAATGCTAGCTTTATTGTTATTTTTCAAAAACAAGCACATAATTAATTTGATTGTATAAAGTAATGATCTTAATAGTCTAACCTTTTTTATAAGCTAAAACACATTTATACTACAAATTAACCACAGCAAAATGTATTCATTGGCATATTTTAAATGTTTCACACAGTAATCTTAAACGTTTCCTTCATCATGATTTAAGGGCAAATTATGATGATGCATATTAGGTTGGTAGATCAAGTTAAGCAACAAAATGAAAGTAACTATGCAAACCACTATAATCTTAGTCTCACAATGAATGAATGAATGAATGGCTTTTAAATCAATTTATTTCCAATAAGATAGAGGGCCGTCCATTTATACCGACCCATCAATCATCATACATGTAGTTATAAAACAGTATCTGACATAGCAGTCTCGTTTAGCTCAATTGGTCAAGCCGACAGTTTGGGCTAGGGCAATTGTGATCGCAGGTTCCAGATGACAATACCAGGTTCGAATCTCACTTCAAGACTTCTTCTTTTGGAAAGTTTATAAATATTTACGGTGTATATCAAATTCTTAACTTTGTTTTTACCATGAATAAATAAGGAATCTATCTTTGTCTTTAATGTGGGTTTTCCCTCTTTTTTCTCTCTTTCTTCTATTTTTTATTTTTTAATGTTATCACAATCGTTTATAAATAGTACAAACATTTAAATAAACTGGACTTCTGAAGACAGTATTAATCATTAATTAGAGGATACTTTGACGGGCGGAAATTAGTTCAAACATAGATAATCGACACAGGGATGGTTAGTGGGTGTTTTGTTTGAAGCTACATTATTTGTGTTTTGGACCAAGGTCGCTCAACACAAAAGCCGATGTAGCCTTTCGCCCTGACATGAAATAACTTCTTAACATCCATAAATAATACGCCACTCTCGTTCCCAGATGCATTAAATCGCTAGGAATCGATTTAAAAAGAAGTGCTATTGTCCATCGCGCTCATCATGGGTTCGAGTTTACGTGTAATAGAAAACTGGGTGAAATAAGTGTCTATAAACTTCACAAATATCGTTACATCTATCGCATCGGTGAATGCGTGTATTAAATTTATATGCTTCAAATATTAGTATCTTAACTTTCACCGTTGCTTTTTTTATCAAACTAATTTTATGTATCCCGTTAGCGAGTATTAGATACTGTAGTTGCCGCAATAGACTATCAATACCCGTTCTGTTTACCGGGCTTTTTTTAAAATGCTAGTTTAAACAGGTGTGTGCAAAACAGACATAGATCAGCTCCGAGCAACATTTCAATAGAGATAATCCGGGACTTAACCATCCCTGTGTCGATTATGGTCATGTGTTTTAAGCTCGCCTCCTTTCGCGTTACACACGGATTTTGGCTTTCGCGACATGATTTTAACTTTACACATTTATATTTGCTTGTATACCCCCCTGAGGTAGTAAAATTATACATTTCTTGAAGGGAAATTGCATGAGGAAACCAAATATGCCATTAAAATTATAGTACGACCAAGAACTAAAATGGTATGATCGGAAATGTTCGGAAAATATCAGAGTTTTTTAATTTTTAATTTGAGATCCATATATTTTTTTATACCTACCCCTATCATTTTTTTTAAAACATATTTGAATTCCTCATGAAATTACCCATTAGATGATATATATATTTGTCAAAATTACTACGTCGGTATGGTAATTATACCGGCTAGTGAATATCTCAAATTTTTATTTTATATATTTTTAGAATTGTCAGAAATATTTGTTTAAGGATGAACCCTTCCCTGATATAAACTGCATTTCTGAATTCCTCTAGTTACAAGCTTTCCAAAAATGTATACTTTTGCTATCATAGGTTGAAAACTTTTACTGTTATAGTCATTTTTATAAATCCGGTAAATTGAGGCTGATTATTCATGTTGACTGTGTAGCGAATAGGAAGAAAGCTGATTATCATTGTCTTATCCATAATTAATTAGTTGTTAATAATAGTTGACAAGTCTGTTGAACCACATACTTAAAGACTACTAAATATCCTTTGAAATGGGACCAAAATTGTGTTTTAACATTAGGGGATGACTAGTTATTGTAAAAAGAACAAAGCATGGGATTATCCCCATTGAGTTTGTACAGGCGGCACCCCTTCCAGCGGCACCCCTTCCAGCACCACCCCTGGTCCCCAAACATCAAACAGCTGTATCTCCCTTTCTGTATTAGCTATACCAATGCCATTTGGCAGGCAGATAGCTTGTTATTAGGGCTTTAAAATGATACCAAATTTGTTGAGATAGCTTTTGTGGTTTTAAAAATATTTGAGGAAAATGACAGCATGAAGCTAAAAAATGTAACGGCACCACCCTATTGGGAGGCGAGTTCATAACGCGTGACCTTATCTATGGTTCAAATCAACCTCCACGACTTAGTATTGAAGAAGACATACATGGATGGAGTACAATGGGACAATACGTTGATTACAATTCACTGCTTTTCAATTCTGCTACTTATGGTCTTTTGTTAAGTTGTGTTTTTTTGTGAATGGTTGGCCATTGTTGGTTGTAGATCACAATTCCTGATTCGAATTTCACTTCAAATTCTTTACAGTGTTTTATTTTTATCTTGAATGAATAAAGGAATCTGCATATCTTTGCCATTCATGTTAGGGACCGGTTAGGTATGGCTCAAACGTGTAATGTCGCGTTTCGTATCAATGAGGACAACATGCAAACAGTCAACACTTTATTGACTGGCCATGGCTTGCGTGTCCAGTTTGCTTGAATTTTGTTTCCTTTTTAAAAACAAAAAAGATAAAAAAAACAAAAACAAAAAACAAAAAAACCTACAAAGATAGATTCCTTGTTCATTCATCATAAAAATCATACACTGTCAAGAATTTGAAAATTATGACCTTTCCAAAAGAAGAAGTCTTGAAGTGAGATTCGAACCAGGTATTGTCATCTGGAACCTGCGATCACAATTGCCCTAGCCCAAACTGTCGGCTTAACCAATTGAGCTAAACGAGACTGCTATGTCAGATACTGTTTTATAACTACATGTATGATTGATGGGTCGGTATAAATGGACGGCCCTCTATCTTATTGGAAATAAATTGATTTAAAAGCCATTCATTCATTCATTCATTCATTGTGAGACTAGGATTATAGTGGTTTGCATAAGTTACTTTCATTTTGTTGCTTAACTTGATCTACCAACCTAATATGCATCATCATAATTTGCCCTTAAATCATGATGAAGGAAACGTTTAAGATTACTGTGTGAAACATTTAAAATAAGCCAATGAATACATTTTGCTGTGGTTAATTTGTAGTATAAATGTGTTTTAGCTTATAAAAAGGTTGGACTATTAAGATCATTACTTTATACAATCAAATTTATTATGCGCTTGTTTTTTGAAAAATAACAATAAAGCTAGTATAATTGAGTAATAATTTTACATTAAAGTTTGCATTAATTTCTATATCACTTGGATTTCAAAAGAAATTGCAAAGGGTGTAGTTGAGAATTGATCCACCATTCTCGTGATACTGAAGTTGACGCTTTACCGGGCGCTTTACCAATTGAGCAATTCGTCTGTCCATGACATTTTTTAGATAGTAATACAACTTTATAGTATTGAATATCGAATACACTAAACTCATTCGTGCTAATTTCTCTAGATCAAAAGAGGGCGCTCATACCTTTTTATCTATTTTCAGCTTATTAACTATTAGTCAATGTGGGCTTATAGATGAAGTTTAACGGTATTGGTCAAAAGTATACACCAGATCGCACCAAATGAGTTCGAAAATTGGAAATGTTTCTACTAATGAGTGAGGCTCATCCCCCTCAGCCTCCCCCAGTTCAAGCTTTTATACCATCTATATTAAATCAAGAATATATCAGTATATGTTCAACTTCTTTCGTGCATTGATAAAAACAAAATATTTATTGAAAATGAAGTGATAGCTTTTCAATACAATATTGGTCTAAAGTATACACCAGATCGCACCAAAGGAGTACCAAAATTGAAAAGATTATATTTCTGAGGGGGGCACATCCTCCCTCAGACACGGCGGTGCTGTGCACCGCTTGGATGGTACCAAGTCAATTTAATTTTGTTGCCCCCCCCCCCCCCCCCCCCCCCCCCTCCTCTTAAACTTTGCTGGATCCGCGCCTGGGCTTCACCGGCCAACTTTTTAAATAAAAGGTATTCCCGTAATTTATTGAAAATGATCAATCTTCGCAAATCGACAAGAGTTGGCTTTGTAAATTCTTGTTGAATTAGGTTACATGTATGTTAAACATGACAAATACCACGACAGCTGATATCCGATATGTTCTTATCACTAATGTTGAGTTATCACGGATTTGGAAACCCTAGACATGCTAGACGCAGGTGCCAATATTGGATTTGTCTGATTTTTGTGTCATTTTGAAGGGGAAACAATTTCGCTCGAGAAAAAAGTATGAGGGATTTTCACGTGGTGGGCGAACCTCCCCATAGGGCGTACACTCCCTACTCTCCCCTACATCAATGTTCCACCTCTTACCCTCCCAAGCGTATGGCTGCCCTTTAGGTAATCATTTTTAAATTGGTATTTGAATTCTTAATGGGAAACGTGTCATAAATGCCTGTATAATTATTTGTCATTTATCTTTCATTTGAAATGTAACTGAGGGCAGTTGAGACAGTGATCACTGAAGACAACAGCTTTATAAACTAATGACGTATTAGTGTTACATTTTACATGACCTGTAAAATGGTATATTAGATTAGATTGTTGCGCTTAAAATGTAACTAGCTCATGTATGATATACTATCTACAAACCTCGTCGTGTAGAAATGATATTAAACATAACTATTTATGGTAGCTTCATAAACTCTGGCATATCCGTTTCGATTTCGGACCTCGTCAATTGGGCGTTAGAGGAACCCATTTTGACTAATGATATAACAGCGGTTCTTTTATAGATGCTATTACTTGTGCTTCAAAATCAAGTGCCATTCATGATATTGATAGTGTGGCTTTAGTGAATAGGGATGATCATGTAGCTTTACAATCACGCCAACCAAAAACTTAATCCAATAGCTTGAAATATGTTATCCCTTTGGAAGCGGTCACCACAATTTAAAAAAATCGACCATCTTCGACCTTATACAGTTGTATGTTTGTCATATTACCTAGGCCTATTCATAATTTATTGTAGTGGATAATCAAGTTTCACTTTGTATTATATTCCATTTTTATGATGACCACCAAACATGACTTCAGTTGGGAAAAAACGAAACAAATCAAAGATCTTTATGTTAATAAACCTAGGTACAAAAACCATTTGGCCTAGATGGAGAAAAAGTTATATCAATCAAGATACAGATTATAAACGTAACTTTATATATCTCTGGCTATGAGACAACACCACCCCCTCCCCGGAACCACCTGAATATTGGGGGCTTGGTTTACACCACAGAGCTCCGCGTAATTGTTGGACGTGCTTTTCAATGGGAAAGAACTGTGCCGCTTGGATGATGCTACAACGAGGTTAGCGTTTATTCCGTAAAGAACAACACTTACTATGAGATGAGATGGGATTTGAATCATAACTCGGAGGTCGTAAGGTCGTAAGGTCGAAGCTCGTCCTCGGTAAAGTCGTAATCGCGTAAGGTCGAATCTAGTTAGCTCGTAGCTGTAAGGTCGTAGCTTCAATTAAGGAAAAAGGTTGGCACACTTTGTCCTAATTGTCCTAATCCTCCTCTCCCCAAAGGCAATGTTAATCTGAGTCATGTTATCAGAAGCCTTTGTTAGTTTCCCCAACATTGATGGGGGTGCAGGATATAAGAAAGAGGGAGACATCTGCTTTCTATCAAACAGTGCTATGTCCAAAGTTATGTCCAATTGCGATCCCAGGGATAGTTGTAACAAACATGCTGGTTGTAATAAGTTGCGTTAAGTGTGCCTACTATTATTTTCCTTGATTGTAGCTCGTCCACTGGTAAATTGGTACCAAGGGCGTACTGTCATAGCTCGTCATCTGTAATGTCGGAATCAAGGGTACACGGTCGTAGCTCGTAATAGGGCATAAAGGTCGTGGCTCGTCCTCGGCTATGTCAAGGGCTCGGAATCAAGGGCACACAGTCGTAGCTCGTATAATATAAATGCCCTGATTGATAAATAGTGGCCGAGATAATGCTCTGATTGACCCGTGACTGATACAGGGTGTCCGATGGTACATTCTATGCTCTGATTGATTCGCTGCATGATAAGCTTCAAACCTTCGTGACATTGATTCTGGTTAGTAAATCTGTTCGGATATAAGCTGATATTAACAATATCATTTAGTAAGTCAATCACAGAATCAATCACAAAATCAGTCACAGAATCAATCACAAAATCAATCAGAGCTGATAGTTATAGTACGCCCGGATACCCTATTATCAATCTCGGTATTTGACCCGAGCTTTCAAGCTACACCCGACCGTTTGCCCCGAGCTTACAAGCTAGCTATGACCTTTCGAGCTACGATCTTACGAGCTATAGCTACGGGCTTACGAGTTACGAGCTTATGAGCTATATACAACAGTGCGAGCTACGACCTTATGACCTTACGAGCTACAATATAGCTTACGAGAGCTACGGGATTACGAGTTACGGGATTACGAGTTACGAGCTTATGAGCTACAACCGTACGAGCTACGAATCTATGAGCTACTAGCTAACGCACTAGGACCTTACGAGCTAACGACCTTATGAGCTATACGATCTTACGAGCTACAAACTTACGTCCTTGATTACGACCGAGGACGAGCTTCAATATTACGCCATCGATTACGGCTTTACCGGGGACGAGCTACGGCCTTTACGACCTTCGAGTTATGATCCTAATCCCGCCTCATATTTTACCTTATCTGAATAACAACACATCTTTTATCTTCTCTACCGAAAATACTCGGGCAATTGATTTCACCTGTTTGCAAATGCAGGCAATGGGGTTGTGACTTGTTTTTATTTAGCTACAATTTGTGAATACTTTGATAACCTGCATATAACCGGAACAATGAGTTTTGATAGTTAAATGCAATTCCATCAAATTTAATTTAGCAAAATAGTTTAATATTATCAAGACTGTTACTCATTGAAGCAGCATATTTCTCCACATATTCATTTGATATTTAACAAATTGCGTGTCCAATCAACAGTGCTCCAGAGCGTCTAGTAAGATTTAGTGAAGTTCTCTCAGAAAGAAATGTATAAGCAAAATGTATGCAGGACCCTCCAGTCGGTTATACCATTGGCAAACAGATTGCACACACAGGGTACACAGGAATGTCGAATCTATTGTAAATTTGAATAGAAAGGCAAACTTACCGAATTGTTTTTCCGCATTATTCGTATATTTTAGTGACACTGACATCTACAAGCGTCTAGACGATTTTAAAATCCGGATATTACACCATATGACTGATACGAATAGCAAGTTCCAGAGCCGCAGATTGTAAATGTTGCATACCACATCATCATAATAAGGCAACCTGTATGTTACGTGATCAAGTTCATCGCGTTTATATTGCATGATTGCTTAGATATTTTATTCACGAACACTCGCGGACAGAGCGTGACAACGTTATAAACATTATGTCTCGTCTCATAAAATTCAGGCAGTGGTTCAATAGTATGATCGCGCGTGATGATCAAGTGTTCACGTAAATTCAAATCCGGCAAGACTTTCACAGACAAACGCCCCTTAGATTAATTTAGGCTAACATTTAGCAAGAAAATTCTACTATTGAGAGTCCTCAAACAATTGCATTTAATTTTATCAAATAATAAAACACCCCAAGTGTCTCGAGCAACAATTAATTCAATATTAAAGGAGAACAGTTCTATTCATGAAATCAAGTATTATATGGTAGGAAAATAATATATTATTATATAATGTATATTGACCAGTTTAATTGAACACAGAACTATAATATTCAATCAAACGTATTTAAATTGCACATCCCCAACCCGTGATAATTTGAAACTCGCGCCCGTGTCGAAAGTGCTGATGGGATAGCCATACCCAATATTGTGACGTCATCGTTACTAAAACCACAGGTCGCTGCACGTATTCACGCAGGAATTCAACGCATAAATCGAAAATATCAATACATAAAACAGAGATGTGGACATCTCATAAGCGTTTCGTCATATCTAAAGCTTCGATCAATATGGCGACGTCCATACAGGTGTATTTCTTTTTTTCTAAAGCCGATTTTGTCTTAACGCGGCACTTTGAAAAACTTTAACCTGACGATGCGCCGCGCCGATGTGGTCTGTATATAATAATACTACATCTCTGAGCGCTAAAGTTCCATGGCAAGGATTTCCTTTAAGGTTTTGAAAACAGATTGATGCCACCAATGGGTCTAATATACCTCACTAATGCTGCAACAGTATAGCTAGATGCATAATTATGATCATCGCAAAAACAAAAGCCTACCTTCATTAGATTGTAACCATGATCATTCTGGGAAAATATAAAAGAAATCCTTTAATGGGCTCTGGGGGGGGGGGGGGTATGATGTGGTTGTCCCCACCCCATGCCCCCTGGCTACGCCACCTGCGCACGGGCCACACATACGCGCACCACGCACTTTGTTTTGATTCGTTGTTCACCCAGCGCGGGTTCGCCAATTTATTGCGAGTGATATAAAATGTGTTAACATGTTTTTTTATTCGTTATCAAAACGATCAAAAGTATGCACATGTTAGATGTTTTGTGAAAGAAAAACAAAATTACAAAATGATTTCAATGTCACAATTACTAAATGAAATAAGTTATCGCTTGTAATGTTTACCTTAGGAGTTTTTTAATCAACCCCATTCAGAAGTTCCATCAACCATTTAAAGAGAACGAACTTTTCCAAATAAGGGCATCTAATTACAACACAATAAGAACAGATATTTTTAAATGGTAAATTTAAAATGATGTCGATATGTTTAACGTTTAGTCGTAAGTTCGTAAGTAAGTTCATAAGTAAGTGAGTGAGTGAGTGAGTGAGTGAGTGAGTGGGGGGAGTGAGTGGGGGAGTGAGTGAGTGAGTGGGGGGTGGGGGAGTGAGTGAGTGAGTGGGAGGGGGAGTGAGTTAGTGAGTGAGTGAGTGAGTGAGTGAGTGAGTGAGTGGGGGAGTGGGGGAGTGAGTTATCAGTTGAAATCGGCTTCTTTCTAATTTTTTCCCAGAGGAATCCTAATTTAGGGATACTAATCCTCCAATTTTACTAATGACACAATAAAATATTTATTTCAATAGACCAAGAGGATGTTCTTTCACAGCTAACTTATGACACAGTAAATATTTATTTCAATAGACCAAGGGGATGTTATTTTCACAGCATGACACAGTAAATATTTATTTCAATTGACAAAAAGGATGTTCTTTCACAGAAGTCACGGTATACTATCCAATAATTCAATAGACTAAACTTACTCCATTATTGCTAAGTACACGGTCAATTCTGTGCAATATACATACAGGATGTTTACCAAATAAGGTCCTTTCCATTGCTTCAATTCGTGCGCCGATGTCCATCGTCGTTGGTCGATACGCCGACAGAAGTATGGACGGACCTTTAGGCGACGAAAAAAAACCTATTTTGTAGAAATTGCCGGGGGAAATTTTGCAAATGAATACCGACCCATATTTCGTTTGAGCTTGTAAAAAACCCGATGCATGTAGTTTGTGATTTTTGTGAGTCATTTTGAAGGGGAAAAGAGGAACAAAGGCCCAATCGATCAACCTAACTTGATAAGGGAGCACATCAAAACTCGACCGCGCGGCAACCGCCGGTTCCGCCCGGTTGGACCGCATATCATTGTTTAGAACAATAGAAACCAGCTGCAACCGCACGGAACCCCACGGAACCGGCGGTTGCCGGACGGTCGAGTTTTAATGTGCTCCCTAAGTTTATCCTCTCATAGAACAAGGTTTCTTTTTTATGACGTCTTGGCAGCAATGATACACAACACTGTGATCACAAGTTCATACATGGCCCGTTACACTTTAGTAAATGTACAACCATTGCATTCGTGAGCAACATCCTTCATCTCTTTAAACAGTTTTTGCGTTAAATACGTGCATACTTAATTTAATGTTATGAATGTGTTTGAGCAATACGTACAGTGGATGTGTAGATATGTAGACTGGGACCCAGTCTGCTGTAATGTATATAAGACTTGTATTCAGCTAGCAAACATTTTTCTGAGGCAGGAAATAAAGTACAGCAGTAGCATGGTTTAAGGGGATCAGCCAGGAACCAAGGCTAATCACACTACGGCGATCAGGCCAGCGATTGCACTGCGCTCAAAAAGTATCAACATATGAATAACACACAGTTAGAGCGCGGAAAACTGTCCGAAATTGTCAATTTTGAAATCAAGGTCACTAAAACTGCTGCGATCAGCCCGGCGCTTGGATTACGCTGAAACATTATCAAAACGCCAAGCCAAGCGCATCAAGATCTCCAAGAACCCCTCGGTGACGCAGTGGTAACTGGTTGAGATGTGCGAGGGTCCCCATGGTCGCCTTTGAGCACCAGTGAAACGCGCTTGTTGTGATACACAAAACGAGCGCAAAGGTTCGGCGTTTTGTTTAGAGCACCGTCCTTGGGTGCTGACAAAGCTTTGCCTTTGAGTCTTCTCATGATGTCTATGTCGTTCTATGTACATGTATATGTTGTAAGACACTGTCACACATACGGCGATCAGGCCAGCGACTGCACTGCGCTCAAAAAGTATCAAACATATGTATAGCACGCAGTGAGAGCGCGGAAAACTGTCCGAAATTGTCCATTTTTAAGTCAAGGTCACTAAAACCCTTTCACATTCTGCTGCGCTTGGATTACGCTTAAACATTATCAAAACGCCATGACAAACGCATCAAGATCTCTACGAACCCCTCGTTGACGCAGTGGGAACTGTCTGGGACTTGAGAGGGTCGAGAGAGGGTACCCATGGTCACCCTTACGCGCTAGTGTATTGCGCTTGTCTTGTACATGCACAAAACAATCGTGGAGGTTCGGCGCCTTCAGAGCGCTGTCCTGTCCTGTCATCCTGTATTATAGTTGTTCACTCGTCAAACTCCAAGAACAGACTGAGCATACTTTAGACAAAGACATGTATGGATGAAGTCCAATCACTTGGATTATTAGTTTAACAGGTAGTTGGTATTGTACTTGGTGTGATGATTTGAATAATATTGACCTGTTTTGACAAATTGAATATCAAAATGTCATTAATAATACAAGGGTCATCTAATAAGTTCTACCTCCCCACTCATAACATCGTTAATATGAATTGGCAGCTACCGCATGATATTTGCCATGATTATAGTTCTGAATCTTTTTATAGTGAATGATAATTAGTAGTATCTGTCTCACTTTTGTTATGATGCGATCAAAACCAGAGAGAAATTTTGGACAACGGATACGGAATATTATTCTAAAGATAACTTATGTTCTTTTTTTTTCTTCTCAATATCCACTTAGTCCTGTATATTTGAAGATCTCTTAGTTCCTATGAAAATCAAATATGACTTTTGCAGCGGTTCTCTGGGGTAGGGTTAAAACTAATGCTGTCCTGGTCTGGTTCTGGCTAATTAGAGGGCACCCAAAAAATAATAATAATAATAATAACTACACCGATAGGTACGTTTTGTCTCTTAGATTTGGCCAAATGAATAGCACATATGAAACAATTGGCTGGTTTTTCTATCCGTTTCCATTGCACTAAATGGACCTTTGGTTTTTACTGAATCTTCAGAAAAGTACAATTAGTACTCAGACCAATCTACTATGAATTTGTAGCTGGGATTCAAAACTATTTTTGGAATATTTCTGAGTTATGAGGTATGAGGTAGAACTTGTTCAAAACTCCCGCCAATAGACACACTACTATTTCCATGGCTGTACAAAAGTGGCATTATCGCATTACTCTAAGCTAGGATAATAAATAGGATTTAAATAACAATCAATGTATCGGAAATGTGATTAAAGCTTTAAACATGGGTCATTGTTATTCCTTCTGTAGCTACTACTACAAGGAGTATATAGTCCTCAAAATAAGTAACTGACCAGGCTATATGCTCTCAACTCCAAAACTGTAGCTCCTACGTAGAAAGTATTAAATTATAAAGTGGTAAGGACATTTCTTTCCTTTAATTTGTGATATTACACGTGAAGATTGAATGAATATGTTAATATTCATTCAATCTTCACTTCAGCCTCGGACAGATTATTGATTAACTGGTAGCGACAACTCACGATTCGATAGTAAAGCTCAAATCATTCTAGCCGGCGCTGGTGGCAACATGTCGCGGCACTAGTACTCGCTAGCTTAAAAGTATCTCGGTGCGACCTTTGGTCGCCATAGGTCGCATCGAGCTACTAAATCGCCGGTAGTCGCAGGTATTTCCAGGTCACGCAGACGACAACCTGGATATTGGCTGCTGATTGCTTATGCTAATTACGAGGCAAAATAACCTCCCTCTATTGATTGAAAAAAGTACGGTGTTCATTACGTCATGAGCGATCGATCTGTTGAGTTGAAATGAAGTCAACTGGCCCGTAACTGGACGCAACCGGTCGTTTTCAGTCAAGCGATCTCTTAATATGTTTTTAGCATAAGATGAGGGTTGGGGATGCTTCAATTGATCAATGCAGCCCATACACATACCTGTCACATTCAAAACCCATGTGTGAAAATGTAAACTGCACTGTGTTCAATCTTTTACAATGCTGCGTTCGTAATTATTAACCGTCCTTCGTCAACAATATCTCTTAAATTAAAGAGAAATATTTTCTGTACAACTCCATAATTTGATATCTTTACGTAGGAGCTATATTGTTGGAGTTAAGACTATATATACACTGAGCCAAAAAAGAAACTTATACAATTTTAACAGATCACCAAATAAAAATTCTGTGCATGAAAATGTACCAAATTTGGATACAATATTACTGCAATGTATTACTTCAAATGGCAGTCAATAACCAATTGTTTGCTTCAATGACACAAGAGAAATCTGCACTGACTCAGAAAACGTCTTGCATCACAGGTCACAGCAAACAATTTCAGCAACATAAAGTTAAAAACATTTCATAGAGTCAAAACAAACCCATATCCAAACAAACAATGAAGTCATTAATAACGGGTATGTCTACCTCTAGCTTGCAGGCAAGCTGTGCATCTCCTTTTCATGCTTCCAATCAAGTTCCTAATGGTAGCCTGGGGAACATTGTTCCATTCTTCCTGTAGTGCTGCAATACGTGTTTGTCTATTGACAGGTGGGTTGTCTCTTCTTGATACACGTCGTCCAAGCTCATCCCAGAGATGTTCGATTGGGGAGAGATCTGGCGAACGGGCACACCATAGTAAAACGTCAATATCCTCTTGTTCAAGGAAGTTCATGCTAAGCCGGGCGGTGAAATGAAATGAATAACCTAGGCTGTTACTTATTTCTATGTTTAAATCTAATACCCTTCGTGCACTCGCTCTGTACTCGCTCTGTTTTTTTAAAACCTAATCTATTTTTTTGTTGTTGAAATTTTGACAAAAAAACGCCAACAAAAGTGATTTTTTTTTTCATTTCTTTTCACTTTTTTGTCACTTTTTTGTCAATAATAAAAATTTAGATTAGGTTTAAAAAATTTAAAAAACCTTCCCTAAGTTAGTGTCTTAATATCATAATCTAGTAATTTTGGGATTTTTTACTCAAAAATTATTTTTGTTAGCTTTGTTGAACTTTTTTGGGTCAAAAAAGTGATGTTTTGTGATTTTCTCAAAAAATCAACATTTTTGGTCAAAATTGGTCTCTGACCTATTTCCTTTCCAAAAATGTATACTTTTATATACATTTGAGTCATAGTTCAATAATTACAGCACTCACAAATTTCAAAAAGTGACTTCCTTGAGTCCCCCCTTAGTATAAAAAATAATTTATTCTGAGCCTTTTTAAAATCAAATACATCAAATTCATTTATCTGACACCATTGAATTTATATCTGGTTAATATATGAGGAGTGAAATACAATCCTGGATAGTTATTACTTTCTAATTAGGCAAATTAAATGCAGCAAGAGATCACTCCATATTCCATACACCTTATCAATGCCCAGCCCATCTATAAAGTAGAATCAACAATAATTAAGAATTACTCAGTATTCAAAACTTCAAATTAAGTGAGAGAAGTTGAAGTGTTTTATTTAAATCGGATCAACTCGAACGACTAAACAAGTTTAATCAAATTAAAACCAACCATTACTTAAAATATTAAAGTGACAGCTATCCAAATAAATTGAGTTCTACCAACTTATATGAAAAATGTACACACAACTTAAATAAATGATTGTCATGTTACTTAATAAAATTAAGGCAACCCACTTACTTCAATTTTATTGAGTAGATGTAACAAACTATTTTTTGAGTGTGGGGACCCTCTCCCGCTCTAATGAGTGTCCACTGCCGCGTCCCCAATCGGTTCTTATGCGTTTGCTTAGCGCTTTCATACTTTTTCAGCGCAACGCAGAAACGAAATGCCTGATCGCCGTATGTGTGACAACCCTATAATAAACAAACCTATATTTCGGTCGAGGTTCGTGGAAAAAGCCAGTTTGATGGAGTTCTCGTTCTAAAGTAAAGTTTTTGAAGTCATGGCGGCATAATGTATGCATTAGACACCTTGTCTGGCGAATGTAAAATTTGCCTTTTGTGACACCCTGTTTTTCGGTTGGTCATGCTTTTCGGAGGGTGAACGGAGAACATTCTAATTTAAATTATACACACAAGTTTTTCTTGCATTTACTTCGGATCAGCTTTTTATGCGGATGTAGAACATCGCAACGGCCGGCGCAGCGGTCATACATTGCGATTGCACTACAACAATGTCTGCTACACATTGCTTCTTACAAATAGCTGAAGTATCACTGTTGAGTGGATATGACTGGCTCTAAAAAACCATAAGACTCAGAGACAAACCAGGCAAAAAACACATCGGCCCAGACACCCGTTTTTGTTTGAAAAAAATAATGGGTCGGTCATGCCCGTAGAAAAAAGTTTAGTTTGCTTTCGTCACCTCATGGACTGGTCACCTGAAGCAATATTAGTCATGAAGTTGACAGATAACAATATGGTGGAAAGTCAGATAGGGGAGAGAAAGGGGGAGGGAGAGAAAGAGTTTGCTACACCTCTCAACTTAAACTATTGGCACTTGATATCGGTCATGATATCATTTACTGTTCGGTCATTCGAGGATAAATCTGATTGTGTGATTTTACCAGCTGTATAATTAAATTGAATTGATCAAATCTTTCCCTGTAGGGCATACATTGTGAACGAGTTTCATCTTCCTATCTTACCATCTTTATTTTTTTTACATTTAACAATATGTTTCTTATTGCCTGCATCGTGCCTCGTAATATAGTGCGCTTTTATTTGAAATAGATTGAAAGAAAAATGCAAGCCATTTGTAGGAGTTTAGCGACAAAAGACTTCACCGTAAAGGTTAGGCATGAATTGATTATTCAAACCTTAGTGAAGTTGTGATGTTTTATATTAAAAGGCGTTGTCTATATACTTGTTGCACACTATTGTATTTATTTAAACATGGTGATCTTATTACTATTGTTCTTACGGACACATTTTGTAATAAAAGACAAATCCTTATTATGTTGATGGACCTACACCTTTGGGTATCCTGTTAGCGGTTCTCATTACTTAGTTGATCACACTTTTATATTATAATGTTTCTATAGACCTAAATATAGCTTAGTCCTAAATACAGAGGCAGGGGCGTAACTAGGGTCTTTAATTTGGTGTGGGGGGGGGGGGGGGAAATGTGGGGGTCATCAGGGGGGCATATCTGACTCTCTTTTTTTAGTATACATAGAGTTTGTCATTTCATTTGATTCCCCCCCCCCCCCGACCACTACGCCACTGTGTTCCTATGGGGGAGGGGGGGGGGGGGGGGCGTAAGAAATAAAAGTGAATCGACAAGACTTGTCTGTCAGCTTTTGAGAATTGACGCCACGCCCTCCCCCCCCCCCCCCCTTTCTTCAGTTTGTGACTCGGCGGCGGCGATTCGCACTAAATGTTGACAGCCTGGTAAAATCTTAAGTTGACCGGGTTTCTGAAGAGTTTGTCTTGCGAAAATGCTCTGATGTATGTTTGTCATACGTCCATACACTGATGACTTAATGCTTCGTGGTGTTTGTCTTTCTCAAACATTAATCTGCGTATCCTAGGTAAGCATTTTAACTTTAAAAATATAATGGTTGTCGGATCATTTGTACTTGCATACATCGTGACTTTTGCGTACCTACTTTCATTGAACAAATCATACTTAGTCCATACAGGGTGAACTAAAAGAAGCATTATTAGAATAAATGCTCATCAAATGAATAGTTGAAACATTTTACTTGTGGTTTCAAGTGGTTTTTGGATCTAACAGTAAAGGTAATGACGTTTTTAATTCACTATTCCTGGTTACATTAACTCCCAAGGCATCTTTATTAGAAATTAGTATACATTATACTTAAAACTATTTCTGTACCCTTTCGTAGCACCATCAAACATTATTATGATACTGCCAATTCCCGTTTGTGTTTTTAAATTAAGATATACCCCATGGCAAGTCTTTTAACGTCCAAGAAAGAGCACATCTTGCTGTAAATGTATATAAATGTGTTTGTATTTGTAGCTTATTTCGCTCCATTAGTAGACCCAAATTGTTTCTTGAAAGGTATAAGTTTTAAGCTTGAGAGCTAAAACACTTATCTAAGAATATACAGGGTGTCCCAAAAAGATTTGCACGACTTAAAAGCTTTGTATTTCACAAAGCATAAGTCGTATTGAAAGTATGAATACATATTTAGAAAGAGGAGATGTGGGCAATAATTTGATATCAAACATTGGAGTAACATGTGTTTGTAATGCCACCCTAGAAGTAAAATATGTATTACTGCAAAAATGTAATTTTATACTTCGGAGGAATAAAGTTCATTGTTTCAGCGTAGAACCATACAATTTGTATTCGCTTATCTATGCTGTAAACCATCTTGAATGAAGACTTTTGCCGTGCAATGTTGTCTACTACGCCTATTTATGTTGTGAGTGACCGAGATGGTAATAACAATAATGTTGCAAGGTAAGCAGTGAACTGTGACTAATGCGCAACGTTGTTTTCATACCTTTAATTTATGCACACCTGATTTTAGCAACAATGTGTGGTACTTGGTATAGGTGGGTCTGGCACACGGCCAAAAACTTTCAACCAGTTTTATAATGTTGTGGGTTCACCAATAGGGTTGTGTTTGGTATCAAAATAATTTCCCAGATCTCGTCTATCAAAATATGGGTAATTTAAACCATATGATTTATATTTATGAGATATGACTCTTCAAAAACCGTGCACAGACTTTTGGGACACCCTGTACATGTAGAGAGCCTGTCGTGCATATGTTTCATTGTCCCGTAGCGAAAATTGATACTGGTCATCCCACACAAAAGTGATAGCGCTCAGGCAGAAGATGTATATCTTCAATAAAATCAAATAATTTCAATGATCCAGTTTCTCAATAGTTGAGCAAATATTAACACTTACAGGAATAAGAAAGTTATTAGCTCGTGTGGGACCTTATCACTTTCCACACCGCTATCAATTTTACTTTTTTTTCTTCAGAAACATTACCCAACTTTCAAAGTCTATCTCAAAGATTTTACCGAACCAATAATATGCATGTTTGTACTTATTTTGATGCAGCTCTTATGGTGATTCCAAATACGGTAATGGAATTCAATAATGTTGACATTTTTGAAACATTTAATGAAATACTGGAAGTGTGGATTGTCTGCAGACAACTGCCGCGTGGGAAGTGTAAACCTAACTGTCCCTTGGATTGTAGACTGAAATTTAAGTTGGGGTTTAATAAGTGTATTACCATAGAAATAAATATATACATTGTTTACCATGTAGCAGGATCAAGTCCAAATTTCAAATTGTATACATTGTTTATGACGTTAATCCTAGCAAAAATATGAGCAGTGAGGTCGGATGTCATTTTAAAATACCTTCGCCGTCAGTAAACTCAAATATTGCTATTGCTTCAATTGCGTTGTTTTGAATTGAACTTATTTTGTTCTGGATTCTATTATTTTTCTGATTGGGAATATTCGACGTTATTTGCTTCAACTCATATTAAATGCAGTCTAGACTAAGGAGAGTATAAGGTTATTCAAAACAGAAAGTACTACAGGTGATGAGTGTCTCAATACACTGCTGCTATGATGTTGTTAAAAGGCAGAATCATCATTTTATTCTTAAATGTTATTGAAAATTAAAAAAACTGTGATAAACTCAGATTTTGAAGTGTATGATTCTATATTCATTTGATTTACTTTTGCAGGACTTATTTTTTGTTGAGATATTATAGGCCTATACTAAATAAAGTAATTCTGTTATACCCTTCAAATGGGTATTCATAGTGCGTGATTTTTAAGAACGACGCATACTACCGATGTTGGCGTGTAGGGTATAACAGAATTATGCCAGATGCTTTACTATCTTGATAGTAACGGTCATTCTAAACTACGAATGACCGAGTGTGGGTACCCGAAGTGGGCATTCGACCGTGTCCACAAACCTAAGGGTAAGGTCAAACCGAAAAGACAGTGAGAAACAGACAAAAGGACACGTAGTGTTGCCTTATATCAAGGGCACATCAGAGGCTCTCCGCAGGATTTTCGGAAACCACGGGATACGCGCTTACTTCAAACCCACGCGCACACTACGCCAACTTCTGGTCTCTCCAAAAGACAAAACTGAGAAGAAGGACACTGTAGGCTCAGTGTACATGATCCCTTGTCAGGGTCAGACTACCCGGGGTCTTTGCTCCGAGTCATACATCGGAGAAACCGAACGCTTATTAAAGACACGGTTTCTAGAGCACAGGCGTCCTAGTTCCACCTCGTCCGAGGTATCCCAACACATCCACATTTAGTCGCCAGGACACAGCGTTGACTTAGACAAAGTCAAGATTTTGAATAGGGATCCTCGTTGGTTTGAGAGAGGTGTCAAGGAGGCGATATACATCAGAGCCAACCAACCATCACTCAACAAAGACGGGGGCAGGTACAAATTACCAAGAGTCTATGACCCGATTCTGACGTCACACCTCCAAAAGGTCAAGTCGAGTCATTAGTCTGCTGATGAAAGGTGTAGCAACACCTGAAAATTCCAGGTAATTATTTCTTGTGTTGAGATCGAAAGTTTAACTTCATATTAAGTACTGTTCTTGTTTGTAATCAGTGTGGCTGCGGCGCGCGTGATAACGGGTAATTAGGTGTCGTGTAAGGAGTCGGTATAATCACACAGCTACGAACTATATTACATTTCTCAGTCTTATTTAGCTTATTGGTTGTTTTGTCTTCATTATGACAAAAAAAGAAGGTTTTGTTAGATTTATTTTAATCAAACAACAACAAATTTCCCTCTTTATAAAAATGCAGCGAGGTGTTTACCAATCCTGCTTCGAATAATCACGTTCTTTAGTACACGCACAACGGACTACGCCGGCAACTTTGTGAATTTGAACAGCTTTTTTAAAACGCGATGACCACATGCTGAAGGTGTGAGTAAAGTCCCGTCCAAAACTATTATTTACGAAGCTTTATTGATCATTTCGAATCGCGACCTCTACTCGCGTATCGCGTCCCCGAAATGTCGCTATAATATTTTATGTCTTGTATTTCATATCAAGACCCAAGATTTGGTTATTACAATTTACATACAATTCGCTTTTCAAAATGCGAAATTTCGTGATATAAAAATGCGAGATATCGTGATACAAAAATGCGAGATTTTGGATCGCGATACGAGATTTCGGGGTCGCGAAACGAAATATGAATGCGAAATACGATATACGCGAGTAGAGGTCGCGATACGAAATGATACCAAAGCTTCGTAATTATTATTGGTCTCATAATATAGTGCTTATCATTTAGTAGACATGAATGCTGAAATGCGATTGGTTAATGTCCCAATGAATAATTTCCCGTATTCTGTATCTGATGACTGATATGAGCCCGTATTAGTCTAGTAATTTTATCACAGCTCTGATTGATTACATCAAGGTTTGGATTGATCCATTATCATTTTTAGGGGTTAGATGTGGAAAGGGTGGAGGTGTTGGGTTATGGATGTGGGTTTGGGGCTGAGGTGATAGGGAAAGTGGGGTTGGTTTGTCTTTTTGTTGGTTCCCGGTATCATTTATGTGGTTCCCAGTGTTTTGGGTTCCAAGTTGTTTAAGTTGTGCTCAATGTATGTTGGGGTTCGATGAGCGGTGTGGTGAATGACGGCGAGCAAAAATATTTATTTTTGGTGGTTCCCAATGTCATTTTGGTGGTTCCAAGTGTTTAAGGTTCCAAGTTATCTAAGTGCTAGATATATTGGGGTGAGGAGGCAGTGTGGTGAATTAGGGTAGGGGTGAATTGACAACAATGTTTTAGTTGTTCCAAGTGATTAGGGTTTCGAGATGTTTAAGTTTAATTATTCCTCATTTACTTTTTAAAATGCATTCATGTCTGCTAAATGATAAATTCGTTACCCCCCTGTTTGTTCTCATGCAATACGGAAAATATCTATGGTTTGTTTCCAATATCACATTCGGCTATCGCCTCATGTGATATTGGAAACAAACCATAGATATTTTGCCGTATTGCATGAACAAACAGGGGATAACTAATAATAGTATCGGCTGAAACCCCCCAACCCCCCCCCCCCCCCCAAAAAAAAAAAAAAAAATTAAATTGATTGTTGACATCCAAAGCCACACCCACTACTTAAGAATTCTATACAATTACTGGTGGAGTAATAAAATACGAAATGCCTTTAGCTACATCTCTGAGCGGTGTTTTATTGTTTATTGAAACAATCCTCGTAGCACTTGCCTTTTTGGGCATAATTCTGTTATACCCTACACGCCAACATCGGTAGTATGCGTCGTTCTTAAAAATCACGCACTATGAATACCCCTGTGAAGGGTATAACAGAATTACTCCATTTTAAGTCCTACAAAGTTCATCTTTGGATTTGTTGACACTCTTGACCATTCAAGAGGATTGACAGAGAAAAAATAAATAAAAATGTATCTGATTTGCATAATAATGGCGACCATCTTGGGTTTTTAACGCTTAGTTTATCCCGGTGTACTCCTGAAAGAACGCAAAAATGTGTCGGTGTTCTTGTTGACTAGAAATATGCTTACACACATAACTGTCAGGATAGCATAGCCCTTTTTCCAATGTGTGTCCCAATTTCTCAAAATAGCAATAATTTGACGACAAATGTTAAAAAAACATTTTTTATCCAAAAATGAGCATTTTTCAAAACAAAAATGGCTATACAAATTAAAGGAAAAAAATCAAAAAAAGGCTATGCTATCACCTGTAGAATTATTTAGTCTAGCTCCATTCTAAATTACAGCTTTCTACATGCTTCCTTTCTTGAGAGAAGACCCCGGGATTGATCAATATGACCATTTTGCGAAAACGGGATTTGAAGTCTAGAAACACTGTTTTTAATTTGTTTGCAAATTAGGTACAACATTTACAATTTTAATACCATACTCAAATCTGCAATTTGAATCATCACAATTTCTGGTGGTATTTTCATGGCAATAGCTCCTTATATTTTAAGTTATGACATTTTAAAGGAATAGCCTATACGATAGATATCACTGGTTGAAAAACAAGGAAATACATAAGATATGTTATACCACTATTTGCGAGAATTGACTAAGAGTTTCGACCTTGATTTGCCATAACTTTGGAACCGCAGCTCCGATTGTGGGAAATAAAAAGCAGAAGAAAGAAAAATATTAGCTGCTACATATAGGCATAATTTTTATATAGCCCATTTCGAGCCACTACATGGCAGACCACAGGCGAACTCTACCCCACGAAAATAATAGTGGCGAACTTTACGGCACTACTAATTTACGGTAACCTAGAGGTGCCTGGTTGTCCTCGCCGATTCAAAATAGCGTCTAAAAAGCGAACTCAACCCTAAACGCGTCACTAGTTGTTATAGTCTTCATTATCTGCACTTAGCGTCTTTCTTTGCATTGCAGTATATCATGGTTATATACACTAAGGACTTAAAAATAAGGACAGAATACAGATGGTTAATTAAACCATACACTGGTATAAAATCCTAAGATTGAGAGATGCTGTTGGTATAGTCATGATATAGTGATGATGGACTATGACTATGACGATGTACCAATACATAGTGAGTTATTTGCCCCTGCTGACATTTCACAGCTGTATGCGGCTGTATGGATATTAATTAGCAATACCAGTTATATCGTTTGCAACTTGGATAACAGGGTTGTGTGTCAATACTAGTGTGGGGACCTTTGGACCTACTAAATTACAGTAAATGCCGTAATATCTAGAAGGAACCTGCAAATGGGGGTAGTCAATGAATGGCATAGTCAAATGTATTGGAATGAGAAAGTGGTTCAAGTGAGATCATACTTCCCTGCGGGAATGAAAACATCTAAATAATACTGTTTCGTTGCTAGCTACAAACCGACTTAAATTTCACTCCTTATTTAAATGAAGCTCATGGATTTATCATCTATGCATAAGGAAAGTGAGTAAAATACCTGATGGGTCAAATCAATGAGATATACAAGGTATTGATATGTGATGAATGTACAATGTGTTGACACTTGTCAACATTATTATGATCAGAGCCTTATTTCTCCAAACATGTGTACATTTTGTTAATTAATGCAATCACAAACGTTGTGATCTCATCTGTCGCACTAAACGATCCGAACACATCAACCCGGTTCCGAACACATCACCCCGGTTTTTCTCAAGCTCCACTGGCTCCCTCCCTGTATGTCAAAGGCTCACATACAAGACTCTTCTTCTGCCATAACATGTGTCAATCAATGGATTAATTTAAAATTTACAGACAGAATATATTGTAACCTCTTAATTTCCCTGGAGAAATTTGAATTAAATATAACGATATTCTGATCAATAAACAACGAATTGGTGATACAATTTAACTATTTTTGTTATCAAATGTGCCTGTATGAGCGTATGATACTTTCGGGTACAGTTCCGCATCACGGGATTCGTCCCTGTGAGCTTTTCGTCTATCTTTGTTCAATCGTGTTAAATGCATTTTCGATCATATTGAAAAGGGCATGATTGGATGCAGCTTACAATTCGTTGCAAGAAAATAATTTTAAAAATGTTCATATTTTGTCAGGATTGATGTCAAAAAAGTGAAATAATAGCGATAAATTGTGCATGAAAACAGCGCAGGCCGCCATCTT
>CM069444.1:62859863-63015590 GCA_035610835.1 Ophiura sarsii
TATCAGTATAAAAATGCTCAACTTCTTTCGTGCATTGATAAAAAACAAAATATTTATTGAAAATGAAGCGATGGCTTTTCAATACAATATTGGTCAAAAGTATACACCAGATCGCACCAAATGAGTTTGAAAATTGAATTTTTTTCTACTTCTGAGGGGGGCACATCCCCCCTCAGACTCCCCCCTGTTGGAGCTTTTAAACCATCTATACTAAAATCAAGAATATATCAGTATAAAAAATGCTCAACTTTTGTTCATTGATAAAAAACAAAATATTTATTGAAAATGAAGCGATGGCTTTTCAATACAATATTCGTCAAAAGTATACACCAGATCGCACCAAATGAGTTTGAAAATTGAAAAATTTTCTACTTCTGAGGGGGGCACATCCCCCCTCATACTCCCCCCTGTCCGAGCATAGCTCGTAGTGCGGTGCTGCGCACCGCTTGGATGGTACCAGCTACATTTAATTTTTTAGGGGCAAAACTTATCCTCCCCCCCACACCTAACAAGAAATTTCCGCCCCTGCATATCCCCCACCCTCAGACCCCCCCTGTTGGAGCTTTTAAACCATCTATACTAAAATCAAGAATATATCAGTATAAAAAATGCTCAACTTTTGTTCATTGATAAAAAACAAAATATTTATTGAAAATGAAGCGATGGCTTTTCAATACAATATTCGTCAAAAGTATACACCAGATCGCACCAAATGAGTTTGAAAATTGAAAAATGTTCTACTTCTGAGGGGGGCACATCCCCCCTCATACTCCCCCCTGTCCGAGCATAGCTCGTAGTGCGGTGCTGCGCACCGCTTGGATGGTACCAGCTACATTTAATTTTTTAGGGGCAAAACTTATCATCCCCCCCCACACCTAACAAGAAATTTCCGCCCCTGCATATCCCCCACCCTCAGACCCCCCCCCCCTGTTGGAGCTTTTAAACCATCTATACTAAAATCAAGAATATATCAGTATAAAAAATGCTCAACTTCTTTTGTTCATTGATAAAAAACAAAATATTTATTGAAAATGAAGCGATGGCTTTTCAATACAATATTGGTCAAAAGTATACACCAGATCGCACCAAATGAGTTTGAAAATTGAATTTTTTTCTACTTCTGAGGGGGGCACATCCCCCCTCAGAATCCCCCCTGTTGGAGCTTTTAAACCATCTATACTAAAATCAAGAATATATCAGTATAAAAAATGCTCAACTTTTGTTCATTGATAAAAAACAAAATATTTATTGAAAATGAAGCGATGGCTTTTCAATACAATATTGGTCAAAAGTATACACCAGATCGCACCAAATGAGTTTGAAAATTGAAATTTTGTTCTACTTCGGAGGGGGGCACATCCCCCCTCAGACTCCCCCCTGTCCGAGCATAGCTCGGAGTGCGGTGCTGCGCACCGCCTGGATGGTACCAGCTCAATTTAATTTTTTGGGGGCAAAACTTATCATCCCCCCCACACCTAACAAGAAATTTCCGCCCCTGCGCATGAGGAGACGCGGGGAATTTACTTTGTTGCAACAAAATAACATTAGTATTATGTATGTCGAGGTAAATCAACTGCTGCTTATACGATTACAGAGCGGCGGTTGTTGAAAAGATGTCAAACATATTATGTTATTTTTTCAGTGAATTTTATATGCTCTAGTAATGCAAACATTTATCGCATTGATCACATTTCCTTTTATTGCGTTGAGGAAATCAGATAGCAATACCAACTATCATATGTAGTCGGTAACTGGAGCATCTGTAATGCAGTATTGATTGGAAACATCTACAGTGAGTCGGGGTATCAAGAAAGTGTATCACAGCATGGATTAATCTGAGTGATCGCAGATACAGGTATGTTCATAATCATAAACATCGCTCTCCTTTTTGAGTGTTTGGGGAAATCTAAAAGGCAAAGTGATTTGTAATGGGAAGGTTAATAATGTCAAATAAAGTGCTCAACAAAAGAAAGTTATACACTTTGTTTATGTCCTATAGAGTAACATACATACTATTGGGTATGGCTATCCCATCACTACTTTCGATACAGACAACTGTAGAGTTTGTTTGATAGTGAACATACATTATATAGTAGAAACATTAATGTTTTGTCAACTTTAAAGAAACACCCGATGAACATTATTATTTATCAAAATAAAGTTTTCTCACATAACTTGATAAAGAAATCAGGGAAAGAATTAAGCATTAGACCACATCATTGTCCCTCTGGCTGACTTTTTTATGGGTTATGTGTAGATCGCTGAAACTAATAGCAAATGGCTTGACGTGTTCTAGTTTCTAATCGACCACTATGGGTTTGCAGGAAGCAGTCTCCTGGGAGACACTGATCAGTTTTCAGAACCCGTGTGGTAGACCAGTGGGCTTTACTTTCAGTATGTCTTCCGAAATCTAATTTTATAAAGTCAATAACTTTTACGACAATCCTCCGACGATAAACCTTGCAATTTGAGACCATAATACTTGCAAAATATACATTAGAGACTAACATATTTCCAAAGTGAATATTAGTACAAGGATCATGTTCAACATCCGTTATAGTGGAAATATAATTGACTCTGCTATCCCCTTTATATTTACTTACATTTCGTATCATATTACTATGCGGTGTGGCCGATCAACTATAGAACTTGAATCCAGAGATTTTACTCAGCCCAACCAAAAATGTATTAGGTGCGAGGAGTGCATGCAGAAATGGCGCGAATTGAAATATATAATGCAAAAATCTTGGCTCCAATACACATTGTAATATTGACCTGACATTGTTGGGTGAGTATAGGATTCATACAACACTCTAAGAAAAAAGGGGTCAACTTAGAACCTTTTTCTGTCCTGTATGTAGAACCCTAAATGTGTATCCTTGGTGTAATTCATTCATGATTTAGACTGGTTTTAAGCCTCTGTTACTGATAAAGCTGTCTTTTCCTTTAATCCTTTAACACAGTTTAACACAGATTTTGTGCTAGGCTAATTCCGTGCAGAATTACAGGACGGATAAACCGTACCTTAAGAGCTCTTTAAAAGAAACTTTAAAAGGTTCTATAAAGAACCTTCAAAATGTAGGTAGGCCTAGGGACTTTCTTCATGGGCTCCTTACCAAGTTTAAAAGAGTGAAAAACAGTGTTAACAACATTAATCTTTTTTGGTTTACACAATTATTTTCTGGCTAAAGAAACTTTTTCCAAGAACCAAGGTCGATTTTAGGTACCTTTAGTTAATTGGTCATATCTCAAGGTTGACAATACCAAATCAGATGAAATAAACGGCATATGAAAGCTAAGCGTTTAGTTTATCAATATGTATACAATTGTAACAAGCTGGGTAAACACGTGCACGGGTTTTTATGAGAACCCTGTATAGAGATTTGTTTTCCCCCTCGATATCCTAATCTATCTATCAACATATATACGTCTCCTATACTTTTAGAATTTGACTAAATCTACGTAATTTTCCCTATTTAAGCCAATTTGGATTTAGGACATCTGAAAATATTAATCTTGTTTCGAAATTACTCAATGTAGTTTTGGTAGGGTTCGTATGGTATAGGCTCCTTTAAATATCCCGTTAGCATAGACGCATGAGGAGGCGCGGGGAATTTACTTTGTTGCACCAAGATAGCATTAGTGTTATGTATGTCGAGGCAAATCATCTGTTGATAATTGCGTATACGATTACAGAGAGGCGGTTGTTGAAACTATGTCAAACATATCATGTTATTGTTTTCAGTGTATTTGATATGCTCTATTAATGCAAACACTTATCGCATTGATCACATTTCATTTCATTGCGTTGGGGAAATCAGATAGCAATTTGTTTGTTAGTCACAACTATTATATGTAGTTGGTAACTGGAGCATCTGTACTGCAGTATTGATTGGAAACATCTACAGTGAGTCAGGGTGGCACCATGGCACTAAGGGACGCACCATTTGATTTTCAGGGGGCCATGGAAGTTGGGGTCGGGCGGAATTTTTTTTTTTCGCCACCGAAGTAGGCGAATTATTTTTTTCGTCGCCTCCGGCGCCAAGTTTTTTTGTTGTTGCAAAGGCGGCAAAGTGGTGTTTTTTTAGGTTTTACTGTTTTTCTTTACATTAAGTTGAGCGAGTCGTGTGAGTCATTTTCTTTTTTACTCGGCAGTGGGTCATCTCTTTTTTTTCCTGGTTGGTGGGCAAAGGTTTTTTTTCCTGGATGGAGTATATCCTGAGTATCTAATGGTACGTTCCTAACGGCCGAGTGCACCAATGACGGGTAACTTAATAGGGAGGTAAGCTACCTCCCTAGTAGTTATGCTGTAACTGTAGCGTAACTTACTAACGATGTAATTCTTAGAACACAACTGGCGAATAACAACAGAATAGTAACTAGCGAGGTAAATATCCACATTAATCAGCATCGTCCCCTTACAAAATTAATTGGCGCATATGCGAAGTGTTAACCTATAATAGGTTACTGTAAAATACTGACGTGAGTGGTCCTCCGTAATATTTAAAATGTGTCGTCACTCGCTAGGTCATAGGTGAGTGTACATAATTAACATAAATAATCATGTTGAGTCGGCTTGCGTTCCGAACAAAAATGACGGTATTTCTTTGGCCAAAACATTTCGAATTTGTTCAACGCTTTTTCAAAAATAAGGACTATCACGACATTACAAACATATTTTGGGCGAGGGGCACACACAAATATTGCACCAAAAAGCACAATTTTAATGACAAACACAAGCACCCGATGCAAACAATTATATACAATTATAACACACCTCTTTACACTCATACTTCCGTGGCATGGATACCTTGTCCTTCGCCTGTTAACCGCAGGACCCCGGTTCGATTCCCAGACCACGCACTGCACGATATACTTTTATTTTTTTTCTTCTAGTTATACCCTTCCACTCACAATAATGTTGAAACTTCAGTTTTAATTAATAAAAACAATAATAAGTTTATTTATTTAGTCATTATTTAAGATCCTTGGACAATATAGTACATTTTGGTCAAAATATGACCCAAAGTCGGTGCGATTAGTGTTTGAATGGGCAAAAAGAGTTGATCTAAATTTTGACTAAAAAAATTCCCAAATTACATGAATGGATTTTCAAAATATAAAATATTTCAGCTTATGAGGGGTCACATTCCACTTCAAATATACATCCCCTGGGCATGCAAGCGAAATTGATCTTTCAACATCAGCGAATCATCCCCTCCAATGTTCACAACAAATTTACGCTACTGCTAGCATCGACTGACTGACTTGTGGCATAAAATGTTATGCCCCAACTTACTCTTGGGTCCGGTCAGGTATAACATTTAGCGTAAATTACCCGCCAGTTACTAGCCTAGTAGCGTACCCGGCATTGGCGCTCTCAAAATTTTGGGTTACGTCTCAGTTACTAGCGAGGTAGCGCTATTCTTCAGCTACCCGTCATTGGTGCACTCGGCCGAATATGAGTCCTGAGGCACCATGGGATAATTCTGCATAGACGACGAAAATCCCTGTTCTACCGTAGACTGTAACTCTCAGTCGCCCTCTTACGTCGCTATCTTGCAAGCTTTAGCGGCCGTACGGTAATATTGAAGACTGGGGGATGTAGTCTAGTTCTACCGGCCTGACCGACCCACTTTTCGAATTCACATAGTCGCAACTGTTGAAATTGGCATGCTTACTCACCATAACTAGAGTGAAACTTAATACCATGGAGTGTGTATGGAGTGCTGAGACATGTATTTGTTATTAATTAATTTGACCAGATACCATTAATTCTTTTTGAGATACAGCTGTAGAATATCTTTATTGCTAAAAATTGAACAAAGAATCTATTTGAACAAGAGCATTTGCAGAAAAGCGTGATTTTGTTTACTTCACCAATCACTCCAATTATAGTAATCTTTCAGGAATAACTTGGAACAGCCATAACTGACCAATCTGGTGTCAGTATTTCATTCTGTGACATTACTACAACCGTGAAAATTGTTTTTAAAAAAAGTTGATTTGTTTAACTGAAAAGTTTCATCGCCTTAATGTTCAATTTCGTCTTCTTGTCCACTAATTTCGTTGCACGGAGCATACTATCGATTTAGTTTATTAACTTGTGGAAATGTTAAACAGTAGCAACTTCCTGTCAATTCTTACTAGGATTGTACGAAAAAGACTCAAGGAGGTTTAAAAGACACCACCACAATGCATTGCGTTTTTGCAAAATTCTTCAATTTGTCTCGGTTCCCATAAATATATACCCACAATCATGGCTTCATAGCGCGTTCATCGTTGGAGCTCTTAGATTCTAGTTTACATCAATAAATAAATTAGTTATCAGTGTTCTTTTTTCATATTTCTAAAACGTAAGAGCTATACAAATGCATCGTGTCAAAAAAAGCTTTCGTTGACTGGCGCTCATGCAATGCATTGTGGGAAGACCTTAACATCTTCTTTGGTTAAGACTCAACATCAGTGCAATTACAATCAAAGTAGCTTCAATGATTGAATGCAACTGAGAGGGAAAATCCCGTGCGATATACGTCTAACACTTGAAACTAGTTTATACACTTATACAGGGTGAGTCAAAATAAAGTGTACTCAAAGTAAAATGAATATTTTAAATACGTCTTACCAATAGGCCGATATTTAGGCACTCAATGCTTGAATCAATCGCTGCATTTATGTACTGTTATCAGCAAAAAGAATCACAACATTTCATGGTACCGTTATCCAGTTATGACAATTTTGGTAAAAGTGAAAGCATTTTGAAACTGAACACCTGACACCTGATACACCCATCAAAATATGTAAGTTCCCCCCTAGCATATACTAGAATATTTCCAATCATTTTTGATGGATTTCAATAATTTTTAGCCAAAAAGATGCACCCAATTGTTAGGCATATTTTGATTTCAAATTTATTGGCCTTGATACAATGCAACGATAAGAAATTGTGCCATTTACCAATTTGTATACAGAAAAAAGTGGCACTAAATCTCACTGGCTATGGCTGGTTTTGTCCATAAATTAACAGACATTTTCTTGGTGGATTTTCGTACACAGACATGGGAATCTACCAAACAATTATGTGTGGCATCATTTCAAGAAAATCAATATTAAAGCAGATCATAATTATGTGTGGCAAGTTCGTCTGATTATGAGTGACGTGGCATTATTTGGTCCGATTATGAGTGACATGGCAAAATGGTCTGATTATGTGTGGAAATATTCTAGTATATGCTAGGGGGGAACTTACAATGATCAGATGTTATTTTCCAACATTAAATGCAGAATTAATGACAAAACAATGTCATTATTTCGTGAATTCCGCAGAGCAAAGATAAAGTCATGCTTTTATGATGATCGGATTAGAATGTGCGCCATTATTCAATAGTGCTTGTTAGGGAAATATCAGAAATGTTGTTCGGTTTTAAAAGGTACACATCTAAATTGGTATAAAACATGTTTTCCTCAACCAATTTAACAAACTAAAATTCTTTTGAAAGCTAACGAGACAGCCTCTCTGCTCTATAGAATAAATAATTCGAGACATGTTTGCACAGATTTTTAGAAATAAAATACCAAAGTTAAGAATGCTGTGTTTTACTCACTCTGTATATCTAGATTTCTCGTCAAACATTGACAGATCAAACTCTCAAATCTGAAGTGGGAGGGGTTTTCAGTCGTTCAAGTCATTCGTAGCGTAATCCTCAGAACACCAGATTTACAGAATTTTGAGCCAATCCAACAACTAGCAACTTTGCTTAACACTTTTCACGCGACAGGCGTCTGCAGACGACATTCCAAAAGCTCACAAAATGTTTTCAAAAATGTCAATAATGTTAACTATTTATTATCATATTTGGAATCACCATAAAATATACATTAAAATAAGTACAAACATGCCTAGTATTGGTTCAGTAATCCTTGAGATAGACCTTGACATTTGGGAAAGGTTTCTGAAAAATCTGTTTTGTATATGGTATAAAAACCAATAGCCGCGTGGAAAGTGTTAATCCCTAGACGGTCATTCTAAACGTTTTACCTTCTGTATCACAGCATGGATTAATATATCTGAGTGATCGCAGCTACAGGTATGCTCATTATCGTAAACATCGCTTTCCTTTTTGAATGTTTGAGGAAATCTAAGGCAAAGTGGTTTGTAAGGAGAAGGTTTATAATGTCAAATAAAGTGCTCAACAAAAGAAAGTCACACACTTTGTTTATGTCCTATAGAGTAACTTCCGATTATTTTTTGATCAAGCAGGCTAGAACGACATGGTGTTTATAGGTACAATCTGGTACCAAGCTTGCCACCAAGCAACAACGATAGGTCATGATTAGAACCATTTAATGAAAATCCGTGCCGTTTCCAAATTCACATTTTCAACAAACTTAGCGGGGAGAAAAGACCACATGTTGCAAGTTCACAATTAAATAGCCCGCTCGTACAGCTACACAGGCACGAACCGAGGCAGTTTCGCTGTGTGATCAATATCCCTTTAATTCCCGGCCATTATTCAAGTGCACATAGTATTTTCTCGCCGCTTGCGTTGAAAATACGAATTTGGAAACGTCACGCGGATTTGTATTAATTGGTGTTAATAATGGTTTATCTTTGTTGTTTTGTGGCATGTTTGGTACCAACTTGTTCCGTCAAGATTCATCTAAATGTCTATCTAGCCTGTTTGGACAAAAAATAATCGGAAGACACTCTATATATAGAACATAAACAAAGTGTATGACTCTCTTTTGTTGAGCACTTTATGTCTCTTTGCTATGAAACACATATCTTTCAAATTTGTCTGTTAGAGCATGAGGCTATTTAGAACGGCAGTGAGCATCATCGGTCGGTATGTTTTTTCTGGTTAAGGAAAAGTATAAGGAAATCTGAGGACACGAAATGACACTCACATGACAATTGTGCAAGCATAGTTGAATCCAGGTGTCGAGTTGTTTTAATCTGCAGCTACAGTCGCCAAGCTTTTGCAACAATTTGGGACTTATAGTGCATGCAGTAAAATCATTACAGGCTATATACTTGGCGAAGTATCCTAAGCCAAGAAGCCTTGTCACCCGTGGTGTAGTTGGGTCACTTTTATCCGTGGGAAAAAGAAATCTGAAAAAGTGGCTACCTAACCTACAGTTAGGGTCGGGTTACAGGAATTTGTTCCCCAATTTCTTTTGTTTTTTTTAGTTCTATAACCCTAACCCTACTACACCACAAGGAAACAACACGACCAGCCTCTTTGAATAACCATGGCAGCTATGGTATAACCCGGCGTTGAAGTTTTTCGAAAGAAATGGACCCAGGCTATATATTTTTCGCCAAGTAGCCTTGACACCCGTGGAGTAGTGGAAAGTCACTCGCTCCGTGTGCTGGAGGTCTGTGGTTCAAATCCCGGTTGGGGTGGGGGTCGGGGTGACTTTTGGGGTGAATTTTCTCCGTGGGAAAAAAATCTGAAAATAGTGGCTACCTAGAGATAGGGCTAAGACAAAATCGGCTTTACAAAAATAGACAAATCACCTGTATTGACGTCGCCATATTGATCGAAGCTATGACAAAACAGTTAAGAGATTTCTACATCACTGTTTCATGTATTGATATTGCCGATATGCATTAAATTCCAGCGTGATTACGTACAGCGACTTGTTGCTGCTGAGGCGGTTTTAGTATCGATGGCGTCATACTATTGGGTATGGCTATCCCATCAATACTTTCGATACATACAACCGGGCGCGAATTTCAAATAAGCACAGGTTGGGGAATTGCCGTTTAAATTCGTTGTATTGAATGTCATAATTTTTTGTTCAAATAAACTTCTCAATATACATTTGATAATTATTCTCCTATCATATAATGCTTCGTTTCGTGAATAGTTCATTTCCCCTTTAAAAATATTTCATTGCGCTTGTGGAATTTATCAATTTTGCATGTGCATTTGATTGTGGGGGTGTGTAGGGGTGTGTGGGTGTGTGTGTGTGTGTAAATCATCGATTGCGCATGTGTAAATAATTTATTTCATATAATCAAATATTGCATTGTGTGTGAATGTAAGCCCTTGTGTTCGTGCTGTTGTTCATTGTATTTGAACGTTTCCATCGCATGTGTAGATAATTACTTGTGTGGAGCCATGCATTATGTATGTGTGACGTCGACAGGACATACTACGTTAGGTCACCCCTACGATCATTCATCCCTACACACACCCCTACATCATCGGAGTTACATGTTTAAGTGTGTAATAGTAATACTCCCCTACTACGCTCATCATTGAGGTGCACGGACACACAGGCAGTGGAAAGTGCGCCTTGTAACTGTTAAGTATATGTTATCGAATACCCTACTAGTATAAGCTGAGATGAAGATATTGGTGATAATATTTTGGTAGAGCAAGTAAATTGAAGATATTTGTAAAGTTATCCTTACAGTGAATAATTATTCTTTAGCATACATTATTCAACCCATGTTAACTATTGTGAAATTACTTAAAACAGTTTATATAATAGTATAGACTAAAAACTCAAATAAAAAGTGTTCGTGAACGATAATTTCGAGTTTGTTTTATAGTGAACATACATTATATAGTAGACACATTAATGATTTGTCAACTTCAGTAACACTCGATGAACATTATTGTTTATCAAAATAGAGTTTTCGCACATAACTTGATACAGAAAACAGAGAAATAATTAAGCATATTCGAGCACATCATTGTCCCTCTGGCTGACTTTTTTATGGGTTATGTGTAGATCGCTGAAACTAATAGCAAATGGCTTGACGTGTTCTAGTTTCTAATCGACCATTATGGGTCTGTAGGAAGCAGTCTCCTGGGAGACACTGATCAGTTTTCAGAACCCGTGTGGTAGACCAGTGGGCTTTACTTTCAGTATGGCTTCCGAAATCGAATTTTATAAAGTCAATAACTTTTACGACAATCCTACGACGGTATACCTCGCAATTTGCGACCATATTACTTGCAAAATAAACATTAGAGAATAACATATTTCCAAAGTGAATATTAGTACAAGGATCATGTTCAACATCCGTTATAGTGGAAATATAATTGACTATGCTATCCCCTTTATCTTTACTTTACATTTCGTATCATATTGCTATGCGATGAGCTTGGTGATGTCGATCAACTATAGAACTTGTTTCCAGTGATTTAAATACTCCGCACGACCAAAATGTATTAGGTGCGAGGAGTGCATGTAGGAATGACGCGAATTGATATATATAATACAAAATCTTAGCTCCAATACACATTGTAATATATTGTCCTGAAAACATTGTTGGGTAAGTGAAGCATTCATACTACGCGTGATTTCATCACATGTCATAAGTTACTGGGAATAAAACTTCCACCAATGAAAATGACGCAAAATATGTATAAACATAACACGCACGTTGGTCAATGTGGTCAATGGTAAATCGTCAATTGTAAAGCATGTGCGTCTTATGCGTTTTGCTCGGGTACCGCTTTAAACGGTATTTTGTATGCGGTAAAAACATTGATAAAAGTGACAAAAGTGATTTGTCACTTGCAACCATTAGTTTGTCACAATAACGCATTATGTGAATAAAAACATATATAAATGTCGTTGAAATCGATTAAGCGGTTCATAAGTTAGGCTGAATAACGTGATGCATGATACCGCATATTTAGAAAAAAACCAGAAAATATTGTTCGAACACGTTGTAGGTAAAATATAAAAAGGTGTTCCCCCTTTCCTCCTGATCAATGTTAAATCCCATAATTTGCCCACCATCAGCACAGTGCCTCGCACCATTGATCGTTGGGGAAGAGGGAGGGGTATAGGGAAGGGGATACTTCATCAGGCTACCAGAAACAAGTTTCAATTTTCACGTGACTCAAATATCGTTATGGTACAAACAACATGGCAATTAGGGTCAGTGTTCGAACACAAGTTTCTTCTATATATGATTGTAGGATACCGTGTGTCTCAGTCCTAAATCATCTAATGGTAGTGGGTGTTTGCTTTATCTGCACTATATAAAAGTTAACTTGTACTTTTGACATGTCAATCCGATAATATATTACCCAGGGGCATCCGACCTTTAAAGATGCCAACTCAATCAATAGGTACATGATTATTTGTATAATGATTTGCTAATAGTGTTACCCATTTCAACATCAATTTCAGATCCTGATTAAATTACTGATCATATTATGACAAAAATGATCCTGTTTTTGCTATAGCTATTACAGGGATTTTAAAAGTCGATTGCTTGTCCAAGATAAATATCCCTGAGCAAATCTTGTTCCCATTTTTTATTAAATCCAGTCAGCTTACGTATAAGGCCACATAATCAAAATTATTCGATTCCCGTCGCCCGCCCGCATCACTTTTGGCCACCGCATGTTTACAAGTTTAATTTAATATTTCTTTCTTGTTTTATCATTTTTGAATTCATTAAATTATACATGCGTTTGTGAACATATTATATTTTACTTTGTGGCGGGAAAAGTTGGCAAAAGAAGTATTTTTTATTACGCACGTAAAATTGATGCAGAATTCCACATGCATGACATTGATAACACACGTACACTGTCGTCACGTCGGCTGAAAATGTATTATAAAAACCGGATTGGTTGATCGATTTTCATGCGTTTTCATTGCATACATGTATATGAGGGGTACATCTAAAGCCAATATTAATCTTGGGGTGGTGGGGTCGGGCTAGGGGGAAGCAGCAGGCCGTAGGTGGTCCCGACGTTGTTGCTCATTTCGAACAGGAAAAAAAGAAAAAGAAAAAAAAGCCTCCCGCCCTCCTCACTTTTTGAAGACCTGTGGGACGGGAATCGAATAATTTGTTTATGTGGCCTAACCATTTTTCTGATATATTTGTGACATCGTAATAACTATTAAGCCTTCAGCGTCAACGGAATAAGCACTTTATCCAGAACAACTTTCCTAGCATTTAGAATATCAAGTCAAAGTTATTCGAGGAGTCAAATGTATTGATATATTTCAACATCATTTTATCTATTGATACATTTCCTTTTAATACTAAACAAGCATATTTTATAATCTATGCCATAATCGTTTAATGTCTAAAAGTTCTATTGAGAACTTTCATATTCAACATTAATCGTATAGTATGTCATATCACGGCACACAAATACAAACACACAAAATAGCGGATTATAAACACCTGCCAACAACAAAGCCGGCCTTGTTTTTTGCGATTACATATTTATAGAGAGAGGTGATGGCACAAAGCCTGTTGACTTTCGAACATTTTACGAAGGCAGAATAGGAGTTGAATTCGGCGTTGGAGGGTGGTTCTTGATATTGTTTCGATACCATTTCATTTTCTTTCGATGTCGCTTGACTTTAACAATAAATTCGTTATCCCTTGCATGTTCACACAATACAGGAAAATACATATCATATGGGCCATATCACATTCGGCCTCATATGATGGCATATGCCAAAACCATACTAGTATTTTTTCCGTATTGTGTGAGCATGCAGGGATAACTAATATTATTAGTTCTATATCTTCACCCATAAACAATGATATTTCCTTTTAATATTTCAATCCTTATAATACATCACCTAGGGCTCTCCAACCAGGGATGTGCGACTGAACTTGCCGCTCGGAAGCTACATAACTTTTTCTGTGAGCAATATTTGGTGGCGCTGTGAGCGCTGTTTGTCGTATGTCTAACTCTAATAGATATATGGTTAACTCTCATGAAAACAGTGCAAAATGAACTTTTTGATGTCTTTGGTCCATTTCTGTGTTATGCAATGTTTTCTTGCTTGAAAAACTTCTTTTCTAGATAGATATTGATGTTTTCTACTTGGATCTATATACTTTGATATACTTCTGAACGTGTTTTCACTCAAAAAAATGCCCTCATATACCCCAAATTAGCGAAATGTCCATGTCCGCAGCATAAATGTATATTTTGCCTTTATTAATTACAATACAAATAGGGCACCATTTTCTACAAGATATGTCATAATTTGTAGGGAACATATAGCGATATTCCCTGGATAGAAAAAAAATGCACATCTTTTACGATGTTTACCTGTTTCAGTTTCATATATGTTGTCCGAGATGTTGATGTTTATTACGTTACCTGCGACATATTGAGGATCAACATTGTTCAAAATTAACATTTAAACATTTAAATGTACATATTCTGAATCTAAAAGAACATGGGTGTTGGAAAATAATATTATCAAAAATCTATAGCAGCATGTCTGACCTTGAGAAGAAATCAAAATGCTGCAAAGCATGCGACCTTGTTAAGGATGTTTATTACGTTGTTGAGATTTCTCCCGAACTATGTATCAAAACACACTTTTTGGTTAAAAACCAATTTGATACATATACATAGACTATGTGGTTACTTGGAACACTCGCTAGCTCTTTCCAGATCGTCTACATGGTACTTTGAGTACGAAAAACGTTTACTACGTTATCGTTTATTACGTTGTCGAATAAATCGACAGAGAGACAGCTGCTCTCTACGACTGTATTAAACAAAGATACGTGACAGGCCCTTTTCGCAGGCATGCATGGGGGATACTCGATGAAAGTACAATGCAAAAAAACCACGACGAATGGTAAGAATTCCTCATTTTTTCTTGTAAGTAATATGAACATTAAGCTGAATGACAGTTGAAGTCATTATAGATCTCTTAAGCACATTGAAAATGGACCTATGATATCAGAATGGGGTTAATAATGTGAAGAAATGCAGTAGGTATCGTTAACATCTTCATTGATTGCTTTGTATATACGTTATAAGCCAGCATTAGGCACTGTTGCAGTTGCCAATAACGTAATAAACGGGATAACGTAACCAACCTCATTGTCTAGTCTCATGTCAATGTTGGCGTCAATTCAGTAACTTTCATGATTGATGTACTTGAGTATCATACATTGTATCCAATGTTATAATTGTAATATGTGGACTATTCTATGTGAGGACTGAAACCACCTTATAATGGACAACGTAATAAACTTTCCATCATTTGATAAATATAATTGCACCCTGTTCATAGTGATTCAACATTTATTATGTGTTTATGAATGTTAACTTAGTGTACATACATATTGTCTCACATACTGACACAATCTCATTTGTTTGCATGCTTCAATGATGCATAGTTCTATGGCTATTGGATAACGTAATAAACCAATTCGTATAATTGTGTGAATAAATACGGTATACCTAGCTGAAACAGCTGCAATATATGTCATTAACTTTGTTTTGTTTTTGTTATCTTTATTATACAGAAATATATGCCACACAGTGCAAAAAACCAATGGCGATACCGGCAGAACCAAATGCAACAGTGGAGACAAAAAGGTCATCAGAGTACAATCTTATTAACAATTCTACTACCATCATTTTAAATAAAACAAATCAATATCTTACTAATTTTAAGAGATAAAAGGCTATTCAATATATAGTGCTATTAAAATTTACATAAAGGTAATAATGTCATGGTCTAACAACATATCTGTAAAGTGCCATGTTACATCTGTCGATTTAGTGACCATGTTTATTACGTTATTCACCATATTTACCCTACATCAAAAGAGCAAGTCGACAATATATAGAACTGTCTTTTAGTGGACTTTAGGCAACCTAACTTTTACTAAAATACCATTTACAAGATATGTCTGTGTACAAAATAAACTGACTTGGTCGATGTTGAATATATTTGTTTACATGTGTTTGTATATGTTTATTACGTTACCCACCCCATAAAGTCCAAATACCAATGCCAGCGTTTTTGGTAAAGCATAATATTTATTGTTTCTGAGCTAACTTTTAAAAACACATTATAACGCTTGGAAAAAGATACGATTAAAGATATATTTTATACTTTGCACAAAGATATTCATTTTGGAAAACCGTGCATTTTTTTAGTTTTAAAGCTGAGGTTCAAACAGTGATGTGAAGACCAAAAACAATTCATAATACTTCCAATTTACAAAATTACATTGCATTTTGTTCGCTGTAATTGGTAGAAGTATGCTGTCGTAACTATAATTTTGTGTTTTTGGCATCACAGTTTGTAAACTCGTTCTGATTTAGAGCTGATAGGAAGTATATAACGTAATAAACATGGAGCAAAAGCTGCAAACAAGTGATATTATAATATAAATTCAACGTTATATTGTACAAAAATGCAATGAGTGTTGTTCACAAAATTTTAAATCTAGTATTCAGTACATGTCTACTATTAAAAAATAGTGTAATAAATAAAATTGGAGACAATTTTTTTCTTCAACTTCTGAAATCTCATTTGCACTATTTTCATGAGAGTTGACCATATACTAAATTGAAGTTTACGTAATGTGGGGGGTGGGGGGGGGGGGGGGGGGGGCGGTAAGAGGCGTTGCGTCCCCATACCGGCGTGTAAAACTGCAATTGCCCAACTAATTTGCCTGTCTTCCTTTCTTCTTTCTGTCCGTTTCCTTTCACTTTTCTGTCCCTTTTGTCTCCTCTTCTCCCATTCTTTCCCTTCCTTTGCCTTCCCGATTTTCCGCTGCCTTCCCAATTTCCCCGCTGCCCGGTCATTTTTTTGCCCAGAGCAAGCACTTATTCAAAACAACTTTTCTGGCATTAAGAATATCCAGTCAAAGTTATACGAAGAATCAATGTGTTGATACATATCACCATCATCTACTGAAACATTTCGTAATTTAAGCATGTTTTCAAAACATTTCAGTCTAAGACATATTATAATTTGATATTTTTCAGAGATATCCTAATCAATCATGCATTTATCTAAATACATGCCTCCTATAAATCATCTCATGGTAGTGGGTGTTTGCTATATATGGACTATATAACAGTTGATATGTCCCTTTAACATATCAATCCCGATAATATATTACCCTGGAGCCTCCAATCTTAAGATGAAAACTACTTTAATGATATCAACTGTTATATATCAAGTTCACGAGGGGCAAAGGAGGATTGTTTGTACAATCATTTTGCCAATGGGCATTTACCCAAATTTAAAAACAAATTACAGATCCTGATAGATTACCGTTCATATATGAAAATAAATGATTCTGTTATGGCTATGGATTTTAGAAGTTGATTTCCTGCCTATAATCTGTTAAGAGAGCTTTAATATTCAACATTTGTCATACCTATATTTCAGAGATATCCTAATCAATCATGCATTTATCTAAATGCATGCCTCCTAAATCATCTTATGGTAGTGGGTGTTTGCTATATCTAGAGTTTATAACAGTTGATATATCCCTTTAACATATCAATCCCGATAATATTACCCTGGGGCCTACAATCTTAAGATGAAAACTGCTTTAATGATATTAACTGTTATATATAAATAAGTTCACGAGGGGCAAAAGAGGATTACGAGTGCTTGGAGCACAGATGTCTTAAGTGTATTTTGTTCATTTTGAGATAAACGTGTTTGAAAACTATAAACTCTGTGTCGGGCAATGGGGAATTTGAAGTTGCCATCCAATGTTCACCACCAAATGATACATTTGCACTTAGCTTATGTGTGCACTAACTCGAGAATGTCAAAGTGTTTTCATATTATGCAAAATCTCAAATTCATCAAAGTACACTTAAGACATCTGCGCTCCAAGCACTCGATTATTTGTACAATGATTTTGCCAATGGGCATTTACCCAAATTTAAAGAAAAGAAAATCCTGCTAGATTACCGTTCATGAAAATAAATGATTCTGTTATGGCTATGGCTATTACAGGGATTTTAGAAGTTGATTTCATGCCAAACATGTCCAAAATTTATATATCTGAGCATATTGTTCCGATTTTGACATATTGTAACAACTGTAATACCTTCAGGATTCACTTACGTATGATGATCATTTGATTCAGATTTATTATGATATATCGTTACAAATATGATGCCTTTAGCATCAGACGAACAACTTTTAGAACATCTAGTCAAAGTTATATGAGGAGTCAAGGTATTGATACAACATTAATTATTGATACATTTTCTGACTAAACAAGCATGATACATAATCTATGCCATAATATAATCTGTTAATCTCCAAAAAGATCTACAGAGAGTTTTAATATTCAGCCTTTATTTCAGAATTATCCTAATCGATCATTTATCAAAAGTATGCATTTTAAATCATTTAGCACTTAGCGAGTGTTTATTTTATCTGCGCCATAGCAATATTGATATGTCCCAAAAGAACCCAAGAGCGTTTACGTTTATCATATAGGTGACTACATAAACAAGTTCAACTAAACATTTGATCCACATTCCGGGATTATGCAAGTATCACTTTATTATGCAAACACTCGTTTTGAGAACATTATATTAAAGGCCATAGTAGCAAATCTTGTTCCGATTTTCAATATTCAGTCAGCATTTTTGCTGATTAATTATGACATATTGTAACAACTGTAATGCCTTCAGGAATCATTTACGTATGATGATCATTTGATTCTGATTCATTATGATATAGCGTTACAAATAATGATGCCTTCAGCATCAGACGAACAAGCATGTATCCCAAACAACTTTTAGAACATCTAGTCAAAGTTATATGAGGAGTCAAGGTATTGATACAACATTAATTATTGATACATTTTCTGACTAAACAAGCATGATACATAATCTATGCCATAATATAATCTGTTAATCTCCAAAAGATCTACAGAGAGTTTTAATATTCAGCCTTTATTTCAGAATTATCCTAATCGATCATTTATCAAAAGTATGCATTTTAAATCATTTAGCACTTAGCGAGTGTTTATTTTATCTGCGCCATAGCAATATTGATATGTCCCAAAAGAACCCAAGAGCGTTTACGTTTATCATATAGGTGACTACATAAACAAGTTCAAATAAACATTTGATCCACATTCCGGGATTATGCAAGTGTCACTATATTATGCAAACACTTGTTTTGAGAACATTATATTAAAAGCCATAGTAGCAAATCGAAAATATCCTGTGAAGGTTGATTTCTTTAAACAGTTTGCAATCACACTAGTTCACAAATCATTTCAAATTCAAGGTTTAAATTTAAACTGTCTTGGTTTATAGATTTCAAAAGCTTAAAGAGGGTTCATCCGGGGGGTTCAATGATACAATTGACATTACGATTATGCCCTCAATGCTGATCAATTGTGATATGCTTACATTTTTGCAAATTATATTCTATATGAAACCTTCAAAGAAAAAAAACACAAATTGTTCTCCTTCTGTGCAACAAAATCCCCGGCAAAATATTTTTTATGTCCACAGGAAAGTGTTTCCAACCATATCTATAGGACTATTTTAGCTAACTTATGTATTATAAGCTCTTAAAATTTAAAATAAAATCTATGGCTAGGCCTATATAAGATTTTGTCACATGCAAATAGTTTGATTGAACATGTGCTCATGCCATATTTTCGTTTTAATAGTGTTGAAGCAAATTGAAAACTTTTTCCACCGCCCCAAACATCCTTTCACACAAGTTTCTAAATGTGTCTTTTCCGATTTGTAAGCATTATACAACTTGGACCTGAGTAACATAGCACACTACAAGAGGCCAACGGCACTAGCCATTATACAAAAATCGCTATGATTACAATATCAAATCACAAAAATAATAATTTATGACGCAGGAGCATGGACCAGAGAATACCGTATTACACATTTGCCTTCCAGGATTTCAGACAATATCTTCTTGTAGCAGTTTACTTTAGTCAAGTAGTTTATCTAAATAAAATCTTGGCTAGGCCTCCAAGGCTTAAATAATATGTTCCATTTACTACGATTAGTTTCGTCGTAAGTATTAGATTGACCCTTGGAGATATAAAATGACAAAACATGTTTTGACAAAAAAAAATCACTATTTGTTTGCTCAAAATTTGTTGCAAACCTAGTAAATTCAGTTTTTGGTTAAAAATGCTGAAATTGCACCAAAATCATCTAAAGACACTTCACTTGGAAGATTTTTTTTTGGACATAAAATGTATAGTTTTAAAAATGTTGACCAAACAGTGCCACCAGTTGAACCACGCGCTGAGCGTGGCACGAGATTGATGGGGCCGCCGCGCGGTACAAGAGTGTCGGGTTTTGTAAGGTACAGGATTTATTTTATGTTGAAACATTTTTTGACATTTTGGTGGTTGTGAAAATGTTTGATTTTTAAGAATTAATTTCAATTATAGTTAAAACTCAAAACAAATAAAAACAACTCAAAAACCGTCAGACCGACCGACAATACCTGATAAGGGTTCATATCCAAACTCTCAGTGCTTTTAAAGCATTTTTCTAGCGATTTAAAAGCGCTTTTCCAACGGTATTTCGTTCTATTGTTAAAAGCATCGGAAAAAGATCGGTGATTAACTAGAAACCTCTCTACTTATCTGGCGTTAACAATATAACTATTGTAGTACTCTCGATGGCTGCATTAGTGAAGCAGACAGATCAAAGGCGCAAGGAAGGTTGTGTTATATTCTTTAAGAAATACGATATTATAGTATTTCTTAAAAGCACTGAGAAGGCACTCAGAAGGCACTTTAAAAGCACTGAGAGTTTGGATATGGACCCTAAGTAGAACATGGGTTTAATTTCTCTTTTTAGTCCTCTAAACAAAAAGGTACTGAATCCGAACCACTTTGGGAAATGTGAAACGTATAGTAAATAATGCAGTGCAGATTTGCTCTGAATTTACACATAACAGAAGGACTGGTTTTTTTGCTGGTCGTACACGATCAGCCTATAGTCGCAAATAAATCATATTTTCCATTCGTCTTTTTGATGACACGCCTATGGCAGGCCCAATGTCCAGTAACTCGAAAAACCAAGTTTTTCGCCGAAAAACTTGGTTTATCGATTGAAAAAACAAGTTTTTCGAATTATTGGACATTAGGCGTCGAAAAACTTGGATTTTCAATTGATAAACCAAAACTTTCGAATTATTGGACATTAGGCGTCGAAAAACTTGGTTTTTCAATTGATAAACCAAGTTTTTCGAATTATTTTACATTCCGCGTTGAAAAACCAAGTTTTTCGATCGAAAAACTTGGTTTTTCAAAGTGATAAACCAAGTTTTTCGAATTAATGGACATTAGGCGTCGAAAAACTTGGTTTTTCAATTGATAATCCAAGTTTTTCGAGATAAACTTGGTTTTTCAATTGATAAACCAAGTTTTTCGAATTATTTTACATTCCGCGTTGAAAATCAAGTTTTTCGAATTAATGGACATTAGGCGTCGAAAAACTTGGTTTTTCAATTGATAATCCAAGTTTTTCGAGAAAAACTTGGATTTTCACTTGAAAAACTTGGATTTTCAATCGAGAAACCAAGTTTTTCGGCGAAAAACTTGGTTTTTCGAATTACTGGACATTGGGCCTGCCATACACGCCACCCCTCTTGTTTTCCGTAATTAGTCTACGAGCACTATAATGGACTTATCATGCCTAAGAGTGAAAAATGTCCCTTTAAATCAAATTTGAGACGTAATTTGAATTAAATGCACCATGTGAGCAACACTGTGAATCAAAGTAATTTTATAATGACTAAATGAATTGCTTAAGAAGTTCCTAATCTGAATCTGAAAAGTTTATTGCAAGATTTGTTGGTGGCTATTCAAATGTGAACCCTTGAAGGTTCTGCCATTTACAAGACAAAAACATTTGTTTGCATTCAAATATCTAACCAGCACTACTAGACGTGCCCAGTCTGGTTTATAATTTATAGACTAGACATTGTCCCTGATACTTTTGATAACACTTTCCTTTGGGTAAAATCAGACATCATTCCGAAAAGTTATCTCAAGAATTGGGCGACTTATAAAAGGCACTCGGTTCTATGGGCCCGACCGACCCATTTTTTAAAAAAACTTGGTGGGGGAAAGTTTCACGTGCAAGTGAATACCGATACAAACATAATATATAGGCTTGTCAACAAACGGCGAAATGTGAACCGATTTTTATGAGATGACTACAAGTCTCGAATACTGTGTTTGGTAGCATGATTCTGATCATCTCCATTTGTAGCCATTTTTTAGGGGGTTTTGTCCGTATGTGTTGTGTTATCACGGACCAGTTACTGCCTTTTATCGTGGCTTTTTATCGTATTTTTTGTGGCACAAGAATCTTGAAAAGTAAGGACGTTGGTTGAAGGAAATTTTGATAAGTTGTGTATTATATTGATACCTACTGCATGAGCATATTTTTGAGGTCCAGAATTAGGCGTTACTAAGATGTTTTTGGGCCGTAACCAAGGCACGTTCTCTGTTTCACATTTAGGTATATGTGTTAGGATGTACAGTGATGCGCCCCTACGATAGTTTCTACGCATAAAGAAGTAGACCCCGAATTACATAGAATTCAAATGTGGTTTGTGTTTGTATTTATTGTATTTCATCAATCATATTCCTCTCATTCTTCTCACTGGCATAATATGTTGGTGTTTGTTGTCATTTATACGCTATTTATAAGGTTATTTGCCTACGTTAATGAATGCGGATAGTTATAGTCAATTATAATTCAAGCAAATCGGCTGGCGTGAGTTCATTGATACCATGAGCTCACGTAGTCCTTTTCAGTACTTCTTCAGGCAAATGAATAAGGGGAACCATACCAAAAAGACAAGGCTATCATGTGACTAATTTTAACATAATAATTAATGTCTAAATTCGGTTTTTCACGGACATATCGGACAGGTTTAACTAAAAAAATGAGTGCTCACCTGTTTCTTGACCCATATGTATCTATTATTCGGATGAAATTCAATCCGGTAGCCTTACATGCTTACACAGAAAAACAAAATTACCAATGTGATTATTGTTTTTTAAGATGGCCGACGAAGATTTTGTCTGAGACTAGTACGTATATACCACTCTCAGGATTTTGTATTAATACCACAGTTGTTTACTTGCTAGTCATAAATAAAAAGATCCAATGCGACTTTTCTGAACCACTTTTGCTAGCTCTTAGTTTCATAGCAATGTCATGAATTCCAAAGAGAACATAAAAGGACAAGTTTGAGTCTCCAAAAATGTGAGTGAGTCCATGGACGGTGGGACTATGGGCCATAAAAATGATTCCCTTCCAACATTGTACTTTTACCCGATACCCAAATTATAGATTTGGTACCAATCTATCGAAACTAGAGCTTACATCAGTTACGAAAATGAAAATACCCGGCGAAGAATCAAATTTTAGCGAAAGAGTAAAAATAATTATGCACAGATTAAATACAAAATAAATCAATTTCAAATGAATCTCCACATTAAATGTGCATTAAATAATCGTGATTTAGCCGACAATTTTTTTTTAAAATAAGCTTATTATTATTTTTTATTATTTTTATTTTGATGAATGAAATGATGGATAATTCCAGAATCAAATGTTTAGAGACATTTTGGGAATCTCGGGTCCCAAAATGGGCCCCGGGATATCGACTTAGTCTAAAAAATGATGGATACCATGATAAAATGTGTCCCGATGTGATTTTTTGGATGATTTCACATTTTGAGCTACTTATAAAGTCTGTGTACTGTATTCCCTTTACGAAAATGCAATCACCAAAATGTGATTGCAGCAAGGTGGTACCAGGTTGCACAAGGTTGTCGCACGGTTGCGTAAGGTTGCACAAGTTTGTCACAGGTTGTCGCATGGTTGCGTAAGGTTGCACAAGTTTGTCGCAAGGTTGCACTTGCACAAAGGTTGTGGATGATTGCTTCAAGGTTGCGCAACCTTCTCAGAACAACCAAACTGGTTGCGCAAGGTTGTATTTTTCCAACTTTAACCTTGCGCAAGGTTGCAGAATTGATTGCGATTTTCATAAGGGACGGGTCAAACTGCAACACATTTGACGCAGAAAAAAAATGTCCAGCAATTTAGCCTAAAGAAATGAATGGACACCATAAAATGTGTACCGATTTGAATTTTTGGGATTTTTTTCACATTTTGAGCTACGTATGAAGTCTGTGTAGCTAACCGGTCAAACCGCAACATATTTGACGGAGAAGAAAAAAATCTGACAATTTAGCCTAAAAAATGACAGACACCATAAAATGTGTCCTGATTTGATTTTTTGGATATGATTTCACATTTTGAGCTATTTATAAAGTCTGTGTAGCTAGCCGGTCATACTGCAACACATTTGACGGAGAAAAAAAAATCTTACAATTTAGCCTAAAAAATGACAGACACCATAAAATGTATCCTGATTTGATTTTTTGGACATAATTTCACATTTTGAGCTGCGTAGCAAGTCTGTGTAGCTAACGGGTCAAACCGCAACACATTTGACGGAGAAAAAAACATTCCGGCAATTTAGCCTACAAAATGGCGGACACCGTGAAATGTGTCCCGATTTGATTTTTTGGATATGATTTCACATTTTGAGTTACGTATAAAGTCTGTGTAGCTAGCCGGTCATACTGCAACACATTTGACGGAGAAAAAAAAATCAGACAATTTAGCCTAAAAAATGACAGACACCATAAAATGTGTCCTGATTTGATTTTTTGGACATGATTTCACATTTTGAGCTGCGTATAAAGTCTGTGTAGCTAACGGGTCAAACCGCAACACATTTGACGGAGAAAAAACATTCCGGCAATTTAGCCTAAAAAATGGCGGACACCATGAAATGTGTCCCGATTTGATTTTTTGGATATGATTTCACATTTTGAGCTACGTATAAAGTCTGTGTAGCTAGCCGGTCATACTGCAACACATTTGACGGAGAAAAAAGAATCTGGCAATTTAGCCTAAAAAATGACGGACACCATAAAAAGTGTCCCGATTTGATTTTTTGGATATGATTTCACTTTTTGAGCTACATATAAAGTCTGTGTAGCTAAAGGGTCAAACCGCAACACATTTGACTGGGAGAAAAAGAAATCTGGCAATTTAGCCTAAAAAATGACGGACACCATAATAATGTGTCCCGATTTGATTTTTTGGATTTGATTTCACATTTTGAGTTACGTATAAAGTCTGTGTAGCTAACGGGTCAAACTGCAACACATTTGACGGAGAAAAAATAATTCCGGCAATTTAGCCTAAAAAATGACAGTGTGTCCCGATTTGATTGTTTGGATATGATTTCATTTTTTGAGCTGCGTATGTAGCTAACGGGTCAAACCCCAACACATTTGACGGAGAAAAAACATTCCGGCAATTTAGCCTAAAAAATGGTGGACACCATGAAATGTGTCCCGATTTCATATTTTGGATATGATTTCACATTTTGAGCTACATATAAAGTCTGTGTAGCTAGCCGGTCATACTGCAACACATTTGACGGAGAAAACAAATCCGACAATTTAGCCTAAAAAATGACAGACACCATAAAATGTGTCCTGATTTGACTTTTTGGACATGATTTCACATTTTGAGCTACTTATAAAGTCTGTGTAGCTAACCGGTCAAACCGCAACATATTTGACGGAGAAAACAAATCCGGCAATTTAGCCTAAAAAATGAGTGACACCATAAAATGTCTCCCGATTTGATTTTTTAGATATGATTTCACTTTATGAGCTACGTACAAAGTCTGTGTAGCTAACTGGTCAAACCGCAACAAATTTGATGGAGAAAAAAATTCCGGCAATTTAGCCTAAAAAATGACGGACACCATAAAATGTGTCCCGATTTGATTTTTTTGATATGATTTCACTTTTTGAGCTACGTGTAGAGTATGTGTATAATGAACTGATCAAACCGCAACACATTTGACGTATCAAATGATGTTCGCATTTCAAATTTTATCTCCAATATAAGTTTACATTAAATAATCGTGATTTAGCCGAAAAGGTGTTTTTAAGTAAGCTTATTTTTATTATTTTTGTTTATTATTTTGATGAATGAAATGATGGATAATTTTCAAATCAAATGTTTAGAGACATTTCGAGAATCAAACTATCCATTATAACAACACATCGCTAACAATGTGAGTGTGACAGTCATCGAATCTGGTTCCGCTGGGATCCTAAAGTACCAACCACATTAAACATGTCTACCGAAACCGCTCAACCAAAAACCATGCAACCCGATAACCGCAAAACCCGCGAACCGCGAAGCCCGAGAACCGCTCTAGTTAAATACTACGGTCAATTGTATTAAAAAATCCCACAAAAACTACCACCAACCGACTAATAATATACCACGGTGGCCCGTTTAACCGTAGAGTTGGTATTTCGTTGCCTTTCGGTCACATTTCACTGTGATACAACAGTCAGTACGCGCATAGAGATCATTATAAATGTGTTCAGATGACACCGATACAACCTGAGACTAGTATACCATATGGTATACTAGTCTCAGGAGTATACTAGTCTCAGGATACAACTATAGGTTTTCAGCAATCCAGCATCGTTGACAGTTGTTTTATTTTGGCGTTTTCAGTTATTTAACCTCGACCAGTATTCCTATTGGGATGGTACATGAGACTCAAACATCTTTGCAATTTCAATCAAAGTACCTTCACTGATTGGATGCAACTGAAGTAAATCCCGCGCGATATAAAACGCTTGAAATGTCTAGATTTCTCGTCATCATTGATCAAAACTGAAGTTTTTAACCGGTAGAGGTTTTCAGTCGTTGACCGTCATTCATGGCGTAATCCCCACGACAATGTTACATAGTTTTAAGCAAATCAAATAACTACGTGTGTAACAACTTTATTCCTTAATACCTACAAGGTCATTGAAAACGTTTTACCTTCTGCATCACAACATGGCTTTTACAAAGAAGATTTCTTGTGTAGTCCAGAATGTCCAACACAAACAGCGCAAACACGTGTCAAAGTAAGTAACAGATGGAGATATTCTGAATTCCACTTTCTTCATACATAATTGTACAGATAGGCATTGGCCACAGATATGAAGATGAATCTCAACTAAAAATGTGTTATTCAAAAAATAAAGGGTCTTTAAGAAAAACAAGAGAGGACTGAATTGAAGTAGCATCAATTGTACTGCTTGCAGCAGGATTTACTTAAATCCATATTTAACAACATTATAAGCCTTTCACTGCGATGTAATAATAATAATACTAATGGTAATTTAGAAAGCGCTGGTATCCGCCACAAGCGACGCTCATGGCGCTTCTCTGCATAACAACCAAAATAACATAAACACGCATAAGAACAAAGATGAGGAGAGTCACATCAAGCAAATGCTTCAGAGTACAAATATGTCTTCAAGTTTTTCTTAAAAATATGTACAGAGTTTGACAGTTCCACATATTCAGGCAAGCTATTCCATAGTTTGGTACTGCGACTTGAAAACTTCGCTGTCCCCACTGATGTTTAGCCAAAGTTTCCTGAAGAAGACCTTGTTTCGAAGAGCGTAGCCCGCGATGCCCTGGCACATATGGTTGAACAAGTTCTGTTAAATAAGAAGGAGCTGCGTCATGTAAGATCTTGAAAGTAATAAGGCATATCTTGTATTTCAGTCTCTGTTTAATTGGAAGCCAGTGTAGGTCCGCTAATACAGGAGTTATATGATCTGTTCTCTTAGATGTAATAATCCGGGCGGCTATATTCCGCAATCGTTGAAGTCGAGAGAGTTGTGATGATGTAATTCCATATAGAAGTGAGTTATTGGAGTCAAGTTTGGATTTTACAAATGCATGAATGATGGTTTCAGCTGCATCCTGGCCCTTGTTAGATGTTGACGGATTCTGCCAATATTTCGTATTGAGCAGAAAGCAGCCTTTGATACTGCTGTCTCATGGCAGTCCATTGTTAGATTTGAATCAAACATGACCCCCAAGTTGCGTACATTTGCAGCTGGCTCAACATAATAGACACTAGTAAAGATATCAGTGGTCATGTGATGAAAGTGAAGCATGCTGGTGCTGCTCAAGAAATCTTCTTTGATGGCTTTACAGATGTGAGTGACAAGCAACTACAGGTATGCTTACATCATGACTGTTATCATTAATTAATATCCTTTCCTAATTTAACGTTTGAGGAAAACTTTGAAAGGCAAAGTGCGTTGTAATGGAATGATTGTTAATGTCAAGTGTGTTTGTGCGCTATAAGTATCAAGTTATCATGAATATTTTACATTGATACTTGGACTTGACATTTTATATTAGCTCCCTGATGTTTGTTTTGTGTTTTTTTTGGAATAATTTAAAATAAAATAAACAATGAAAGCCATTAATTGAAGTTTATGAAACTACATGGTTCTAGTTTAATCAGTTCCAAATTGGCAAGAATATTCAATTTTTATCATTCCGCGCGCCAAAGTAATCCAAGCGTACCCCGAGTGTATGGCTATAGGCACTCGGCATTGGTCACACGTACGCGTCAAGCATGGTGCACAGTGCTGCTAATTCAGCGAGGCTAATTGCCTTCATGCGCGCTCGCGTCCTTCATATGTATCCATGCGCTGCTGTAAGGCGGCTTTGCCAATTTGGAACTGATCCAACTATAGAGTTAAGTGAGTATTTTCACTACAAGTGGACGTGTCCAGACAGTCAACATTAAAGGGGTTTTGTCTAATGATATTCTCTTGACAGACGGAGTCCCATAGGGTTCTGTATTGGGACCACAACTCTTCAAAATGTACACTGCCCTCTCATGGTATAAATTACACTATGACTTTCGCTGATGATCGATACCGAGCTCTACTTAATGCTTAATCGTTCTGAAAGATCAACAGCTATTCGCAAACTTGAGCAATGTGTTCATGATGTCAAAGCATGGTCGATACACAATAAACTGATGCTGAATGACTCTAAAGACAGAAGTTATATTTGTAAGTTCCAAGTTTTTGAAATCTCTGACCTTCCCTAAAATTAAAATCGGTGAATCCGACATAGAAATCGCCAGTGCAGCTAAAAATCTTGGTGTGATTATCGACAAGTCCCTGGAAATGAAAGGTCATGTCTCGAACATTGTTCGCGCGCGCGGCTTCCTTTGCCATATACAAGATCGGCAAGCTCATCAAAAATACCTTGATCAATAGCCTTTTGTATGGACTTCCTCAATTCCAAAATGCTAAGTTAAGTTACAACGAGTACAAACTTATGCTGCCCGACTCGTGTCACGGTGCTCAAGGCGTGACCATATGAAGCCGATTCTTTGTGAGCTACACTAAATTGTGAGTTCAGCAGCGCTTACAATACAAGATAGCTCTGCTCACATTCAAGGCATTGAATAATATCGCACCAGTATATATCACAGAACTCGTAACTAAATACACTCCCGGGAGAACTCTTTGCTCCTCTTCTCAAAATCTTCTTCGCATCCCGGGCCCGGCTACATGAAACACAAACTTTTATAGTAACAGAACATTTGCGATCATAGCACCAAAAAGATTTGGAACAGTTTACCATCATATATTCGCTCAATGTCATCTCTTTGCCAATTTGAGAAGTGTCTCAATACTCATATCTTTAAGTCCACACATAGTGTCTAATTGATTAGTATATTGTTTTTGTCAAACTATTGTGCAGGCCCTCTGTATTTATGATACGCAGTTCCTGCATGTCTCTCATATATTTTCTGTTTGTATTTTATGTATTTGTACTTTTCTCTTTGTATGTAAGCGCTTTGAGAACTTGTTGTAGGGCGCTCTATAGGTATGTTGTATTATACATCAAACGGCTATATTTCAATTAAATAGCATGAGGCTATTTTATTATTAAAAGCAACATACTGCATTAAAAAACGACTTGGAGGTAATCTGCCCATCCGCCTATGTAATCGGCTTTATAATTTTGATTGGTATGCTTTTTTCTGGTTAACTATGAAAAGGATCAGGACATCTGAAGACGCGAAATGCCGATCAAGTTACAATTGTGTACGCAACTTGTTGTGACTAAAATGCAATATACATAAGTCCATCAATATAAATTACAGAATATTTCATTCCGCGTGTGTAATTTATCAATGTTGCGTATACATTTGTATTGTGTAAATTCTCGAGTGCGGGTGCGTTAATGCTCGGTTGCGGATGCGTAAATCATCGATTTCGGGCCCGCATAAACCATAACACGTGTGTAAATTGTGCTTTGTGTGTAATAAGTTGCTAAGCTTTGTGAACGTCTCTTGCATGTGATGGATAGTCAATCGTGCGGGTACACAGTGAGATATATACCAACTTCTGTTTTCGTGTACAGACAGGGCGGAATATAGCTCCAGGGAAATATGTCTCCTGCTACACTAGCTGCACTCATTCTGTTTACATGTGACGACGATAGAACGGTTTATCCTTATAGTGTCAAAATGCACAGAATTAACCTAGCACAAAATCTGTTATTATCATGATTACAGGGATTAAATGATTATTATTCCGTGATAGTCATGTACAAGTCTAACTTATGAATAGCTTACACCAAAGGATACATACACCGATAGAACGCCGAACCATTGTTCATTTCTACGATCGTTCATCAGTCTGTACACACCCCCATGTTAATATGCGTACATAAGTAGCCCCATATTTACTCTTCAGGGTATAATACTCACGAACCATGATACTATGCTCATCATTGAGATGCACGGAAACCCAGGGAGTGGAAAGTGCGTCTTGTGTTAAACATCCCTGTTAAGATGTTACATGTAAGTATGTGTTATCATACGAGGGTCATTCAATAAGTTCTACCTCCTCACTCATAACATCGCTAATAGGAATGTCAGCCTGTGCATGACATTTATCATAATTATAGCTCTTAATCATAGCTACACATTTATGGGTAATCATAATTGATACCTGTTTCACTTTTGTTACGATGCGGTCAAAGCCAGAGAGAGATTTTGGACAACGGAAACGAAAAATTACCTTAAAAATAGATACATGTTTTTCGGGGGATTTCCGTAGTGTACGGTTAGATATAAAAGCATGATTTAAATATTTAAAATGGAAATCAATAACACGTATCTGAATATATTACAGTATTGTCATGTATACATGAGATTGTAAGCAATATTAACGCCTGTGTGCTTTCAAATAGTGTAATATCAACTAGAATGTATTGATATGCCTTAGGCATACTGGTATACTGCTTATCGGTCACATTTTCATTGTTACAAGTTCAGCCACAGTGATGCCTCGTATGTGAAATCTTTAACATAATAGTCACTTTTTGAGTTATCCTTTTTCCTTCAGAATAGATAATCAGGTAGGAAATGATAGAATATTATCTCTTTGAGAGACTTGCAATCCCTCCTTCAGTCCTATATATTGAAGATCTCTTAGTTCTTATGAAAATCAAATATGACTTTTGCAGGGTTCTCTATTATAGGGGAGGGGTAAAATTAATGGTTTGATGATCTGGTGCCGGATAATCAAAGGGCATATTCTTTTCTAAGAAATCAGTCCCTTTTGTTATTTATAGTCTGTTCAAGCGATATCTGACATTTAGAACTGTTAAAATTGGCCGATAGCTACGTTTGATCTCCTAACATAGGCCAAATTAATAATAGCACTTCGGCGATATTTTGCTGTTTTTCATCCGTTTCCGTCACACTAAATGGAGGTTTGGCTTTCACTGCATCTACAGAAAAGTACAAACATTACTCAGATCAATTTACTATGAATTTGTAGCTGAGATTCCACGCTATAATTGTGTAATATTTTATAAGGCTGGGTTATATAATAACAAAGTTATGAGATAGGAGGTAGAACTTATTGAATGATCTGGATAATCGAGACAGGGATGGTTAAGTGGGTGTTTTGTTTGAAGCTATGTGTGTTTCGGACCAAGGTCGCTCAACACAAAAGCCGATGTAGCCTTTCGCCCTGTCATGAAATAACTTCTTAATATCCATAACACGTCACTCTCGTTCCCAGATGCATTAAATCGCTAGGAATCGATTTCAAAAGAAGTGCTATTGTCCATCGCGCTCATCATGGGTTCGAGTTTACGTGTAATAGAAAACTGGGTGAAATAAGTGTCTATAAACTTCACAAATAGCATTACATCTATCGCATGGATGAATGCGTGTATTAAATTTATATGTTTCAAATATTAGAAGTATCTTAACTTTCACAGTTGCTTTTTTATCAAACTAATTTTATGTATCCCGTTGGCTAGTATAAGATACTGTAGCTGCCGCAATAGACTATCAATACCCATTCTGTTTGCCGGGCTTTTCAAAAATGATAGTCATACAGGTGTTTGCGAAACAGACAAAGATCAGCTCCAAACAACATTTCAATAGACCTCGCATAAGATACGGTAACATTATGTTATATTTTGATTGAACCAGGTTTTCCAACATTTGAAATACTTTTCAAATAATTATATACTTTAAAATTATGTTTTTCATACCTAGTATACGGTATTACATCTACAGGGTGAGTCAAAAAGAACGGGCACTTTTTTGGCGAAAACGCCACAGAAATATTGGGCCTGCATATTCAAAACCAAATATAGTGTTACAAAGAAAGCATATTTGGCTTTCATTCAAAACAAAAAAATATTGAATTCGAACATTGCGTCATAAAGTTGCAACCATTTGAGTAGAACCCGGTATTCTAAAGCCAATCCACGGAATGGCAATAACCCATCCCAGCGGGCACTCAACCATATTTCAACGTTGAATCAACGTTGAAATATGGTTGCGTTGTTTAACAACATGACTTCAACATCTTTTCAACTACATTATGTGCTTTGTTGAAGTAACGTTAGATATTGACGTTGATTCAACGTCGTTGAATGGACTTGTAAAAATCCCGTTTCCAAAAATCAGTCTGGAGCTAATTTGCATATTTTACTTGGCTTTATATTAGCCGAGTAAATTGTGCAAATCGCTCATTAGCATAAATACAATGGTACACAAATTAGTACCAGTGCACGTTTGTACCACTTCAAGTATGCTAATGAGCTAATTTGCACCTTTTATTCATTTAAACCTATTATTGTATTTAAATTAAGTCGAATGCACTAATTTAACACCATTGAATGTATATTGATATACACTTGTATATGCATATTTTCGCACTGGTTATGAAGAAAGGTGATTGCTCACTAAACAAATGCATATACATTGTGCAAGAACATAACATCCCAGAGTTGATGCTCTTGCAGCCCCACCCCCTGGTTGCAAAGTGATATAAAAGCTTCACAAAGTATATTTTTAGGAAGAAATCAACACATTTTCTGTTGATTCAACATCGTATTTCAACGTTGATTCAATGTTGAATTCTGGATAATAGTTGAAATTTGGTTGGTATATCAACCAAATTTCAACTACGTAACCAAAATTCAACATTGAATCAACGTTGAAATGTGACGTTGATTCAACGTTGAAATCTATGGTTGGTACAAACTTTCAAATCCAACTGTTAATTCAACGATATTTCAACGTTGATAATCAACGTTGGTACAACGTTGTTGCAACGTCATTTTGCCCGCTGGGATAGTATATATTGTTGGTTGCCTGGTTCAGAGATGCTGATCAATGAAACTATAGTGAAAAGGCACATGAATGTTAGATACAATATCTTAAAATATCCTCAATATATATAGCTATACTCAAATTACTTACTTTTTACTTTCGTCGACCTCGGTCGAAAGCCATCATTAGATTGCGTAGCTCTTGCTGGTTGATGCCAGCATCTTTACTAAGCAGCGTGGGGTATGTCAACCTTGGTCTCCCTTGAGTACGTTGGCCTTGAGTTGGGGTGTCCAGAAGATGACTAGTTGAGACACTGGTTCATTCAGCCTTCTTACACAGTGGGCAGCAAAATTGAGGCGTCGACGCTGAACAATTTCTGATATTTTTGGTAGCCCTGCATAGATTTCCTCTCTTGTGGGATGATCCTTCCAGTTCAGGTTTAATACCATCATTAGTAGTCTGGTATAGCAGCCGTCAAGTCTTGCCTCAAGTCTGTTTGTTAACACTGTCCATGCCGCAGGCGGCTGCAGACGACATTCCAAATGTTTCAAAAATGTTTCAAAAATGTCAAAAATATTGAATTTCATTACCATATTTGGAGTCACCATGAGAAATGCATTGAAATAAGTACAAACATCCCTAGTATTGGTTCCGTAATCGTTGAGGTAGCCCTTGAAAGTTGGGAAAGATTTCTGAAAAATCTGTTTTGTATATGGTAAAACTAATAGCCGCGTGGAAAGTGTTAATGTCCACCCTTCTGCGCCATAAAGTAGAATGCTTTCTACAGCAGCACGGAAGAAGCTGATCTTCAAGGAGGCTGACAGATTAGATTTCAGAGGGTGCGCATCTTGTTGCAAGCCTTCCAGGCAAGGGCCTTGCGGGTTTTAAAATCTCTTTCAGATTCGTCTACCCATGAACCAAGGTACGAGGAAGTCATTGACCTGATCTAGGTGGTTCCCATCAATGGTGTTCAGTGTAGCATTGCCTTTGATGTTGTAGGTCATGAATTTGGTTTTTGTTGCATTCATCTGGAGACCGACTGTTGCAGCAGCACTTTCCACGCGAGGGAGTAAGTTCTGGGCTTGTTGAAGCGTGTCAGATAGCAAGGCAATGTCGTCTGCGAAGTCTAGGTCTTTTAGGATTTTAGCAGGGTGTCGCCGGCTACGTCTGGGTGTTACTGTAAAGCCCAGCGTGTCTTTGTCTTCACCAATTGACATCCTCATGACATAGTCCAGTACAATTATGAACAGATATGGTGCCAGTGTGTCTCCCTGGAGCACTCCTGCAAGAATTTCAAATGCATCAGTTTCGCCATCTGGTGATATAACTACCGCTTGTGTGTTGCTGTACATTAGGTCAATCGCTTTAACAATGCCGTCTGGGATACCGTATGCTCTAAGGATCTTGAGCATTTCCCCTCTGTGTATTGAGTCAAAGGCCTTTTTGAAGTCAATGAAGGTGATGATACATTCAAGATGCTTGTCCTTAATACCCTCAATCAGTCTTCTTAAGGCCAGGATGTGTGATGTTGTTGAGCGTTCAGCACGGAACCCATTTTGGTTTGGTCTTAGCAATGGTTCCATATGAGGACGAATGCGATTGAGTATCAAGCGAGATCTTAGCTGCTATGGATGTCAAACTTATACCTATAGTTGTTAGCTTTGCTCAGGTCACCTTTCTTGGGGATTGGGACAATACCACTGAGGGATCATTCACATGGTTTTTCACCTCTTAGTAGGGTACCATTACAGATTTCTAGTAGGATGTTGTTGAATCTACCAGTTTTCCATACCTCAGCTGGTATTTCGTCAAGCCCTGCAGCTTTTCCATTTGACATCTTCTGAAGTACTTTCTGCAGTTCCTCATTAGTGAAGGCTCCAGTCTCAATTGGCAAGGTATTGTCAAAGATGTTTTCAATCTCCTCATCTGGATTACTGGCTATAAGTGTGTGTTATTATTATCTTTTGTGACGCTTTTGTGAAAAAGTGCCTGTTCTTTCTGACTCACCCTGTATGTAACATAACGGTTGGCGTCAGCAGAATACATTGGGAACAAACTCTTGAAGTGAATCTATTCTATTTCGAGGCTTCAATTTTGAATGAAGATAAAAGACGACTTTGTAACAAATCAGTCGGAGAAAAAAAAGAACACAGAGAAATAATTCAGCACATTCGCGAACAAAGGACCACAAAACTATCGAGCAACCTGTGTGGCCGACTATTCTGGATTAAGCATAGATCGCTGGAAAGGGCTTGACGTCATCAGGTTTCTAATTGCCCTTTATGGGTCTGGATGCAGCACTCGATCTCCTGTGAGACACTGGTCAGTTTTCAAAACCCGTTTTGTAAAAACAGTGGGCTTTACTTTCAGTTTGTCTTCCGAAATTGAATTTTATAAAGTCAATAACATTAACAACATTCCCTCGATGATTTACCTCGTAACAATCTCTTTGAGACCATATTTAATGGAACAGATACATTTGAGACTATCGTATTTCCAAAGTGAATATTAGTACAAGGATCATGTTCAACATCCTTAATAGTAGAATTATAATTGACTATATTTATCCTCTTTATAAGAGGGTCATTCAATAAGTTCTACCTCCTCATTCATAACATAGCTAATATGAATGTCAGCCTCATGGCATTTGTCATGATTATAGCTCTAAATAATAGTTCAGTTATAGAAAATTATAATTAATATCCGTTTCACTTTTTTTTTAAATGAGGTCAAAGCCAGAGAGAGATGTTTGACAACGGAAACGGAAAAATACCTTTAAAATAAATGCATGTTTTTCTGTGTTGTTTCCGTATTGTATGGTTAGATTTAAGAGCATGATTTAAATACTGAAAATGGAAAACAATGAATGATATCTGAATATATTAGAGTATTATCATGTATAAATAAGATTGTAAGCAATATTCTTGTAGGCTTGCAAATAGTGTAATATCAACTCGAATGTATTGCTATACTGGAATACTGTTAATCAGACAAATTGTCGTTGTTTACAAGTAAAACCACAGTGATGCCTCATATGTTAAATCTTTGACATGAGAGTCACTTTATGGGGTTTTCTTGTTTACAACCTTTAGAATAGTCAATCAGGTTGTCAAGTAGAAAATGATCTGTTCGAGAGATTTGTAATTCTTCCATATAGTCCTGTATATTGAAGATCTCTTAGTTCTTATGAAAATCAAATATGACTTTGCCAGGCTTTTTAGGAGAGGGATAAACTTAATGGTTGTCCTGATCTGGTTCTGGCTAATCTGAGGGCATATTGTTTCCTAAGAAATCGGTTACCTTTATTGTTTATAGTCTGTTAAAGAGATATCTGACATTTATAATTGACCGATAGTTACGGTTTTGTCTCTAAAATTTGTCAAATGAATGGCACTTGAATGATATTTTGCTGTTTTTCATCCGTTTTCATCACACTAAAAGGAAGTTTGGTTTTCAATGTATCTCCAGGAAAGTACAACCATTACTCTGATCAATATAGAGTGAATGTGTAGCTGAGATTTCAAGCTACTAGTACTATTGTGTAATATTTCATAAGACTGGCTTATATAATAACAAAATTATGCGGTCGTAGGAGGTAGAGAACTTATTATATGCCCCTCGTATTTACTTGCGTATCGTATCAACGGTTGCCATGCGGTGAGCTGTCGATAAACTCTAAAATGGGCTAAGGTGCGCATGTGTGTCGTCAGGAATGGCGCAAATTGAAATGGACAATAATAAAGTTAGCTTCAATACATCGCAATATCGGTCTGACATTGCGTAGATGAAAGGATTCATACTAAGCATGATTGTGCCCGGGCTTTACCTAAAGCTTTTAAACATTGTTGCGAAAACAGTCCAAGGAGACAGGGCTTTCAAATTCAAATTATCTTTCAAAACTAAACATTGAACTCACTTTGTTACCACATGGAGATTTATATGGCTTCAGTACTCGCTTTAAACTGTGCCCATTGCAGCTGTACCAAATATATACCTGGAAAATTGTGCACACATTTTCTCGCTTTGCCCAAGCCCAGTAGTTATCTTCAGATCCAAGATTGTTCAATGTTCCCAAACATTTTGAAACCAGAATTTTATACAAAGGTCGCGTTTCAATTTGTTGTATTGATCAATTGTCTCAAATACACAATCACCTAAAACCTTTCATAACAATGCTAACTCAGGCCTTCACGTTTGAGGCGTGCGAGTGCGATCGCACGCATGAAATGGTTTCGAGAAGAGCGATTTATCGCACGCCTAAAAAAAACACCTTTTTTTTTCTTCTTCTTTCTCTTCTTCTTTTTCTTAAGTCAAAAACAGGACCTTAGACGACTCGTATTTGACCCTTAATAACCCACATAATACCCTGTGACCCACACCATTAGGGATAATAACTCCTAACCTAAGATCTTTTACTAAATTATTTAATTTCATTCTTATCAAAAGTATGATTTTTCAACACTGAAAATGAAAGTGTACATTAACATACAGGTTTAGTTGTCTTAACAGTTAGCCCCAGGAATGGCAAATCTACCTTATTGTTGTTGATTAATGTAGATAATAAATAATAATAATAATAAATTTTGGGTATCCGGGTACCAAATTTGGCACCTGGGATTGGAAATTTCGGGCGGGACTCGATTACCCGGGAATCGCTCCCAACATTACGCCATGTGCAGTTTGTTTTGATTCCACGATCCCGATTTGGTCATAAAACAACACACCTTTTTTTATGAGGAGCGCAATTTATGGCACACCTACAGTACACCTCAATGTTTTGAGGAGTGCGATTTAAAGCACACCTTCAATTTTCAAACGTGAAGGCCTGTAACAGAAGCGATATTGCCTCTAAAACATCTGAAGGGGGTTAGAACATGTCTGTAAAATGTTGACAACTCCTCCTCACTTCAGAATTACAAGATTCTAACTGACATTTCGGAGTTATAGGAGATATGTTATATTTGAAATCTAGTCGTTACGCATTAAAATTATATGCAAATTTGCTAGGTCTTGAAAGCTTTTAGTATATATATATGAAGAGGTATTTTGCAAAAGGGCTATGGTGCATTTTTTCAAAAAATGAGTTTGATATAGAAATGTATAGGGAAAAATCATGTTTCAAGGAAACAAAGTCATTTTTTTCAAAAAGACCTACATCTCATTGTAAACAGCCATTGAAATTGTTGTCTTGTTGCAAAAGGGCCTGTATCCCGATTTAATTCGGGATACAGGCCCTTTTGCAACAAAACAACAACTTCAATGGCTGTTTACAATGAGATGTAGGTATTTTTGAAAAAAAATGACTTTATTTCCTTGAAACATATGATTGTGACCTATACATTTCAATATCAAACTTATTTATTTGAAATGATTAAAATAAATGATTTTTTGTGTGTGGTATTTTTTCTTTATGTACAAACAGATGGAGTTTTGTTGCAAAAGGGCCTACATCCAAATTTTCAAAAAATGTAAACATGATTTAAAAAAAAAATAAAACTAGCACATTTAAAATTTATTTCAATTTCAATTAGTATGTAGTGTACCTCTTTCATAATCCATTCAGTTTTTCAATTGCTCAACTTGAATATTTAGAAACAGTTTTTTGACTTTTTCTCAATAAGAGCCAAAGTGGATGTAGGCCCTTTTGCAAAATACCTCTTCATATATGAAGAGCTTTGTTGCAAAAGGGCCACCAGACCACTCCAACATGATACTCATTTTGCATTATTGAATTTGCATTGACAAGTCTATGGAATTAATCAAATTATTTTATGGCTGTGATCATTACTGTTTCTATGACTTGGATTAGTGCATCCATGCACGCTAATTGAGGCACCAACAATTCAAGCCACATTCCACATTAAATGAATAGCCATCCATTCAATAATTCAAAATGAGTAACAGGTAGAAATGGATGTAGGCCCTTTTGCAACACAGCTCTTCATAAATAAAGACCACAATTCAGGTCATTTTTCTATCCAACGGCTATCTCAAAACAACATTTCAACTAAAACCTTATAATTCACAGGTGGCAAAATATGACTACGGGTTTGTTAGGTGTACTAAGAGATGTTTAAGATTTTTTCTTCTTCTACAAAATGTATGTTAATATTAAAGATAATCATTATAATTGGCCATTATTGTTGTTTCTATACTCACAAAAAAGCAGTAAAACTTGATTATGTTTAAATACGTTGAAATATCATCGCTATTAATTGATTTTCTTTTAAAAACGCCCTCATTGTAATATCTATGTAATTTGAATCATAGAAAAATAGCTGAACGCTGTTCACAATAAAATGCTGTCCGAGCCGGGAATGGAATATCTTTAAACAACGTTTTATTGCACAAAGGCGGCTGATTTTTCTTAATCCTTACAGGTGTAAGTTTGTGAGTGTAATACAATTGTAAATTGTAGCCTACAACACATCTCTTAGTATCCCTTTAACAAAATTTACTGATACCCACATATATTTGTTTTGTTATAATTTTAGTCTGATCCACTTGATATCCTCGGGAACACAACACTTGTCTGTGTAATAAGGTGGGCAATGTCACCACAAATTGGGTGCAACGACATCAGCCAGCACATATATGCAAATGATCACTCCGTATCGTATTATCAGGAACTTAATCCAATGCGACGATGGTGTTTGTATCTGTGGCACAATCATATAAGAATATTGGTCGTGGTGAGGAATGGTATGTGTTGATGTGTCACTCCAACTTCAGGTGACAAGGAATACAAATGATTTATTCAATATAACATACTCCATTATAACTTCTGCATGCACACAAATGTTTCACGTAGTTACATGTATTTGTTCCTAATAATTAAAACCATATATATTGAGTAGACAACTCTGTAAATGTCAAAATGCCAATCTGTGTTTTCCATTTTATATCACTTCACGCTTTTAATATAAGTCTCTGGTCTTTTGTTATAAAATTGGAACTTGTTTACAATATTATTTTTAGAATTACATGCAAATTGTCCTTTGGCAAAAGACAGCACGGAATTAACCTAGTACAAAATGCTCTAATGACGGATTAAAGGAGTATACAACTTTATTCTGTAATGGGGTCTTTACACTAGTCTAACATAACTCTAACCAACCGGGATCCCAATTTTGGAAGAGAAAACACCAATTAAATGGCCGGGGATCAGCCGGGAATCGGTCCAGGGACCCTCCGGACATCAGCCTGTCCTCCCACCCACTAAGCCACAACCCTCAGCTACATTTGTACACACGCTAGGTGATAGGCTTAGAAGTAGTATTTGTTAGTACTTGCAATGGAGATGGAGATTCGTGGAGATTAAGTTGGTGTTTTTTCCTCGAAAATTGTGATCCCAGTCAAACCAAAGCAGTTTTATCATTGGAAAATTGCATGATCTTGAAGATGATATGTGTATAACTAATCACTAATATTTTATTTGTTTAAAATTAAATGACACTTGAGTATTTGTGTGCATATATACAAATGATTGTACAAACCCTCCACGTTGCAGCTTAATCTAATAATTCAATCTGTATATTATGTGCAAGCATCTTTGAAAAAGTCTTAAGAATAGCTTTAATGTTGGACATATCAGGCTGACCATTGCACCATGGCTGTTGTATAAGCATCAATCCCTTAAGTGTGTTTCAAAACAGGGCATTCACACTTGTTTAATGAATAATGGTTGTATGTCTAACTCTAAGCTGTAAGCATACCAGTCTGTCAATTATCTACAATGTCAATCACATTAAACATGTGTATAAACCTTGAAGTAGTTCTGTAGTCAGATATATGAGTAGCTCTTAGCAGTAGTGCTATCCCAAGTACACAGCTCGAAATAGAATGGACACTGACATTGCAATGACATTGCACTGATATTGCACTGACATTGCAATGATATTGCAATGACGCCTTGAGATGTAACCCGATTAGTGCAGTCATTGCAATGTCATTGCACTGACATTGCAATGACTTTGCAATGACATTGCAATGAAGTGCGTTGACATTGTCCATTCTATTTTGAGCTGTACTGTATGTCTATTTTTTTCAACTGTCATGACCCTTCCTCTAGCATCAAAACAGGTCACTATGCCATGGCTATAGCCATGGCATAGTGACCTGTTTTGATGCTAGAGGATAGTTCTAATCTAGGTATAAATCTCCTATAGTATTGTTATGCAAGTAACTGTTTCTCAGCAATTCTCTTTTTCCTTTCTTCACCTTTTCTATGACTCGCCTGTCGTAAGACCTCTTTCTGTATCAATAAGAAAACATAACCCAGAATTAGAATTATGTGACTATAATACTTTATTATGACATAGAAAAAGAAATACAGAAAGTTAAATTGAGACTGTTGAGGCTGAGCATTTTTTGCTCCTTATCGGCATTCAATGGGTAATGTGCATTTGTATTCAATTGCCTCAAAAAAGTCCAAGATGTATGATGAAAACAACTGTTTTAGGATATTCCTAAACTGATGCTAGATAGCACAAATACAATTCTTAAATTGTATTTTAGTCTGTGTTGGTATTATCCTCATGAGGAATATATATTCTTATTTTATCAAAATTAAACCAGGAATACAACTTGAATACCTGGGGTGCTCAGTGGTCTTTACACGGGGTATCATGCACGTCCAAGGACTTTCAAAAAGTACCCTAAATAAGTAATTGCATAAATGTAAAAAAGTACCCCCTAAACAATATATGGATCTCAAATTAAAAATTAAAAAACTCTGATATTTTTCCGAACATTTCCGATCATACCATTTTAGTTCTTGAATGTACTATAATTTCAATGGCATATTTGGTTTCCTCATGCAATTTCCCTTCAGAAAATGTATACTTTTACCACCTCAGGGGGGTATACAAGCAAATATAAATGTGTAAAGTTAAAATCATGTCGCGAAAGCCAAAATCCATGTGTAACGCGAAAGGAGGCGAGCTTAAAACATGTGACCATATATATTTTGAAAGATGATTGATTAGTACCCTGGAAAAACAGGTATGATAAATATTGAATGGTAAAGCTCTCTACATGTATATAGATCTTTTTTTGACATTTAACAGATTATGGCGTAGGTTATGAAACATGATTAGTCAGCAAATGTATCAATAAATGATGTTGAAATGTAGATCAATACATTGAGTCTACTCTTAGTATAACTTTGATCAGGTGTTCTAAATGCCAGGAAAGTTGTTTTGGATATAGAGTGCTTGTTCATCTGAAGCCGAAGGCTTTATATAGTTGTTACGATGTGTCATGAATCAGATAAATGGTCATCACACATAAGTGAATTTAAGCTGAGTTGCAAAGTTTTATATGCGGAGTCAATTTAGTGATATATCATTTCAACATCATTTAATGATGCATTTCCTGACGAAACAAGCATGTTTCATAACCTATGCCATACTATAATCTGTTATAATGTCCAAACAAATCTATAGAGAGCTTTAATATTCAACATTTATCATCCCTGTTTTTCAGAGTAACATAATCAATCATTTTTCAAAATTATGCCTTTTGAATATCATCTCAGCATTAAGAGATGTTTCATCAGCACAATTCATGGCCTGAATTTTTTTTCTTTCCCGGTAAGCGATTCCAAATTTCCCTCCAAAATGGAATGCATTTCTTAATGCAAGAGTAACATTTCCCTCCAAATGCTCAAATTTCCCTGCAAGGAGTTTTCCGTATCGCCTACTTTTTCAGCCTGTGGGCACAATATCAATATTGATATGTCCTAAAAGAACCCAAGAAAGTGTATTATTATGACATTTGATATTAACAACTTTGAATTAATTAATTATTACTGTATGACTGAAGTGTTATCAAATATATATTCATGGTTTGGTCTGCATTTAATATAAAGGTAAGCCACATAATTTTTTGTACAAGTTCAAACCAATATTTGTAGTAATATTCCAGGATTATACAAGCATTTCTATTTTAATTAACAAAATGAGAAAATGTATTAAAAAGGCCATTTAGAAAATCAAAATCATGCGTAACAAATTGTTCACCCAAAAGAGCACTCTATCTTTGGTTTATCCTGTGTCAGAATTAAATGTATAATACCATACTAATCTTTGCTATTGACTGATAGATAATTGTCTATGTTTATAATAATTGAAACATATTGAAACGTAAACCATGTTATTTACTGGCTTGTATGTAAATCCCATTGTACAAACCAGTAAATGACATGGTTTACTCAAACAGAGCTAGTTTTCTTATTTTTCATCGGATTGATCTCATACTTTCAGGATATCATAATAACTAATTGGGCTTAACAATGAAACTAAATTTGTCATGGCCCAATGATCATAACAAGTTTTACAGCGACATGAAACAGAGTCATATTTTTTTGGAGACACTCTGTAGTTTTTATAAGACGCAAAGAGACTTTATACGACGCAAAGAGACTTATAAACGACATGCACAGTAAATAGAAGACAATGGCTGTATCAGCATGTTGGTTAACTTTGTATCGATCCTGTACAGTAGCCCCAAAGGTTATTGATGAGTCAAGATCGCATACTGCCATCAACTTACCTCTTTTTTAAGACATCTAAGCATTAAAGTGTCTAATTCTGAACAGTCCCCCATAAACCTTCTCCATGGATTCTGTATCATAATAGTAAACAAAGATTGTTCAGACTCCATTAGAGATTGCCAATGCTAATGGTATTGCATAGATTCTTCAATAAAAAAAACCCCAATCTCTTCAAACAGAAGATTAATCTGTTCACTCTGCATAATTATGTACATTGCATTGTAGATCATACTATGATTAGGCAAAAAAAAAAAAATTGACTTGCCCTTTCAGGGCCAGAGTCTGGGTCGGACGGTCTGATTTTTTATTTTTTTAAAATTTTTGCAGGGAGATACTATAGGTTTTCCCAGTTAGTTTAACACTTTTTTCATTATATTTCATATCTCGTTAAGTTTGAATTCGTCCCAAAATTTTGAAGGTTGCATTTGTTAAAGTAAATTTCGTCTTTGGTCAAGTATATTCATATTTTGCGCAATGAATTTCATTTAATGTTCATTTTATTTCGTCCTAACACACTTCCATTTCGTCTGATACAGCGGTAACCTACTATTGTATACATTTATTTCGTCTTTGATCAAATAGTTTCATATTCAGTTCACTTTATTTCGTCCCATGTGGAACGTCCTGCCTAGAAGCATGTAAAATCTAGCTATAGGCCTATACGTTTTATATATATATATTTTTTTTCTTTCTTTCTTTCTTTCTTGTTCGTTCTTTTTTTCTTTTATTTCATATGATTCATGAATATTTCGCGATTTGAATCAACAAGGCAAAAGAACACATGTCGGTGGTTCAAATCTAACCTGCAATAATATGTAGGACGAATATATGTGATTAAAGTATTAAAAATAATGAACAAAGACGAATTATATATGTGCATAGACCCGCTACCCATCAGGTGATACGAATTCAATCCTTCCTTGACGAAAAGAAATGACCAATGAATTAAATGAAATGGTCATACTTTGAAATATAATGCTCATTGACGAAATTTATCTAACAAAATGCGTAAGTCAGATTTTGGGGACGAATTCTAACTTAACGAGATATGAAATATAATGAAAAAAGTGTTAAACTAACTGGGAAAACCTATACACAAAAACACGTTTTAAAGAATTTTTTTGTTGATTTTTTTTTGTTTTGATTTTTTTATGATTTTTAAACAAGCAGATACTACTCAAAAACACGTTTTCATCTTTCTTTATTGTTGTGTGCTTCTTTCAATTTTTATTTTTATTTTTTTTAAACTATGACCCTAGATTTCCGAAAATTTGGGTCGGTCGGAAAGGGCAAGTCAACTTTTTGTTTGTTTTGGCCTTAGCCTACAATATATATATATCAAGAATTTGACTCCTCTGGTTTTGTATAACATTTTATAATGATATGCCTGACGAGATTTTCATAGTTGGTTGGATGTGTGAACGAACCCTTTGCTTATTATTAGTTGGTGTACATATGTTACCTTTTTCCAAAACTATAGTCGCTCACATTCTTAAATAAACTTCCCTTACGAAAACGACGCGTATCTTTGAACCCCTTTTTCAAATGCTTGCAGCACACACTTAGCTGTGTGCTACATGCATGCCGCAAGGAATATTTGGAACATAATGCGCATGCCGCACGCTTGTTAAATTGCACTCAAAATTGATAAGCGCGCAGTACATGCATATTGGCCCATACAGTCGTAACATGTGTGCAGCAAGCGAATATTTGGGACATTACGTGCATGCGCATGATATGCACGCAATATCATGCGTGCCAACAATTATATTTTTGCTGCGCGCACAATTTGGAAACTTTTGCACATTTGCATTACACTCGGCTTGTGTATCGAAAAGTCCAAGATTGACCTCGTGATATAATTTTAATAATAATAGCACCTCTTTAATAAGGCATTCATTTGTATGATACATGTATATGGTATGGTATAAAAAACAAACTTACATCTTTCTGGCATTGAAGATACTTGCTTATAATAACATTACACTCCGGCGTATGTAAATGAGGTGCTAAGTCAGAATGCATCTTGAATATTGGTTTTCTGCAGAGCAAATAAGTACAAGACGGAAGAAAATAAGTTATAGTTATACTGTCACAATACTACTTGAAAGTTGAAAACATACCTCTAGCCAGGGATCTCAGTTGTATTATGTAAACACAGAGGTGGTTGTGAAAACACATGCATACTATAAGATAGGTTGTTAAATCAACAAACTGTTTTGCCCAATGGATGAAATTAAATATAACTTGCAATCGTCTTGTCTCCTCTGTGCGATTGCACTCGTCTGCCCCTTAAGGCTTCCCTAGTACAGGAAACCCATACGTTGGGTTTTTTTCGTTTTTTTTCTTTCCCCTACCAACGTATGGGGAAATTGTATTGCGAGAAACTGTCAATTTCATTTGCTGTATGAAGTGAATGGAGTGCATCTCAAAATGAGTTGCGCGGTGAATTTAGTCTCATTCCCATCGCCAACATCTTATACGCACATCACTTTTTTATGAACTTACGAATGTATTGAAACGAGTCTATTATAATAAAACATGGCGCCGATTTCGATAAACATCGCGAGTGCCGTTAAAGTGAATTGGCTTAGAATTTCACCTCAAATTTCAAGGGAATATTGCATTTGTACAAAATATTAAACGAATGGCAAGATAGATGAGAAAGAGTAGATAAGAACAAGCACAAAGAAGTGTGTTTTTGAGCTCTGGTAAGCGATACAGAAATTAACACGAAAATCATATTTAGAAGGAGTCATACTTAGGATGGGGACAGATAGTGAAACATGCAAAATACCCTATGATGAATAATACCAACTGATGACAAATATCACTAAGTATGATTTGTTGTACTAAGGCTTCCCCATACTCCACCAACGCTGCAACGCTTGCGCTCTGACACATGCGTGTTAGTGCCCATTACAAAACCAAAATAACGCTCGATCAGGAAAGCGTTTTCCGATAATTCGATCAGCCTAAGCTTTGGGTGAAAGCGGCGAACGCTCGGGCCAACGCTGAAGTTGAATTTAGGTCAACTTTGTAGCGTTGACACATATTTTTTCTTGAGCTCCCATTCATGAAAATACAGCCGAAATAGGCAAATCCCAGGCAAATCAGGCTATTTTTGCTGATGGAATGATATTGTGTATGTCAAGGTATGTTTATACAGTAGGCCTAAGCAAGTTTGTTGCGATGTTGATGCCTGTGATGTGCTAAAAATACAAATTTACGGCGTTTTGTGAGGTAGTTTGGTCGGCTGTTCCCCAGAACACCAATAGGCCCCGCCCGCAGCGTTGACGCATTTGCTGATTTGGTCGAGCGTTGATCAACGCTAGCTTTCGGCGTAGATTCCCGATGAGCGGCAGAGCGTTGGTACATTTTGTGACAAGCGTAGCGTGACAACGCTTGCGCTCAGCGTTGCAGCGTTGGTGGAGTATGGGGAGGCCGTTAGTGTCCATAGGGAGGCGTCAGTCAGGGGAACTAAAACCAAATAATAGTGAAAATAAGTAAATTTCCAAAAGGTATCATAAATCCCTACAACCCTAGAAGTGTTGCAGTGTGGATGGATATGGGGAAGAACAGGGGGAGGGGTTAAAATTAATGGGGAATCAAGGACATCCTGTTAGAGGCATTGCGTCCCCATACTGGCGTGAAAAACTGCAATTTTCCAACTAATTTGTCTGTCTTCCTTTCTCCTTTTTGTCCCTTTCCTTTCCCTTCCCTTCCCTTTTTGTCTCCTCTTCTCCCTTACTTTCCCTTCCTTTGCCTTCCCGATTTTCCGCTGCCTTTCCGATTTTCCCCGGTCAGATTTTTTTCAGGGGTGGGCACTCTGCCCCCTCCCATTGCACCCCCTGGCTATACTACTGCGCTCAACCGTTGCAATGATCGCAAGTGCTCGGATCATGATGCTGTGATCGACAAACTTAAACTGAGGCTATCCCCTAGTCTCTAGATCAAGTGTGCTGCCGGTATTTTTATATTGGATTGAAGTGGAGTGGATGTCGATAATACCAAGTAAAATATAATCGATCTCTGGATCTATTGTGGTTTCTACACAATAGCTTAGCTTTTGATTGGCAAAGTTAGAGAGGTCGGTACCTAGGCGCTTGTACAATGTCTACGAAATGAAGCATAGACAGTCCAAGTTGCCGTTTTACTGTAGCGAAAATAGGGTGATCAAAATTCAAGTCAGTATTTCTTGGAAATAGTTGCAGGTTAAGATATTTAACCAATTATGTAAACATATTACTTGAACATTAAACATGATATCTGAAGCAAAAGTTTTACTTATTTTATTCAGAAAAAGTTGAACAATATTGATGTTAATTTTCGACCATCCGCGATATATGTTATGCTTTCATTCCATAGCTCTAGAGAGAGCTAGGACTAAACGTGCGGTAACTTGTGCGCATGCTTATCACATCATCATCATACTTAAGGGGTCTTCCATAATTTACGCCATTTACTGGTACATACAAAGGCAAGCGTATGTAACAGAGGGAGGGGGTAAAAATATATGCTAAGGCTATACTCTATTTGGCTTCTCTGTTACAGTGACGTAACTTATGCGCAGCTTTTACGCACGCATCCGCCTTTCAACGCTCTTGTGTATACGCCAGCGCCGCGAATAGGCACGTGCGTTATGTGCTGCAATTAGTAGAATACGCGGTAACGTCACTGTCTCGTGATACGATGATGACCAAATAGACTATTTGTTATTAAGCATACGTAACTTAAATGGCGATCTTGAGAGGCAGGCATTTTGTTAATATCAAGCCATGACATTTTCGACATATTTTGCATCCGTTACACGAGGGCCCGAGGGGGGGGGGGGGGGGGGGGGGGGTGGTAAATACGCAGGGTCAGAAATTCAACGAGAATCCTAGAATCCATTCTCGTAAAGATTCCCGCAGGTTCAGTTGTGAGAATCCAAATTGATTTTCGTAGATAATCTGTCTAAACACATAATTTGAATGGAAAAGAATCCATAAATTCTTCCAAAATCTTTTTACGAGAATCTAATTAAAGATTCTCGCAAATTTTGACGAACTTCTGACCCTGGTCGCTCTGTACGTACCGTCGTACGTGATAATTTTGGACGACCCCTTTAAATCAACCTCAACAATAATTTTAAAATGTGGGGATACAAATGGACGATAATTAATATTTGCCCTGAGTTCTTTGGTCAAATATTGCATACGTAATGTTATTGAGACACTCTCAATGTTGGATTTCTGCTTTACTGCAGCAATGCATGGAGGAGCCAAATTCGACAACCATGCAAGTGTTCTAGTGTAGTCTGTGTGGCTGTGTGATTTGTATAAGATAAAATAAAGCTTACTAAATTCGATGTTCTAACTCATAAGCATTAGTTTCCAGTGAAGCAAATTGTTCGTACCTTTATTCCTGACAAATCTTGGAAGAAATCGCCTTCCCAATATAATTCTAATCGCCAAAACAAACTATTTTGCGAGATGCTTACGAAAGTTTTTTTCAGAAGTCAGATCGATGAGATTGCGTAATCTTTGTTATTGAAATACTAGAGGGCGTCCTTCTGCTCTGAAAATGGCGTTTGTGAGTGAAAACTTCGGGGAGAAAAAAGAGAGGTAAACAGTTATAAATGACAGGTGCTAATTTGTTGGAACATTATTTATTTCAACGAAATCATTCTTTTTATAAGTCAGTGTGGCATACGAAATATTTCCTGTACGTTTCGGGGTCCAGGAGGCACTTTATAATTTATAGTAATTGGTTAGCACTGCTAATACTAATAGCAGTGCAAAATTCGGCAACCTTGAATTGAAGCTCTTTTTGCATGGGAAAACATAACAAGGAAATGATTACAACAAAATACAGACGCAAGACCAATGGCTAGATGCTATGTATTGTCAGACCAGAGAGATCAGCAACATGCCTATTTCCAGACGCTGGCTATTTTGTCCACATACAAATTCATAAAAAAATACTGACATACTGTTTCAGTGTTTACTAGCTGTAGTGTAATTTGTAAACGCACCATCTGCTGATGCCTTTAGGAAGCACCTTTAAGTTAGTTCAACATCTAGTACCCAAAACATCGCGTCCTGCTTGCATGAGTCATCCAGTTATTTTCGTAAAAGTTGGTGAAATGTATAAGAAGTTATACCCTACCGACAGAACCGATACTGATACTGATACTGATACTATTTATTACTAACAAGTCATGAAGTGTTAGTTAGTGTACTGTCTGTATATAATACTGTGTCTGTCTGTCTGTAATAGGCCCTACTGATTTTCAAGTTAAGCCCTAAATTTAAAAAAAAAACTGGGTAAAAATAGTTTAATCAGTTCCAAATTGGCGAGAAATATTCGTTTTTATCTCCCTGCGCGCAAACGTAATCCAAGCATACGGATACGCCCGTGAATTATGCTTAACTGCACGCGTCACGCATGATACATGGTCACAGTGCGCTATAAAATCAAAACAAACATTTGTTGATCACAGCGTCTTGATCCTAGCGTTCGCGATCATAATAAAATGTTCAAATAAAAGAAGGTGATGTTTAATAATTAAGTTTTCCAACATGCAAGGAGAACAGAGTTGCCGGCCGAAAGTTTCTCCCTTTCTGGGCTTGGCGCGCTCAAACTGTTTCGCGTTCATGTTGAGCTTCCACTTCCGGGTTTTCCCGCGGTTTGTTTTGGCTGTTCTCGGTCTGATCATCGTATCAGCCCCATTCGCATTTTGGCTGCCGTCCACAACGGAGGTCCGGTTAGAGAAAAACCCACCCACCGCCCTTTTAGGTTAAGGCGGGCAAGTGCCCTCAGTTCTTTTTTAAGACATGGGGGTCGGGTGTATGCCCTCAGTTCGTAAATGATGTGGGGTCAGGACATCAAAATTGGTGAAAAATAAGTAAATGTTGGTTGAAATGGGAGGTCCGGTTAGTAAAAACCCACCCAACGCCCTATTAATTTAAGGCAGGAGGTGCCCTCAGTTCTTTAAAGACGTGGGGTCGGGTGTGTACCCTCGGTTTGTAAATGATGGGGGACAGGACTATCAAAATTGATGAAAAATAAGTAAATGTTGGTTGAAATGGGAGGTCCGGTTAGTAAAAACTCACCCACCGCCTAGGCGGGAGGTGCCCTCAGTTCTTTTGTAAGACGTGGGGTCAAGTGTGTACCCTCAGTTCGTAAATGACGTGGGGTCAGGACTATCAAAATTGATGAAAAATGAGTAAATGTTGGTTGAAATGGGAGGTCCGGTTAGTAAAAACCCACCCACCGCCTAAGGCGGGAGTTGCCCTCAGTTCTTTTTTAAGACGTGGGGTCGGGTGTGTACCCCCAGTTCGTAAATGATGTGGGGTCAGGACTATCAAAATTGATGAAAAATAAGAACGTTGGTTGATATGGGAGGTCCGGTTAGTAAAAACCCACCCACCGCCCTATTTATTTAAGGCGGGAGGTGCCCTCAGTTCTTTTTTAAGACGTGGGGTCGGTTGTGTACCCTCAGTTTGTAAATGACGTGGGGTCAGGACTATCAAAATTGATGAAAAATAAGTAAATGATGGTTGAAATGGTGTGATTTCACAACACAACTACACAGGTTGGGCGGGTTTCGTTTCCTGGCCAAATAATTGTCTACAATTATCACTTTAGTCAAATTAAAGTAGCATTTTCAAGAAAATCCCATACAGGGGACAACATAAAGTTGCAGGAGAGAAAGTCCTAGGTGAAGTGTTATGAAAATGAAGACGAAATTCAAAGGTATTAACATGTATTGAAATTGGTGTCGTCATAATATGTAGTCGCCGTCTTGCCTTTGTCTATGTTAGGCTGGCTCATTAACAAGAATAAATTCGGGTTTTAAATTTGTATTGCAATAATAAAGATATTAATGATACATGTTTTCAGGACCAATTCCAAAAATGTCAGTGACAAGGTGAAATCTACAATTCCGGAAATAACTGTTGAACCACTTTGAGGACTTCGTTGAAATCAACCCCCCAGTCCCCCCATTCAATGTTGTTCGGAACCGTTTCATCTCCACGGTCGTTGGGACCCTCAACATTGATTGGTGGGGGCGGGGGAGGGATATCACTTAGTAGATAGCTCAAGCTCTCCACACAAGTTTGTTGCAAAATCAGCGCTTGAAAATAGTCCCTTAAAGTGGGATATTAGCAAAGAAATGGACTATGTGGTCCAACACCAATTTTCCTGAATTGTCTGAATGAAGTCCAAAAAAAATCATCTGATTTTACATTTTTAGCCACAACTTTTTTATTTGTAAGTCTTTTTTGATCAAATTTTCAGTAAATAGAGATGCTATGAAACATCTGATATACCATCATCAAGAGGTGTCTACAGTACTGAATTAGGGACTGGTCATATTAAATACCTAAACCTGCATATTTGCTCCTATTATTCAAGGAAGCCTGACTTATTTATTTTGAAAAAAGCATCTGATACCCCGATAAACATGAGAACATTATAAAATATGATTTAAATACAACTTTGACGGTTCGTGCGTGGCGCTCGACCCAATCCCACGCGTATCCTTTGGTTACAGCTTGCGCTACGCGTTTGCATAAACTTCGAGCATAGCACTCGACTTTGTTACCAAGATATAACATGAACAATGAGATGGTAACTAACTATCATGATTAACAATCTATACGTCTCGCGCGCAGTGCTCGACACGCCACGCGCACAGCGATAGACACTCCTCGTGCACATCGATTGACACGCCTCGCGCATATCGCTCCCAGCGGCTCGGACACAGCGCACGACATTGCTCGCGTAGCATACCGCGGCAATCATTTATTACAGAATTATTACATTTATAACATTATAATAACAAGGCCAAAGCTAAATAAAGAGAATTATATTAAATAGCATCGTCCACAGTGGTATAAACATTACATTGTAGGTAATTCGCCGAACCCTGTCTTTGGAATTCTAATGACGCGGTGATGGACAACCGTTACACGGTTGACCGTATTGAATTGCACGCGTGTACACGATTGTCCGTCTAAATTAAATAGATAATAGGAGTTAGTTCTATTATTTATCGGGGACAATCGACCGATGTGCATGCTTTTCAATGGATGGACAAACGCAACGGTTGTCCATACTCTGATAGTACGAGGGCATGGTTCTGAATATAAATACGCTATAAGGCGTTACTATGAAAGGTGTATTGTGAATCAGTGCTAATTTCTAAAGCCGAAGATAATATGACACTTGATTTGACTTGATATTGCATAGATGGGCGATTAGCTCAATTGGTTAGCTCGTTGGCCTATTCATACTTAAGGGCAGAGACACGGGTTCAAATCCTCATGGCGGGAGCCATTGGTGTTTTTAATAATGTATTTAATATAACATTTTCGTTATTCGCGTGGCTCATTTACTGGTTTATTTTATTCATCTGTTTGTCACATATTGTTTTTGTTTTTTCTCTCTTTTGGTTTTTGTTCTTCTTTATTTTTGAACTTTTTTCGGTGGTTGTTGTTTGTCTTTCTTTCTCTCTGTCTACCACATGTAAAATGACCAGTCCGTCACAATGCATTTCGTACTTTTAATGCATTTATTAAACACGGAAGATAAATTATAACCGTCAAGTTAAGTAAATGCAAAGAAAATACAATCATTCCATGACTTCAATGGCAAATACAACGCTACAATAATTGACACAATAGTTATTACTTTATAGCGTCTATAATGCGGTTGTGACCGGTCCCTTATCAAAAAAGAAACGCATTGCGATAACAAAAAGGATTTTAATTGATTGTTGCATAATAAACTACTCTCATATAATAAGTTTAAATAATGAATTTCACCCGTTGCACCCTATGTAAGACTACATGTAACACTCGCGCATTCCATATAAATGGGCCATAATCACGCATGAAATGACCAGTCCCTAACAATGTACACGCCGTATTTACTTTATCTTTACCATATATGATAAGTATATACATATCTTGCCACTCTCCAAATTAGAAGATTATGCAATGTATAAAAGACGAGTTATTCCCTATAGACGGTTGTCATATTGAGTGATTTACCATACAAACGGGCCATAATCACGCATAAAATGACCAGTCCCTAACAATGTAAATGTCGTATTTACTTTATCTTTACCGTATATAACAATTATATACATATCTTGCCACTCTCTAAATTAGAAGATTATGCAATGTATAAAAGACGAGTTATTCCCTATAGACGGTTGTCATATTGAGTGATTTACCATACAAACGGGCCAAATCACGCATAAAATGACCAGTCCCTAACAATGTAAATGTCGTATTTACTTTATCTTTACCGTATATAACAACTATATACATATCTTGCCACTCTCCAAATTAGAAGATTATGCAATGTGTAGAACACGAGTTATTTCCTATAGACAGTTGTCATATTGAGCATTTACCAATAGCCTCAGACAATTCCGGAAATAACTGTTGAACCACTTTGAGGACTTCGTTGAAATCAACCCCCCACAGTCCCCCCATTCAATGTTGTTCGGAACCGTTTCATCTCCACGGTCGTTGGGACCCTCAACATTGATTGGTGGGGGCGGGGGAGGGATATCACTTAGTAGATAGCTCAAGCTCTCCACACAAGTTTGTTGCAAAATCAGCGCTTGAAAATAGTCCCTTAAAGTGGGATATTAGCAAAGAAATGGACTATGTGGTCCAACACCAATTTTCCTGAATTGTAGTTATCCAAAATTCCTGTTATTTTTATGCGGGAGTCCATCCTTACTTAAAGGCATATTATGTGATCTTTTCCAGAGAGCGCCCGCTATTCATTATTTTTTTTAAGAAAGTAGATTTTCTTGCAGATTTACATTTCTGATCATAAATTATACGTACATTCCAAGTTACAGAGCGATACGATTCCTAATTACCTCAAAATCATGGTTTTAGAGTGAATTTAGAGTGAAAATAATAAACTGTCGGATTATCCGACAGTTTATTTTCACTCTAAAATCATGATTTAGAAGTAATTAAGAATCGTATCGCCCTGTAACTTGGAATGTATGTACGATTTATGATCAGAAATGTAAATCTGCAGGAAAATCTTCTTTCAATTTTTTTTTCGATGTTGAGGGCGTTCCCTGGAAAGATCACATATACCTTTAATGGTAGGTTGGCTTTGCAATCGGGACAACCAATCCCTGTTAGTGTTATTGTCATCAAATTGTGAATCTTTGTATGTTAATTCACGTATCACGCACAAGGCTCAGAGCTAATTTTGTGACTCATTATATAAATACATGTAATCTTGTCAAATCGTTGTAAAGGTGGCCGTGGCTGATGTGCGTGCGAATTTAAATATGCTACTGTTTGATATAAATAAATGATGAAAGAGTTGTGATAGGCAGCCAAATTGCTACCAATACCAGATCGGTGTGTTGTTTCTCATCAAACTTTTCTGCGGGCAATAGCGTGGTGGGTTTGCTACGGATTATTCATAAACGATTGCAAATTTAGTACACTGCGTTTATGTTCGAACGCTAGCTGTGCGGATATCGGATTACACACATTTCTTGGAAAGTTCATTTGATATTAAAAGTGCACGTAAAGATTAATGTAGGCAGAACTAAATGCCTTTATATTTTGGTTCGATACGTTTGCTACATTTACTCGTACCAAAATCTTACAAAAACTTGAATAGAGAATTAAATTTTAGCAGCATAAAATTGAGACATCGTGCTGTGGAAACAGTGTTTTGGTGGTTTTGAGGGCCTTTCAGTATAAATATGAACCTGATAATGTCATTCAAAGCATGGCAAACCATAGTGTTCTGAGTAGAACTCATCGAGTTTTACCATAATATTAATAAACATTTGTGATACTTGCAGTAAGATTCCCCGGATCAAAAAATGATAAAACCCCAAATGATCCCATTTTTGTGGAATGGCCCATACCATTCAGTCAAGGTAACTTTCAAACTGGCAGTAAATAATGCAGCAAGTTATTTCCTAGCAATTTTAAATCCTCCGTGAACATGTAGAAAGCTGTTAATTTTGTGATTTATAAATTCCATAAGTAATAATTAAATATGCAACTTTTCCTCAGGTTTTCACTGTTACTGTTGGAGCCCGGTGAAATCTACTTTGAAGATTACAGTGTGTTTTATTATCCTTCAAGATTTAATGATGAAGAGGCTGAAAGCAAGTAAGATATGACAATACCAATTTTGGAACATTTCAATAAAATAAATGAAAATAACTTCTTTTCATACAGGTCATGAACAGGCTGCTGGAAAAAAATGTTAATATCCCAAGAAGCAAGCTCAAGCTCCCCCCCCCCCCCCCCCACCCCCATTTCTTACGTATTTCTTTATTTTGAAAAGGCAAATATTTCCTTTCCCTCCAAACACCAACCTTTCCTTTTCCCGGGAAGAAGCTTCCTGAATTCCAAATATAAATATTTTCCAGGCCTGGTTTTGAAAACCAATTGATCCACATGTCAAAGTGTATCACATTGCATGGTTGGTAATGGTATGGAAAGAAAAGAAAAGAAACACACATGTACATTTGTAAGGAATACAAGCCATACAGAATCCTAGAATGAAAAGTTACTGTAATGGTAGACCAACTTTATGTGAAATGTCAACCAAGAGGAGAAATCATAGTTGGCAAACAATGCACCACAATTTAAAAATATGGCAACAAAATCAAAAGAACGTATCCTATGTATCTACACAATTGTATATGATGTCAGTTAGTTTTATGTGTGATACACATTTCGCACCAAATTTAGGATAGCATACATGCACATGTAGCACTTCAATCAAACTTGCTTATTATATTTGTTTCTTTTTTTCTAAATCTATCCAGGAAGGTGAGAGGAAGACTAAAGGTTTGTTCCAAATCCATTGTATTTGATCCACAAGATACTTCCTATCCAGTAGTCAAGGTAAGTCAAGATATTGTGTCATAATGATATAGTTGTACCAAAATTCAGCCCCCCCCCCCCCCCCCCCCACCCCCCAATGCAATGAGCCTAGCATACAGCAAAGGCAGTGAATTGACCTTTTAAACCTGTAACCAGTGTAATGCAAACTGTTCCTTGTGGGATCATATTTTGGTACTTTCACGGAAAAAATGTTTCAACAGTAAAGAAATTACTTTCAAAATTCATAAATGTGTAATCCTTATGTGGAAATGGCCAATTATCAACATCCCCCCAACATGTCCACTAAGTACCCCTCCGTCCCCGGGAAACAACCTCAGGGTCAGATGTTTGTCAAAGGTTGCGAGAATCCATTTAGATTCTTGCTAAGTAATTCTGACCCTGCAACCTTGCATTTTCAAGAAGAATCTGGACACATTTCTTTTTCAAACTTGTCCTTTGTTGAATGCACTATGTTCAATGACATGCTATAGTTTAATCAGTTCTAATTTGGCGTGAATTGGGAGACTTGTTTTTTAATCTGTGCGCAAAAAGAATCCCTACCACCGCACATATTTATTGGGTAGAGTATGCATCCATGCATCATGCACACTCTCGTCAATAGATGTGTGCCAGTAGGGATGCCCATGGATAAATATTAGCCTTACAATTTTCGCCAATTTGGAACTGATTACACTATAATACATGTATCATAGTGCTCGTTAGAATAACCATTGCCGGGTCAACTGGCTAATGCTAACTTTATTCTGAACCATTGGTCACATTGATCGTAACACAAAGCGTATGGCATATCATAATTTGGAAAAGATATTGGCCCAGGCTTGAACCAGTAACCATGAGTTACTAACATGCCCCGATATTAACCAATTGAATTGTTATCACTGGTTATTGATAACAACATCCTTTTGAATATATACTACACAACGCTATGATTACAGCAAAGACAACAAATTAAAATCATTCATTCTGAGTAAATCGATAACATCATAAAGCCCCCCCCCCCCTTTGTTTCATGATTTTCATCACACTTAAAAAAGAACAATCCAAGACTTTCCTTGACCAGAGACTTGACTTGCGGGTAAATAAGCTTTAAATTTGTCATTACAGTCCAACAATCCTATTAACTCCGCCAATGTCAGCCTCATCTCCAATTTCCATTGTTTTAACAGACATTTGTATTTAAACAATGTTAATTAAACCTCCTTTCACTTTTTCAGTTCATGCTGCGGGATTGTTCCAAGATAGAACAATGGTCAGGTCCACTTATGTCAAGGTAAGTCTGCAGTACAGTGTGGAACTGTGCTTGCAATATAAACTGCTCAAAAAAAGTTCGGACATTTATTTTCAATCACAATTTGTTCAAATATCTTGGGATATGTTCATCATTTAAAAGCTGATGTATTCATCTTTACAATGATTTCCAATTTGAAGCAATCCCTTGTTCCAGAGATCAGCCATATGCTTGAGAACATTGTGAGGTCACAATCTGAAAGTGCCACAATCAACACTATTTTTTGCTTAAAAATCAATAGATCATCATATCACACTACACTGTAGAAGGGGTCAATATAACACTTCATTGAACAGACGAGCACGAAATAGTGTTGATTTTGGCACATTCAGATTGTGACCTCCCCATGTTCTTAAGCAAGTAGCTGAGCACTGGAGCAAGGGATTGCTTCAAATTTGGTATCATTGTAAAGATGAACACGTCAGCATTACATGGATATAACACTTAATGAACATATCCCGTGATATTTAAAAATCTTGCGCTAGAAAAAACATTCCGAACTTTTTTTGGAGCAGTTGACATTTTATAAGTAAATTCAGTGTCCTATATTGATACTGTACCGACTACCTGTTTGATAATGTTATAATATCCTTCCTTGTATTATGGAAATATAGTAGACTGGCTGAGAATACCAAATCTTGCTTTTCAGTGCAATTGGTTGATGTGGGGTGTTGGCTTGGGTATTCCTTTATGTTTGAATGTTTTGCCACTTTCAACGCCCACAATTTGGATCATTGACTGGATCCATAACAGCATCAATAATTTTCAACATCATCAACATTTTTGATGAAAACGTTATGAAAAAGGTCCTTATGGACCCTATAATTTCAGAAGTGACTAACACAGTTTAATGATGGATGACATTAAACAAATTCCAAATTTGGAGAATTTTTTTTCTCATATTTTTTTAACTTTATTTATTTTTTGTTGTTATGGAACAGGTTATGTTGCTACTAATTTTTATTGGAATTTGGTAATTTTTTGCAGATTAAATGTTTGCACTTTGCTGATTTTCAGCAATTTTGCTCATTTTTAAATTTGCGATATTAAAGAAAGGGTCCCGCAAGCACAACATTGAGCATTATTTGTTAGAAAAAATAATTATCAAGCCGAAATTACGTAATTATATAGAACAAAACACCATACTAGTCACAAAAATGAATAAAAACTGCCATCACTCAACATGCAATTTTTAAAATTCGCGGCGATCGAAAGTCCCGGTGTCGATGACGTCATAGGTATCGGTGCTCAAATTTGCGCATGTGCATTGTATAACTATGACATCATCGACACTGGGACTTTTGATCGCCGCGAATTTTAAAAAGTGCATGTTGAGAGATAGCGGTTTTTATTTGTTTTTGTTATAAGTGTGGTGTTTTGTTCTATATAATTACAAAAGTTGGGCTAGATAGTTATGTTTCTAACATATAATGTACACTTTTATGCTTGCGGGACACCTCCTTTAAAGCTCATTACATAGACTTATACACAAACTAAATATATTCCTGTTTTTATTTTCGTGGTAGCTTCTTGGACCGCGAAAAGCGCGAAAATTAATGTACCACAAACATTTCAACGTTTACAGTACTTGTTTGATTTGATTTGAAGAGATAATGTTTATGCTTACCATCATTTTTCATCATAGGTTGGGCAACCGAGGAGACATGATCATGATAGAATGTAAACAGACAACAGAAATGATGAAAGATAACATCATTGGACCATATGAATTTAGAAAGGTACATCAATACTGTAAAAGCCAATATTTTCGCCCATTTTGATATCATAGACATTTCACGAATTGTTTTTTTTTCGCGGGCGACCTTCTAGATGCACTGCATGAATGTTGAAAAACTATATTTTCGTGTGTTATAATTTTCGCGAAAATAAAACCTCCGCGAAAAACTTGAGTTTTGTTAAATTGTGTTTGCAAGCATGATGATGGTGGCTATAGGATGAATGATACCCCATTGAAATCTGCTGTAAATCAAATCAGCTGAAATTAAACAACACTGAATTGGTATTCCTGTCATGAATGAGTATGAGTCTTTAAACTCTTGTTTTCCTCAAATTCCAACTACAATTTCAGACTTCATTTTATATATCTCAAGTGGTTTAACACTCAAGACTAGAATTATTTTATTGTCCCATTGTTAAGAATCACAATCCAGTAAGTACCTCTTGTAATTACACTCATCCATTTGCCATGATCAATTAGGTTTGAATGGTTAGTTGAGTATATTCAATCAATTTATCAATACTATAAAGTGGATGGCTGCACCAGTGACAATGTGTTTAAAACAGTGCAACTTTTAGGCAAACAGTCTGAATATTGTTCGAATCTGTGTCTGAATTTAGCTGTGACACGTAGTAAGACAGATAGTTCCCCATTATAGGGGACTCAAGGAAGTTTTTGATTTGATTTTTTGAATTTTTTGAGCGCTGTAATTATTGAACTATTAATCAAATGCATATAAAAGTATACATTTTGGAAAGGATCAAGGAAATGGATCAGAGAATCCAAAAAGGGAAAAAAGGGAAACAAAAATGGAAACCTTTTTTTGTTGGCACTTTTTAGTCAAAATTTCAAAGAAAATAAGATTAGGTTAAATAAAAAGTTCCCCCTTAAAATGACTCTGCCAAGCTCATACATTTTGCCTAATTTCAGATGGTTTGATGTTTTGTATATTCATTTGGCTAGTAATAGTATTACAGAAAATCAAAAGACATTTGTTGAATTAGCCAAGTAAAGTGGATACTGGTACCTATACTCTATGTGTAGTAACTTTACAGGCGCAGCATTAATTTACGCACATGTGTGTATCTTCCATCTCTCTACACTCGTGTGTATACACCAGCGCCTCGAGTATTCCTGTGCGTGTATGTGCTGCAATTAGTAGAATATGCAGTTACATCACTGATGGGTAAATAGACTATAGCTAGCTAATTATTGTCATGTTTTTTACTTCCTGTTACATTCTTAACAACTCTTTCTTCTGCTTAATAATTACCAATGTACACTGATTATGAAAAGTGGCTAATACTTAAGCATGTTCACTAAATAATGAACCCATAGGAATGTGTACTAATAATCATGATGATATATGACCTGACTTTTGACCACTAACTAGTGAAATGGTATCTTTAAGAAAGCTTTTTCCTAAAAGTTCAAGACACTTTCTCTCTAAAAAGTGTAGACAAAAGGTAGAGTAGCCAGCTTGATTTTACAAATGACTGCACTGAACAGCAGACAAATTCGATGAGCTTGGTATAGCCACTTAATTGCCATGTTTCCTGTAAAAGCACCTATTTTAAAGATCTCTCAAAATTTACTCAGATGACCTACACATTTAATATTCATTGTGGCTGGAGGTAAATGTCCAATAAATCTAAATTGACAGGTCATGTCATCTGTTTTACTTCAGTAAAACATGCGCATCTATCTGTCCGGATTATTTTTGCACAGTGTATTTTTTCAGCAATTAAGATTTATGTAATCTCATTAAAAATGGAATATTTGTGTGTATAAAATATAAATATTAGCACGCTTGAAAGAAACACCCAAAATATATGTATACAATTTCCATAACAATAAAGAGAAAAAAGAAGAAAAACAAACAAAAACAGGTGGTTCAAAAAACCTAGCTGGATCTATCTACCTAATGTATAACATTTTCTACTTACAGGAGAGGGATCAGCACAGATTTTCACTCAGTTTTGTGACACCTGAAGACATCCTAAACCAGATGTGCCAATTACACAGAGCATCAACATTACCCTTCGCAGATGAAGCAGCCATGGTAAGGCCAAAAAAAAAATTGTTATGTTGTCCTCCACAGCTTTCAGAGAGGACGGGCGGGCGGATTTTTTAAAAAAAAATTAAAAAAATTCTTTTACCAGCGGCAGCTCAAAATTCAGCCAACAAGAAGTTGAAATCACTCTGAGAGTCGCACATATATATATGTTATAAACACTTAATTTAATATTCAATGCCATTTAAACTGTTTAAAAAAGAAATCTGACAAAAAATCTGACAAAAAATCTGAAAAAAATCTGAAAAAAGAAAATCATTTAAAAAAAAATAAAAAATAGGAGCGGCCCTAAATCTGGAGCGGGCGGTCGAGGACCGAGGACAACATAACAACTTTTTTTTTTGGCCTAAGGAACATCACAATATAAGTAGTGCTGATAGGATGTGCACTGTTGGCTGGTAGCCACCTAAAGTGTAATGACGAAAGGGTTCTGAATAAATAAAATTGTAGAGATAATAATTGGCTAAAAGCGCTTTGGGAGTGTGCTTGCATGGTGGAAAGCACTATATAAGTAATAAGAACTGTCTATTTATTAATATTATTAATATCATCCTCATCCAGTGTTCAAAACAGAATTGACACATAATCTTTAGGTTTGCTGAGGGCCCTATTTTCTCATTACGTCCCATTAAAATGCTTATTAACCTCATGACTATAGGCTTATGGAAATATGTGTTTTTTATCCCTCTGTGTACTAAAGTAATTCCAAGCGTAATTGCGCAATTCTGGCATAGACGAAATTCATACATATAATCCAGCCTCAAAACCAGGAGTTGTTTTCGCAATGGTTAACAAATTTTGGCTCCTGGTGTTTTCCACATTTTGCACAGTATAGGACCAGAAGCTATTTTTGTCAAAAAAGAAGAAAAAAAGTTGCTCCTGGTCCATGCACACTTATTTTGTAACTTGCATATAATTTTATTGTCATCGCAGCCAGCCGGCTGAATTGTAACAATATTACAAATTGAATACATTATTAAACAGTGCAACGTCCAGGCAGCAGCTAAATCAGCGCCAAGTTGCGACATAAACCAACATGAACAAACATACATAACCCCTATATAGTAACCCCTATGATAGGCAATGTAGACTAAGTGCTTTGCCCAAGGACACAGACACATTAGCACCAGCGGGGCTAGAACTCACAACCTTATGATTAGGAGTCCTGCACTATTCCCCTGGACCACACATGCTCTACATTTCGCAAAATGTTTCAAAAATGTCAAAACTATTGAATGTCATTACCATATTTGGAATCAGCGTGAGAAATGCATTAAAATAAGGCAAAAAAAAAAAAGTTGACAGTCAGATTTTTTTCCTTTTTTTTTGTTTTGATGTTTTAAAATTTAAACAGGGAGATACTACACAAAAACACGTATTAAAGATTTTGTTGTTGATTTTTTTTTTTTTTGATTTTTTTTTTTAAATTTTTAATTTTTTTTAAACAAGCAGATACTACTCAAAAACATGTTTTGTATCTTTCTTTATTGTTATGTGCTTCTTTCAATTTTTAAATTTTTTTAAATTTTTTTACTTTGAAAAAAAAAGAAGAAAAAAGAAATAGCGACCCTAGATTTCCGAAAATTTGGGTCGGTCGAAAAGGGCAAGCCAATTTCTTCTTTTTTTGGCCTAAGAAGAAACATGCCTAGTATTGGTTCAGTAATCCTTGAGATCAGCGTTCAAAATAGTGGTAATCCGTGCACCCAAATTGAACAAATTTCCTGGCGGATAACCTTTTTTTTCTTGCTGGTTATTCAACCGATAACCAAGATTTTTACCCCAAAACAACTGAAACAATTGCGGAGAACAACACATTGTGAAGGATAGCCAAAATCTTCTGCTGGGTTATCTCCCGGATAACCCATTTATTTTTCTTATTTCTACCACTGCTTGAGATTCCTCTGAAAAATGTGTTTTGTATGGTAAAACTAAAAAAATACTAGCCGCGTGGATAGTGTGAAGGGGCCAGAGTAAGTCATTTACATCTGTTTTTGTTGATTATAGTGATATCTGTTGAATTTTATTTCAGATTGGGGCTATTGTATACTCAAGACAGAACCGAGTTAGTTTCAATACTAGCTGGTTGGAAAACCTCTATGAGAAAATTGTCATGGAAACTGTTGGTGATCGCATTACCCCATTGGTTGTCAATCCAGGTCGTGTCATGCTTACGTCATCCAGACTCTACTTTCAGCCTTTTAACAACGTAGAACCGGTAAGCGTAATCATAATAATTCAGGTGTTTATTATATTTAGGTAAGGCGTTGTTAATGTGAGCACATAATCCAATTAAAGGCATATTATGTGATCTTTTCCAGGGCGCTCTATTCATGATTTTTTTTAGAAAGTAGATTTTCTTGCAGATTTACATTTCTGATAATAAATCATAAAATATGAGTTACAGAGCGATGCGATTCCTGATTACTTCAAAATCATGTTTTTTAAGGGTTGAAAATAGATTGTTAGCTAGCGAACAGTTTATTTTCACTCTATTTTCCCTCTAAAAACATGAATTTGATGTTATTAGGAATCGTATCGCTCTGTAACTCAGAATATATTTATGATTTATGATCAGAAATGTAAATCTGCATGAAAATCTACTTTCTAAAAAGAATCATGAATAGAGGGCGCCCCCTGGAAAAAGATCACATAAGGCCAAATAAAAAAAATTCATGTTTAGCGTCCCGCTCGCTTCCTTTTAAAGGTTTATTATGTGATCTTTCCAGGGAACGCCCTCAACATCGAAAAAAAAATAGAAAGCAGATTTTCTTGCAGATTTACATTTCTGATCATAAATCATGCATACATTCCAAGTTACAGGGCGATATGATTCTTAATTACTTCAAAATCATGGTTTTAGAGTGAAAATAAACTGTCGGAATTCCGACAGTTTATATTTTTCACTCTAAATTCACTCTAAACCCATGATTTTGAGGTAATTAGGAATCGTATCGCTCTGTAACTTGGAATGTAAGTATGATTTATGATCAGAAATGTAAATCTGCAAGAAAATCTACTTTCTAAAAAAAAATGAATAGAGGGCGCTCTCTAGAAAAGATCACATAATATGCCTTTAAGGAGCCGGCTCCTTTTTCTTTTCTTTTTTCTTTTTGAATAACAAACAAGCAAAAAACAATTAAATTAAATTAAAAAATAAAAAAAATCATATTTTTTTACTTACTTTTTTACTTTGTATGAATCTGTTTGCCCCATGAAATAAACTTGTACTCTACATCTCAGAACTCAGGACAAGACATCAATTTGGTCTCATTTTCTGTTTCATCTTGCCCATAAGAAGCCAATATGTAATTTCTTGAGTCCAAGTGGCTGTCATTTTGAAAAAAGCAGGCAACCATCTTGAAAAATAGCCCGGCCAGCTATCTTGACAAAATGTGTCGGGCAGCCATTTTGGAAAAAAAGAAAGAAAAAAAAGGGCCCCCTCCTTCCTTATTAATGGCCTCCTCCTTCCTTATTTTCAAAAAGGCAGGACGCTAAACATGTTTTATTTTTTATTTTGCCTAATATGCCTTTAACATGGCACGCCTGTAAATCAATCCATCTGGTATTTTATTACAAGATATCTTTATTTGGCATAGCCATTGAAATGGGATATTTTCTACCATATTTTGATCAAACACAACTAAAATGGTACACAAATATGGACAATCTTATTTTAAACATTGATAAATTCAGACAGCCTGCTATAAATATTAGCATTAATTTAGACCATGGACTTAATATAATTTAAGTCCATGTTTAAATTTAATTTCTGACTGTAGTAAGCCATTGTCCTGTATAAAGCACATGGTTATCCACTTATATCCACTTAATATCATATTGATTAATTGATTGAATGTACTCAACTAGCCATTCAGGCCTAATTAGTCATGGCAAAGGAAGGAGTGTATAATGATCATAACAATTGGTGAGTACAAGTGGTATTTGCCTGAATTGGATTAGTTTTCATGAGGGCAAATTATTAAATTCCAGTCTTGGGTAGCATATAACTCTAACATTTCTGAAATGTAGTCTTAATAAAATCGTATTTTAAATAAAGATCAATTGCTCTCATTCATATGGGAATTTAAATCCAGAAATGTCATCTAAATTCAGATAGTTACAATTGATATTTTGATCCTCATGCACACATCTCATGTCGATAAACCCTGGTATTAATAATTGTACCCTGGTTGGTTACAATGATCGACTTATTTGGTGTTATCTATACTTTTGGCAAAAAGTTAAGGAAAAACCCGGGGGGGGGGGGGGGGGGGGGGGGGGGGGTGGGTGGGGGGGGGGGGGCACTCAACTTTTTTTGGGGTAGGGGTGTGCCGCCCAGGGTCTTGAAAAGGGGGGCTAATACATAACAGAGCTAAGTGGATTTTATGACAAAAAATAGGGTCTTAGGAACTGATTTTTTTTCAAAAAAGTAGGTCTTGAGAACTGGCATATAGTTACATTTTGATTAGCAAGAACGCAAATGTTTGATTTTGGGGGGGGGGGTTTTAGAACGAAACATTTTTCGAAGAATTGAGGCTTTTGGAACGCAAAATTTTGCGATATTTGAGTTTTCAATAAAATTGGGGTCTTTAGAACTGATGCAGGCTCAAAAGGGGGTCATAAGAGCTAGCAGCAGAGGGTGAAAAAGGGTGTCTTCAGCGCGGCACATACCTATACCCTTTTCCAATGTCAGTGCCCCCCCCCTGGCAAAACTAGCTCTGGTACTGAGCTTTGAGCGTAGCGAGAGGCGACCAAAGGGAGCAGCTCTGGAGTATCCACCCCTGATGTGATAACCCCTATGGGCCCGCAAATTTACATTCCGTTTCCCCCTCTCAGCTCTGGTATTGAACAATCAATTTCTATTCTGGACGATAGTGACATGCCGCCCTAAACTGAGATTGGTAAAACCCAGCTGTAATATGACTGTCAGATCATAATTATAACAGCAGATAAAGCGAAAATACCACCAAGATTGATACCTGAAGGTTAACTTGCTACAAAATTTATACATAATGACGATGCATATTCTAGTGCCGTCCCAACATTAGAGCCGGGTCTCAGGCTATTGAGGAGGCACGAGTCTAGTGCTAAGAAAAACAAGAACACATTATTTTACATAATGTATACAAAATAGGCTTAGATCTTTCAAAATGTGTTTAATCTAATCTGAACAAAGCTAATTTCACTTATTTTATAACAGTGCAGGTAATTTTAATGAAGGTCAGTAGCTCACCAAATATTTGATAGCATGTTTATGTTTGTTTCTTGGTTTAGGAGCCGGTCATCAAAATCAATCTGTCTGATATCAAGAGACTTGTGAAGAAGAGGTTTCTTCTGAGACAAGTGGTGAGTAAAGTGTGGCTATTTTATTCTGAAAAAGTGTACTTTAGGTCCCAGATTCTGAACTGTACTTGTATCGTCCGATACTGGAACACCCAGTATCGTTCAAAACTGGTACAAAGTCAGTATATTGGCACATATAAAATGTTCCAGTGTTTGGCGATACAGGAACACAATTATGTACCAGTTTCGTTCAATACTGGGACAATTCACTACTGGTAGTATGATGTGTGAACCAGTATCGCCCGATACTGAAACATAAAAACGTTCCAGTGTCGCTCGATGCTGGAATACAATTTGGTATTCCAGTATTGGACGATACTGGCAAATTTCATGTCAGTATCGTGTGATACTGGTATACCAGTATCTGGGACCTAAAGTACACTTTTTTCCTTTTATTCAATCATCATTTTTCAGATATTTCATGATATAATTTATATTGTGTTACACAGCACAAAACGCTGATGTTGTTATCTTTCCAATGGTACGCTATAATTCATATCAATCACTTGTTTTAGTACTTAAACTCGATCCTCTGTTCAATGTAGCGTTATATTAATAAATAACTACAGAGTATAATGATGCACAAAATGATGATGATTTTGGCACATTCAGATTGCTTCAAATTTGTTATAAATGGTAAGATGCAGGCTTCCTGTTAAGGTTTGATAAATTCGCATCCATATCGACGCAAGTTTGCCGACAAGGTGGCAAAAAATTGCGTCCATGGGCTGATTGTTAGGGCGCCATCTATTGTTGAAATTGTATTTGACGTCATCCGACGTGTTTCAACTTAAATCCAAGATGACAGCTCGCCGACCCGTAATCCCGGAAATGACAAATCCACAGCGAAAATCACATTTTAGCGAGCATAAATGTAAGAAAATGCACAGATTTGACTAAATAAACGGACCATTTCCAGGGAATCTCTACCCCGGATCTCCACCATAAATTTGCATTAATTAAGAGTGATTTAGCTTACAATTTGTTTTCTTCAAATAAGCTTATTATTATTTTGTTGAACTTTTTTTTTGAGTTTCGGGAACTTGCGCAAAATAACAAGAGTTTAAATCTGGATCCTTAGCTTCGGGATCCATATAGCATCCTGTCAGGATCAACTCAGTTGCGTTTAAATCATCTGCCAATTTATTTGTTTATTATTTACGTGTCGTATTATAAGCAACTCTTACACAGACGCAAAGCAATCGCTTTACACATAATATCTTACCCATCACACTGTGTAAATGCTGGTAACGTGGTTAATCAACGATATGAAATATATCGTGTGGTTTGACTTTCATGTTTACACGATATGGATCAGATTTCATATGTGGGTCAAAATATACTACTTAAGGTGTTACAAAGTGTGACACAAAATAAAAAATGTCAACTCTTTTATTTTTGTCTCCAACAAGGTTAGAATTATAAATTATAAATTATATATTATCACGGCATTTCTCCACTTTTGACTTCATTTATTTGTTAGAATTATAGTATACATATTCATCTTTCATAATACAGAAAACACAATATAGGTCACAGACCATAAACTCCATGAATTTAATTTTTAGATCATTAATGTTCTTGCGTATGTTAGATTTGCAAACAAAATATTGTAATTTTCAGCAATCAACCAATATGGTATTATAGTCTATTGTGGTTATTTAGGTGTAGTATGGTGTGCTATAACTGACTGAAGAAAAATATGTGGAATAGTATAATTTTTGGGGTAAAATTATCATAAATTAAATTTGTATGTCCGTCAAGCTCAACGTACGCAAAATGTCTGTCAAAAGTAACGTACGAATTGGTAAGTAGGCCAAAACACTATATCCGAACAGGGAAATTGATTAAAATCGCTAGGCAGTGTATATATGAGACCTGTCACCACAAAATGAGCGTTAAGTCGCCAGTGTGCATTAGAAGATATGGTCCAATGAACATGCCAAAAATCAATAGAAAACAAAGGAATTTTGCAACTTCAATTTGAATTTTGACAGGGAAAACATTGAGTAAATACGACGTGTTGCATATCATTTTCAAGCTTGATTCTTGAGTATTCTGAATCTGCAGAAACCTCAAAATTAAATTTTCCGACTTAACTCTCATTTCGTGATGACGGGTCTCATATGTTTTTTTACACACTTCAGTCAAATCTGAACTAGAGCCATGAATGCTGATTTTTTTTCTTCTTTTCAATACAATGCGTCTGTCTAAACTAACATACGCAAGAATCTTGCGTACATTATTTTTGTTTGACAGACGGCACTTCTTCATGGATTATGCCATCAAAATACCTTTTCCGCACAAAGTGATGATGTTACCAAGTTGGGTGTAACTAAAGCTATTTTATGTTGAATAATCAGCTATATCACCATAGTTTAGCTGGAATTACAGCACTATCTGCGTACGTTATTGTTTGATGGACATTGTGAAGTTTATTTTTAAAATGATTTAATGTACAAAATAAATGGTAGCCACTTATAAATTGAACCTAATATCTAGAGATAGGTGATTTATGATAGTTTTACCCTTTTTGTTTTGCTTCTATAGTCATTGTTATAATAAATGATGGCCTACAAGATGAAACAAATGTTTGACGGACATTATAACGTACGCAAGAATTAATTTGAAATATTTTGTTTATATTATGTTTAACCAAACTTCAGAATGATATTCCTATGTTTTCTTAATTGATATACTTTTGTCACACTGGTCATATTTATTTGTATAGGGATTCATATATAATCTTATACGTTATAAGATGTTCTAAAAAGGGACCTCTGGGCATGTCACAAAATCAGGGTGTAAAAACAGCGTTTTTGACAACTATTTCCCTTTAAATTCTTTTGTAGTATACTATATAGGAGTGACTTGATATTGTGTATGTTATATCTTTATCAGCTAAACTTGCCCCTAGACTAATAAAAAGCTGATTTCTATCATTATTATTTTTTTAAATTACAAACAGAAAATTTCGCTTGAAAATAACACCTTATCATATTGTGACCCATGTGTTAAAAATTGCAGACTAAACGATAAATTAGTGCATTTGTTTAAAATACATCTAATGTTCAAATAGTTTGGTTTGTCAAGGATAATATGGATGGAAATATGTTTTCTCAAATTGAACTATCAACATTTAAATTATTGTTGATTTTTAATCAATTTTCTAACTCATGGGACACTTTTTTTGAGACATCCTGTAGATCACAAAGCTTTATTTTAACATTGGTAACCACTGCATGTTCATTTATGTTACTTGTAAATAAGCTTAGATGAGTATCAACACAACACTATCTGATGTCAAAACTTCACAATACACCTACTCACTGCGAAAATACCAACGCCTCTCAGATTCAAAGATCAAGAACAGATAATTACTGAAACGTTCCCTCCTATGATAGGGGAAGGGAATGTTCCAGAGGAAACCGCAATCAAGTCTATCAAAAAGCAACCAAATAATACTATCCACACCAAAAACGACGCCAATCATGCCTTATCCTTCAGTTTTAATACTTTCCATGTAGCACACGTGTGCAGACGACATTCCAAAATTTCAGAAAATGTTTCAAAAATGTCAAAATTGTGAAATTTCATTACCATATTTGGAATCACTATGAGAAATGCATTGAAGTAAGTACAAGCATGCCTAGTGCTGGTTCAGTAATCCTAAGATAGGCCTTGAAAGTTGGGAAAGGTTTCTGAAAAATCGGTTTTGTATATGGTGAAACCAATAGCCGTGTGAAAAGTGTTAAGTTGACACCTAAACACTCAACTCCCTTCCAATACTCTTTCGCTCTCTTCTTTTCTAGGGACTCGAGATATTCTGTGCAACAGATACCTTCAAATCAGACATGTTCTTAGTATTTTCCAAGCCAACTATCAGAGATAGACTGCACGATAAGCTTATAGCTCAGTCGGGTAAGTTTTCAATTACGTCTTTGTTGTATACCTTTATGAATCTGAGATGGGACAAATAGTGTCATTTGCCAACAAAATAAATTGTTTGTTTGTTGCCCTCAAGTGCCCAAAGAAATTGAGGTCGGGTCGGTGTTTTTTTGTTTTGTTTTCTGAAAAATATTACTTCCAGACTGTGGCTGTCGTGGTTTTTGTCAAGACAAAATTGGTAAATGTCAATTTTACTAATTGTGTCTAGTGTGATTGCAGTTTTAAAACTTTTTATTCAAGCCAATGTATTGATTTCCAGCAGAAATTCAATTTTTCTAAACAATTTGGGTATATTTTAAATCTGAAAAAAAAAGTTATTTGACCCTAATTGTTTTTGGCCTTATAGAGCCAAGAGGGACAGGGGAGTCAAATACAGGGTGTCCCAAAAGTATCCATACCTTGCGGGTCTTGCAGAAGGACGCATGGTGTATGTTGTTGTAATCACATGCTGCATGCCTGGGGGCCATTCATGTATACAAGTTGTAATCATCCGTGTGAATGCACTCTCAAAATCTACCCTAAATGGGGATTCTCAAAAAAGGAAAAAAGGACCCTTAACCCTTTGAACACTGACACCCCTGAGTAAACGGTAGCCCCACCCTGACACCCCTGCCGAAATACCCCTCAATAGGGCATAATGTTACTGTCTGTATAGTTCCCATAACAGTTACTAGCACTTTTTTAGTTGCAATATTCATGCTTACCGTGTCTTGTTCATCCTTATTACTATAGTCAGAATCATATTATATCCTCCGTATCAGAGTCCATGACCCTTGCTAAAACATCTGCTGCCGGCGGCGCCATTGAAAAATCCGAAAATCCGATCAAAATTGATGAAGTTCCTACCCTTTAACCAGCACAGATCGTTTTCAACGCATTGTCAGACTAAGCTTTATGCAGCCCGTAGCCCCCAGTCTACTCCACAGATCGTTTTCAACGCATTGTCAGACTAAGCTTTATGCAGCCCGTAGCCCCCAGTCCACTCTCCGGGTCAAAGGGCATGTGTACATGCGATGGGGAATCCCCCAAAGCTTGTAAACAGTGCGCACATGTTAGCGGCCGGAAATCCGGCCGCCAGTGTATATACGATACTCGTATTAGCCTGAAATCCGGCCGCCAGTGTATATACGATACTCGTATTAGCCTGAAATCCGGCCGCCAGTGTTCAAAGGGTTAACAATGATGTAGCCGGGGATGTAGCTCAACAAATCATACTCTTAGCAAAGGATATAGGTCCTCAAAACGGCGTTTTGGCTGAAATAAACATATGAAGTAATTGTATGATTCAATGTTGTAGTAGATCTTGACCAGGGATAGCTATGCATTCCCGATTGCCGACCGGCACTCTAAAAAGAAAAAAGGTAAAAAAAAAAAGTTGTTTTGTTGTTGTTTTGGATAAAATCATTAAACTGCCTCATAAAACATTAAAAGTGCATTAAAAACTCCCTAAAAAATCATTAAGAAGGCCTCTACAAGGCCACTTCGTTCGCCGTCAGTAAAATTAGCCGGTACTCAAAAAATTATAGCTACATCCCTGATCTTGACTCTGGGGCCTAAACATTATGGGCTATTTTACAATGATGACATTTGACTTTTAGCTCAAGCGACCCTTAGCGTGGATTGAGGTTGAAAAATACATCCTTAAGGGGTCACACCACTAAATAGAGCTCCATAGGGATATGTACAAAGCCACTGATATAAAACTCTGTTTTAGACCACTAAATTGCGAAATTGGACCCCGTAGAGTCATTTTTAGCTTACTACAGTACTACAGTAAGCTAAAGCGACCTGACGCGAAAGGTCACGGTATAGGTCAAGGGGAAAGTGCGACTGTGAAATATGGTTTTATCTTGGTCACACAAGTGGTTATTTGTCGGGAAATGTACTTGAGAAAGTGAAACAATATGATCGCATAAATATGTTATAAAATGGGCCTGATTGCCATTCAACAAAATAGGCAATTTCGCGTTATTTTCTTTATTGTCATAACTGTATTGAAAATGCATGTAAACGCTATGATAGAAAAGTTGATTAACACATGGCATGCATGTATCATGACGTACAAGCGTGATTGTCTTATTGTGATTGGTTTAACTACTAGAGATCATTATTATTCATGATACGAAATCAGCGGAAAGTAAAAATACAGCCGTCAAAGTGAAAAATAGGTGGGGAGGTCGTTTTTCGTTAATTGATGTTAATCGCTTCTGTATATATTCCTCAAACTATATCTCCGATTTCAGCGGCCAAAATTATTGGAAAATAATGTTTTAAAAGGTTTTTCATCATGAGGTGCTGTTAGAAATTCGCGAAAAAGAGTAAAACTTACGAATATTGCCTTGCCAAAATGTTGAATTTGCGTGATTTATCGTGCCGTAATATCTTTTATTACCCCCACCAGTTTTGTATCGTCTGCCATTGATGCGTACATCAAATGTCAAATCTACATAATATAGTCCGATGTAAATGAGGCAATTACATTTACCGAGTTACCCCGTCTGTTTCAATGTGTCGTGAGCTTTCCTCGAGCTGTAGCACGTGCGAATATGTGAGGGTGCAGTGTTTAATAACGAAACAATCAGAGTCTCTACGGGTTCACTCATTTTTTGAAAGTCGTGTTAACGGGGGAGGGTTGGGTTTAACGGCACATTTATGTATTATATTTAGATATTGTGTAACTTCCGCCATGTCGAAATTCCACATTTAATACAAATTTACTCAATAAATATTCATAATGACATGCCGCATGTTTATATTATAGCTCAAGTAATTTATTGAAAATAAAAACATTGTTTATATAAAACATGACACCCCTTTCAAAAGTGAAAGCGTCCAACCCCCCCAAAAAGTTTTCAGTCCGAGCATGCCGCGGCCGTGTGTTCTGAGAAAAAAAATGGCGTCTTCTCACCTATTTCATGTTCTGTTTCTTGTTGTTCTGTAATACTTCAAGTTGTTTTCATCTGCATCTACTTTGACGTTAATTTTTAGCAGATAAAAAATGACTACGAGTGAGTCGAAAGGCTGATATAGCCTAGACGTGAGTACAAAATAAACCAAATATAAAATGAAAAGGGGTACTTTAAAATAAATAATACATCATCGTCCAACCCGCCGCCTGTTCCTCATACGGTTGTTCTCCTACTAAAAAAGGAACCCAAGAGTATGGCGCCGCTCACATCTCCAGCGGTGTGTGTTTATGTACGCACGATGTTGCTCTAAAATTCGCTTCATTGTGCACATTTGGTTGCACTTATGAACGTTTTATGCATTTTGGTAGTACACAAAATTATTCTGATGGTAAATCTTGAAAGAATCGCGATTTTAATATGTAATGTTAATGTCCGGAAGCTGATTAAAACCAGTGCAGATTTGACAATAATAAAAGGCAAATGAAGACAACACAGAGAACAGAAGTACATCTACTGTACAGTACAGTACACTTTGGTGGACATTTAGTATATTTTATTGCGTTTTCACTTCCTCGAAAATCTGGACTACCAATTTTCGTAAATCCCGAGTCCCGACCGAAAAACAAAATCGAGTCCCGGGAGCACTATAATTCCCGAACATCCCAGCCTAGCCCTATGCCTATTATAGGCTATAGCCTAGGCTATGTTATGTATGGTTAAACCAGGGAGGTGTAATATCTCTTTGGTTAAAGGTATATTATGTGATCTTTCCAGGGAACGCCCTCAACATTAAAAAAAAATTGAAAGAAGATTTTCTTGCAGATTTACATTTCTGATCATAAATCTTACATACATTCCAAGTTATTTAGCTTTGTATTCCTGAAAGAGAAAAAATAGAGAATAAATCCTTGTGTTATCTATATAATAATACGCTACTCTCTGTCTGTCTGTTTGTTTGTTTGTCTGTTTGTTTGTCTGTCTGTGCGCGCTTTTTCGTCGCCTTCCCGGGGTCGGGCGGCATTCAAACTCAGTGGGTGGGTGCAGCTCGGTCCCCGCAAGTTCGCATTCGCTAGAGCGTACAAGGTCAAAGGTTATATAGGGGTCAACTTTTTGAAGTTGGTCGGATCATGCTTAAACTCGGTGATCGCGATGCGAGGCGAGCATGGCAAAAATAAAACGGGTTGGCGTTTGTCGGGTCTTCTGGTGTCAAAGGTCGTCTAGGGGTCGAATTTTCAAAGTTTGTCCGATCAGGCTCAAACTCGGTGACGGGAAGCCTGAATACGAGTCGAGCGTGGAAAAAATAAAACGGCTTTGCTTTTCTTGGGTCGTCCGGGGTCAAAGGTCGTCTAAGGGTCGAATTTTCAAAGTTTGTCCGATCGGGCTTAAACTCGGGGACAGGAAGCCCGAATGAGAGTCGAGCGTAGAAAAAATAAAATGCCTTTGCTTTTCTTGGGTCGTCTGAGGTCAAAGGTCATCTGGGGTCAAATTTTTTAAGTTTGTCCGATCGGGCTTAAACTCGGGGACGGGAAGCCCGAATGCGAGTCGAGCATGGAAAAAATAATACGCCTTTGTTTTTCTTGGGTCGTCAAAGGTCAAAGGTCATCTAGGGGTCAAAATTTTAAAGTTTGTCCGATCGGGCTTAAACTCGGTGATGAGAAACTCGGTGATCTGTTTGCTCAGTCCCGCAAGAGCAAGTTCGCATTCGCTAGAGCATACGAGGTCAAAGGTCATCTAGGGGTCAACTTTTTGAAGTTGGTCAGATTGTGCTTAAACTCGGTGATCACAATGCTCGATGCGAGGCGAGCGTGGCAAAAATTTAACGGGTTAGCGTTTGTCGGGTCTTCCGGGGTCAAAGGTCGGGGTCACAAAGGTCGTCTAAGGGTCGAATTTTCAAAGTTTGTCCGATCGGGCTTAAACTCGGTGACGGGAAGCCCGAATACGAGTCGAGCGTGGAAAAAATAGTTTTCAACAAACAAACAAAAATCATGTTTACATTTTTTGAAAATTTGGATGTAGGCCCTTTTGCAACAAAACTCCATCTGTTTGTACTTAGAGAAAAAATACCACCAAAAAAAAATCATTTATTTTAATCATTTAAAAAAAATAAGTTTGATACAGAAATGTATAGCTCACAATCATATGTTTCAAGGAAATAAAGTCATTTTTTTTCTCAAAAAGACCTACATCTCATTGTAAACTATTGAAGTCAGGCTGCGACAATTACGCTGCCCGAATGCCCGGGGCAAGTGCTATTCATTTCGGGCTACTACATTTTCAAGTAGCAGTGCCCGTTCGGGCAATCACATTTTTTCAGTATGCTGCAATGGGTTGACTATTGACTCTATAGCTAAGCTTCAGATTTCATTCTTACCACAATAAAGTTCATCAAATTGTCGCTGACTTTGTTTAAAAACAGAAATAAAACTGTCCGTAGACTGTAGTAAACAAATACAAACATGTACAATCTTGCATTTCAACCTGGCATAGTCAGCACTCGGCATACCTCATGACCTGACGATGACCCCGGCTCAGTTTCCAGTCAAAAATATTTCGGGCAAGGTTCGGGCAAGTTATTTTGCTCAACAGCTTGCCCGATCGGGCTATTGAAAAATAAAAATTCATCGCGGCCTGATTGAAGTTGTTGTTTTGTTTTAAAAGGGCCTGTATCCTGATTTAATTCTGGACACAGGCCCTTTTGCAACAAAACAACAATTTCAATGACTGTTTACAATGAGAAATTTTTTGTTGTTGAAAATGACTTTTTGAAAAATGTCTTTTTGAGAAAAAAATGACTTTGTTTCCTTGAAACATAAGATTTTTCCCTATACATTTCTATATCAAACTCATTTTTGAAAAAAATGCACCATAGCCCTTTTGCAACAAAGCTCTTCATATATAGACATGAGTTATGAATTTTCCCAAATTCTCAGCTGTAGTCAGCTTCTGCATCATTGATGCTCTCGTTTCTTAAAGATGATCACATTTCCCCACCAAAAAGTGAAAAAAATAGGTAGGTGAACCAGCTCGATTTTCTAAAATATGCCCATGGAGTTGACTACCTCTTTGACGAGCTTGGAAATGTCGCCGTAATCGCCAATGTTTCCAGTAAAAAGCACAAATTTGAAAGATCTCTCAAAATGTATGTGTATGTTCATCTCGTGAGTATAAATGTGTCTTTGTATTTTATATTTATATTTTAATGTATCTCTTTGAATGTATTTAAATGTTTTTATAATATTGTAAGTGCAATGCAATTTATTTTATTTTCTTATAAAATAAAAAAAAAGCGAAAAGAAATTATATAATTATATATCAATTATAACTCCCCGCCCTTTCAGTAAAAACAAACAAATTACCTAGACATTCAATTCAACAAGAATTTCTTTCAATAGAATGACTGCGGTCCTGACAAGTATTTCTTTTAAAAAGGATGGTAGCTGTCCTCACAAAATGTAATATTGCTCTGTTAATTTTGCTATCTTCAGTAGATAGCAGGATATCCATGCATGACAATTTCCACTCATAATTGATTATAACAACATGGAAATATCATTAAAATGGTCATAAAATGTTCCAAACGATTCAAGGTAACTATTCCAGTACATTTTAAGTACATTCAGCACAATATCAATTTCCTTAAGGGTGCACTACACTAAATGGGGTTTCCCCTACCCTTAAGGACGGTGTTTAAAACTAAAATTGGAAAGTATGCATCACAAAATCCTCAATTAAAAAGACTTGACAGTAATACCATTGCGTACATGCCTATGATTTTTCATTAATTATGATAAATGGGACATCACCTACATGCACCCTGACTATAAACTGTGAATATCATCTAGGTAAATTTTGAGAGATCTTTCAAATTTGTGCTTTTTACTGGAAACATTGGCGATTACGGCGACATTTCCAAGCTCGTCAAAGAGGTAGTCAACTCCATGGGCATATTTTGGAAAATTGAGCTGGTTCACCTACCTATTTTTTCACGTTTTGGTGGGGAGATGTGATCATCTTTAAGAAAAAATGACTCTACGGGGTCCAATTTCGCAATTTAATGGTCTAAAACAGAGTTTTATATCAGTGTTTTTGTACATATCCCTATGGTGCTCTATTTAGTGGTGTGACCCCTATAAAGGTTGATTTTTTGAGAAAATCACAAAATTCACTTTTTTGATCCCAATTTTTTTTAACAAAGCTTACAAAAATAATTTTGAGTATAAAATGCCCAAATCGCTTGATTTTGATATAAATACACTAACTTAGGGACACATTTCTCATTTGTTTTAACCTAATCTAATATTCTTTTTCATTTTGACAAAAAAGTGGGGGGGGGGGGGGAATTGAAAACTTTGTTTTTTGAGCGCTTTTTAGTCAAAATTTCCAAAAATATTTGATAAGGTCAAAAAATTAAAAATCCATCCCTAAGTTAGTGTCTTTACATCATCATCAAGTGATTTGGGCATTTTTTACTCACAATTATTTTTGTTAATAATAGTTTTGTTCAAAAAAGTTAGGTTAACATTTTTGGTCAAAATTGATGCCAAATTTGGATTCTCTGGTCCATTTCCTTTCCAAAAATGTAAACTTTTATATACATTTGAGTCATAGTTCAATAATTACAGCACTCACAAAATTTTCAAAAAAACTTCCTTAAACAAAATGTCAAACAAACATTTTCTTCTACCACTCTGCACGATGCTCAGCTTGCTACGCTTACATGATGGTAAATAAGTAACCCTGTCAACTTTTTCAAACATTCCACTCAAAACACCCTTCAAAAAATCATGCGTACACGCCTGATCCATATATCTTGTGAGTTTTATACTGCAACATTTATATAAAACTGGAAACAAAGCTTTAAAAAAGATATCAACACTTTTGAGGCACCCTCCTGCTTTTGGTATGTCCAAAGGTTCTAATTTCTAAATATATTATTACCAATATGCTTCAGTAGACATGTTTTTCATATGTTTTTTTTACCCCCTTGGAGCATTGTTTGCAGGTACCAATATTAATATATTTGTTTGGGACAAATATGTGTAATAATAAACTGATCTCAGCATGCAATCCCATATACAAATGTATGTAGAATTATTATCCAATGCGCGGTTAAAATAGGGTATCATTGAGTAGGTGATTTTTAATGAAACAAGCAAATCAAGCACATTTACATCTAGTTGGGTGTAAATCATTTGAGCATAAAGTAATATATTATGTCGAATATGAACTCTGTGAAACAAAATGTATCATGATCTTGACCGCGGATGTTGTTGCCGATTTCTCTTTATCAAAATAATAAACTTTTTAATATACAGGACATGAAAGGTACATTACAACCAGATTGAAATCACAATATTCATATTATGATAATATAATTCTATGGCAATACAACACATGTACAATATTCATGATAGTATCTCAGCATAACCAGATTTCCAGCATTGTGAGCAAGTTGTGAAAACTTGAGTCTCAAGTCAAGTCAAGTCACAGACAGATGAGACTAGTCTTTTTTAATCTACCGTATTATCCCTATTAAGAGTCCAGTACTTTATAAGCGCCCATCCCTGTTTTTCTCAATGACTACCAACAAACAATCCCTTCTTATAAGCACCCACCTTTTCAAATGGTCAGCATCCTCAAATGACCACTTGTACATATATTTCATTTAGTATATGAAATGGTCAGCCTCCTCAAATGACCATCAAATGGTCAGCATCTTCAAATGACCATCAAATGGTCAGCATCTTCAAATGACCACTTGTATATTTTATTTAGTACGATAAATGAGTTTAAAAAAGGTAACATAATAAGCGCCCACCCAAAATGACTTTGCTAACCGCCCTGGGCGCTATAATATGGTACCTCAAGTCAAGTCAAGTCAATATAGCTTTATGTAGAAACTTTTATCGATCTGAAAAGATTAATTGTCCCGAGTGCTTGTGGGTTCGAGTTTAGACACGTAATAAAACACTGAGTGAAACAGTTGTATAAAATACTTTTTAAACATTACGTAAATCGTGTCGGTGAATTCATGCAATCATTTTAGTTGTTCAAAATGTTTGAAGGATTTGAATTTCCACCGATGCGTTTTTTCTAAAGATAGTTTAATAATATATTATCATAACATATAAAGTAAAAGAAACAAATTGTTGTCGCAACAGATTACTACTTCCCCTGTTGAATACTGGGCTTTTCAAACATGTGAGCCATACAGGTGGGAGCGAAACAGACATAGCACACATTTTCTACAAAATTTCAATAGAGAGGATAATCCCTCTTTTGATCATCTCTGCTTGAATCAAGTCAAGCCTTTTGGAAAAGAAAAGTGACTTGAGTCAAGTCAAGTCTTTTGGAAAAGTGACTTGGGAAAAGTGACTTGAGTCAAGTCAAGTCTCTTGACAAGTTTGAAACCAATTCACAATCAAGTCAAGTCATTTCTGACAGTGGCTCGATTTGAGTCATATTCGAGTCATGTTATCAACAATTGTGACTAACAATGCAAGTCCAAGTCAAGTCAAGTCATTGACTAGAGTCGTCGCAACACAGTTGGGTCATTCCATGTGATCTCCAATCACTCCAGTGTGTATCTTTTTTTCATGTTGTCTACATTCCCAATTGACTATAAATCGCATCTCACAATACTGACATTTATGTGGCTTCTCACCAGTGTGTGTCATTTCATGGCGTCTTCTAGCTACATTTTGCACAAATCTCTTGTCACAAAACGAGCATTTGTGAGGTCTTTCATCACTATGCACGTGCAGTTCATGTCTGATTCTGTGACTACTTTGTACGAATTTCCTCTTACAAAATCGACATTGGTGTGGTTTCTCGCCTGTATGTATCCTTTCATGTAATGTCCGTTCTGATTTGGACCCAAATTTCTTGTGGCAATACCGACATTCATGTGGTTTATTACCAATGTGTGACCTTTCATGTACAAGTTTGTAAGACATTAGTTTAAATCTCTTTTCACAGAACTGACATTGATACGGTTTCTCACTGCCATGTGTCATTTCATGCGTAATCTGGTGAGTTCGTCTTCTGAATCTCTTTGTACAAAACTGACATTTGTATGGCCTCTGACCTGTGTGTATTAGTTCATGTTGTGTCCGAGGACTAGCATAAATAAACGTCTTCTCACAGTATCGGCATTTATAGGGTTCTACACCGGGGTGTGTTATTTCATGTCGTCGTCTTTCAAGAGCTGTAGTGAATCTTCTCTCACAATACCCACATTTGTTACGTTTCTCTCTGGTGTGTATCACCTCATGTCTTCTCTTATCACAACCGTTAATAAATCTCTTCTCACAAAAATAACATTTATGAGGTTTTACCCCGTTATACCCTGTGTGTATGAGTTCATGTCTTTTCCGAGTTTCCTTATTGCATAACACCTTATCGCAATACTGACATCTATGCGCCGGATTTACATTTTGATCTTTATTGTTTTCAGCATGTGTACTTTCATGTTTATTCCTGTTCCCCTCATGGTTAAACCACTTCACACAGTATCGGCATTGGTATGGTTTCTCTCCTGTGTGTATCCTCTCATGTACTTTCCTGCAACCCACAACTCTGAATCGTTTCTCACAAAATTGACATTTGTGAGGTCTCTCACCGGTATGTTTCATTTCGTGTATTTTCCTCTGACAATGTTGGCTGTGTCCTTTGCCACAATACTGACACGTGTAGGGTTTGTCACCGGTGTGTGTTGCTTCATGGGTTTCCATGGCATTAGGTTCACTGAATATCTTGTCACAATACTTGCAAATGGGAGTGTTCTTCTCATTGTCTGTCGCTTTGTGAGTTGTCTGCTTAACACCTTCACATTCTGTGTCAAGCCTTTTCTTCAATGTGCCCTTCCTTTTTGTATTTGTCACTTCTTGTGTTTCAATCTGGTTGTCACTTTCACACGCTGTAAGCCGCTCATCACCTGTGTTCTTGATGGTGTTATCATGCTCTGTGTTATGATTTTGATCCGATGCTTTGGTCCTTTTCGGGTTTGTCACTTCTCGTGATTTCGGCTTATCACCCCTATGTCCTGTATGCTGCGTATCCCTCTTGCGCTTGATTGAGTCATTACCTTCTATGTGAAGGCTTTTCTTCGCCACACCCGCATTGTTCCTTTTTGTGTTTCTCACCTCTTGTGTTTTCTGTTCATCACCTTTCATATGTTCTGTTTCCAGCTCATCACCCATTTCCTTGAATGTATCAGTATATCCTGTGATACAGCTTTCCTCCTGCACAATATTCCCTTTGGATGAGCTTTTACAATGAGTTTTCTCATGTTTGGTCTTGTTTCTTATAGTTTTGAATCCTTTCTTACAATATTGACACCGATGTGGTTTTTTCCAAGATTGTTTCAACTCATGTGACTTCTTGGCACTAGAGTCTGTGTGAGGATGTTTCCGCTTGTTATTAAAATGTGTCAATTCATGTGCTTTCATATTACTTTTAGTTGTGAATCTTCTATCACAATACTGACACTGAAATGGCTTTTCACCAGTATGTATCCTTTCATGTATTCTCTTAGCATCAGATCGACTCAGTATTTTCTCACAAAACCGACATTTGTATCGGCTCTCTCCAGCATGTGTTGTTTTTTCGTGTAGTTGTCTCTCCCCCAATAATTTGAATTTCTTCACACAAAACTTGCATTCATGTGCTTTCTCTCCTATGTGTGTCCTTTGATGTGATATCTTCTCTGCATGAGTGCTGAACATCATCTGACAATACAAACATTTATGCCCTGATTTCTGAAATTGTCTAGTCTCATCCGTAGTGTCAGTGAGTGTGTCTTCATGAGGTATTGTCTCAAGTAGATAGTCTTCTTCGCTTTGTGTATGCCATTCAGTGGTTAAATCTCTCTTTCTCCATTCACTGTCAATCTCGACACATCTGGCTTTGGGTGATAGACATGGGTTAGTGTACCAATATGGTTTGATGTGCTTCTCATGGTTATTGATATGGGATATATAACGTAGTAACGGGGGAAAGAAGCGATGCTTGCAATATTTACATATTGAAGGCTTCTTTAAACCAAACTGCCTTTTCGGTCCACGATTCAATTCTATTTCTGTAATAAAGAAGAAATAATAAATATTAAGAAAATATGTTCAACTGCTACGTGATGATTTCTTCACCCTTTTTGACATTTTTGTTAAAACAATTTGTGCATTATGTAATGCTTCCCACCTAAATAATATGCTTCTCAGCTTCTGGGTTGAACCCTAAAACAGATTTATAACCTAACAGGAGTTATAACATGAATAACATGATGCTCTAGCTGTTAACCAACACATTTGGTTATGAATTGGCTAATATAAAAGTAGATTAGGATGGTATCATTATCATGAAACAGATTGGTTGAAACTAGTGAATATAGTATAATACAAGATATATGAAGAATACCATAAAACCACCCTTCCAATAACCCACTCATCCCATTTAGCAACTCAGATCCAAACATATTATGCAAATTAAAGCGTTTTCAACATAAAAAACAATTCTTTCTATTCACTGTTTTGTTGTTGTTGTTGTTTTGTTATTTTTTGTGTGTGGTTTTTTGGTTTGTTTTGTGTGGGTGTGTGGGTTTTTTTTTGTTGGGGGGGGGGGGGGGGGGGAGTTCCTTTGGTTTGTTCTTGTAATGAAAAATGCTCTTCATGAAACACCTAACTGTATATGAAGGATTTTTGTGGTGAATGGATTTGAGGATGAAATGGTTTGTTGTTTATAAATAGCTGGTTCATACTTAATACTTCATGATGAAATTGGCTCAAGTATGGGGCCAATTCATTGCTAAACTAGTTTCATTCAAAGTTCATATCATAACCTATAGGGGAAAAATTAAAATCTTACTTGTTTGGTTCAAGCATTGTGTACATTAGGAGTGTCTATATGGATTCTTTTAAGACTCTTAAAAGAGTGTCCATTGCAAATGTATCGTGGTAGGGAGAATTATTTGGTTCTAAAATTCATTAAAGTTGGGCAAGTATATGTTGTAGGCCACTCTCTATACCTATAATGAAAGGCCTATTTTGTGCAAAAGCAAACTTGAATGATAAAGGACCTCTCTTTTCGGCAGTTGGAAATTTGACCTCCAATTCCATTATGCATACTAGTAATTGTGTGTTAGAGGAAGTATGTGTTACAAATGAATTTAGATAAAGGAAGTTTAATAAAGCATGAACCTTCCTGTTTCAAGTGAACTGGACTAGAAATAATTGATTTAAACAGGTCCACAGTAATGGCAACTTGATACTTCTCAGTGCATAAAAAAACTATGAGCTTTTTAATAGCAAAACATTTAGAAAAGTGTGTGTGCACATATGTGTGGTAGTATAGGAAAACCCGTTGGAAGTCGCTAGTATTAATATTGAGATATCTGGGTCATACCAAAATATTTCTAACAAATGAGTTCCAAGTAAATTTTCCAACTTTGGTCCCAATATAGAGATTATACCTTGAACTTTAGTCTCCAGGAGTTTTTTATGCAAAATTCCAGATGTTAAGTTTATTTTGGTACTTTTCTAAACCTTATTTATCAAATTTTATGTGTAAAATGCTATGTGTAAAATGCTACGTAAAATGACATTATTACCATGGTAACCACTTCTGAATTCCGACAATGCATTGTAAAGATTTTGAAAGTGAAGAACTTACAATTGTTAATAATATTGCAAAAAACTAGGTTCATATCAAAAGTCGTTTTCTTATGACAAGCTATGCTGTGTGACATAATGTAGTGATCTATTATTATTAGAGCATTTAAAAGATTTTGTGTACACCTTTGAATTGTCAGTTTCAATTTTTAGTGTTGTGTTTAAACTTGCCGACTTTAAAATACTGTTACTGTAGTTCTAGATGGAATTTCTGAAAAATTTAAACAGTCCAATAGGCCTACCATTGGCGGAGCCAGGGGGGGGGCCTGGGGGGCACGTGCCCCCCGGGTCCCTGGCACCAAAAAAAAAAAAAAGGAGAAAAAGAAAGAAAAAGAAAGAAAAAGGAGAAGAAAAAGGAAGAAAAAGGAGAAAAAGGAAGAAAGAAAAGAGAAATAGTAGAGGGTATAGAGTTCTTTATTTGTTACATAGTAAGTTTCCATGCCCCCACCGCTTATTTTGTACGTTCCCGGCACAGATCTCGGCATATCAAGGCAATAATGGCGTAGCCAGAGGGTTAAAGAAGGGACCGATCGCTCCTTCTCCCCTGTCACTCAATTTTGCCATTGTCGCCTCAATTTTGATAAGAGAAATTATCATAGTTAAATTATGACGTTCAAATACAAAGATAGCATTTTTCGTTGTATGTGCCCCTTCCCCACAAAATAAAGTCATTGCAAATTAAGAAGATAGTTTGAAGCCAAAATGTACCTCAATCCTAGCAAAACCGGGTAAAATAGCAAAACATTTAACAATAAAAGCAGTGTCATAAGGCCAAAATATATCTCAAATGTGGCAAATAAGTATAAAGAAGCGAGGGGTTTTCGTAAAAAAATAAAAATAAAATGTGACATTTTAATAGAAGCAACAATGTATCTCAATCTTGGCAAAATTAATGTAAAGAAGTCAATTTTGCGTGGTTGGTATCTCAATCGCGGCACAATTTATGTAAAATAGCCCAAAAAAATTCGCGCGCTAACGCGCGCACGTATCATGAACGTTAACTTTAATTTTGGAATCTAATTTTAAGACAAAATGTATCTCGATCATGACAAAATTAGTTAGTGTTGAGAAGCCAATATTTCGCGCGTTTTGCTCATGTACCTCGAAATATTTGGTTTAGTTTTTAGGCTTGTAGGCCTACCAGCGAAAATTGGCAAAATATGTAGAATAGCAAACAAAATTGCGCGCTACGCACGCACATGCCCCAAACGATAAGACTTGGGACCAGTCCTTGTGTGACTTCATTTCTTGTTGTCCGTTTCGGGAGAGCCCGAGGGCCGAGCGGGTCACGGGTGAAGGGTGGGTGGATGTTTTAGAACCTCAAAATATTTACATTTCTTTTTAGAAGCTTGTTATCAGCAAAAAAAAGTCGCTCATTTATGACATTTAGCTTCATAACAAATTAGTATCAAATGTTGTGCGCTACGCGCTAATGTGACTTCAAACATTAACTTTATCTTTATGAAACTTTTATGAAGGCAAGCCTCAATCATATATGTAAAACAGCACATTTTTCGCGCGTTACGCGCGCCTGTTAAGGGATCAGGTCACTTTTTTTCTTTAAATTTATAGGTATCTGATTTATAATAATTTCAAAAATATATGATTTTGATTTGCAGCTTTAGTTTTCTTTTAAATTAAGATTTTGATATTCATAAAACGTACAAAAAAGAAGATAGAATTACCCAAAAGAAAATGTTTTTTATTGCCAGTAATATGTAGCAAATATATAGAATATATTAGTATAATTATGCTCAAGTTCTTTCGTGCATTGATAAAAAAATTTTTTTTTTATTAGAAATGAAGAGGTGGCTTTTCGATAAAATGTTGGTCAAAAGTATACACCAGATCGCACCAAATGAGTTCGAAAATTGAAAAAAAAATCCAATTCTGAGGGGGAACATCCCCCCTCAGTCTCCCCCCTGTTCGAGCTTTTGGACCATTCTATACTTAAATCAAGAATATATCAGTATAAAATGCTCAACTTCTTTCGTGCTTTGATAAAAAACAAAATATTTATTGGAAATGAAGAGGTGGCTTTTCGATAAAATGTTGGTCAAAAGTATACACCAGATCGCACCAAATGAGTTCCAAAATCGAAATTTTTTCTACTTCTGAGGGGGGCACATCCCCCCTCAGACACCCCCCTGTCCGAGCATAGCTCGGAGGGCAGTGCTGCGCACCGCTTGGATGGTACCTTATAAAATTCAGTTTTTGGGGCCTCCCATTAACTTTTCTAGATCCGAGCCTGAGTGCCCCCCGGATAAAATAATCCTGGCTACGCCTATGCCTACCCAGTAGATTATAAGCTCTCAGCCATAGAAAAAAAAACAAAGTTGCTAGAAAATGACCATGTGGAGGGTTTTCCCATGCCACCAGACATATATTGCATATAATGGTTAGCCTGAAAATTACGTTTGGGAAATCCAGCCCTTTCCCCTTATGTAACAGAATTGTTTTGAGTGCTACATTTTTAATACACTCAGCGAAAATAATGTGTATACCATAACACTCAGCAAAAATAATTTAGATAGAAAAAAAAGAAGAACAAATCTTTTAATCATTCATTTTAAATATAACTAAGTTAATTAGTTGGGACCAGCCTATGCTATAAGAAAGTTAAAATGCAATCTATCCAAAAACAATGCATACATACCTTCTAAAGCTAGACAAACAGCGCAAATCCATATCCCATCAGGCAAGTCCTTCTCAGTTAAAAAACCTGCACATGTGAAATGATACCATAAATTACCACAACATTTTTCTGCTTCACACATCACCATCAAATCATTATCTGGGCCGCCACATTTACAAAAACCTGGTTCTGTCGATGTCATCATTTTTAATGTCGCTGAATCCTATTTCAATGCTGCTGAAATCAGTGCTGTACAAATGATTTACACAATGCTTGGCACCATTGCACTTTAGGTCAGATGAGTTTGTTGATATAATTCCAATATTTTCTAGTATACCATGCCTACATGTATAAAATTGGTGTGTCAATTTTAAACCATAGCATATGCCGCATACAGATTGCTGTCATGTAGATCAACTTGTTGTCTTTCCTATATTCTGTATACAATACTGCAACTAGTGCATGCATGCAAAAAGTAATGAATCATGCTGTCAAAGTGGTAATTTTCGCGTAATTGATTGTTCGCGCTTTACAGATTTTCAAAACTGTATTGCGTGTTTCAAAAATTGTGATTTATAGCTTTATTACATAGACCTATACGCAAAATAGATATATGTGTCTTATTATTTTCGGGATAGCTGGTTCCAGCACGGAAAGCGCGAAAATAAATGTAGCACAAAAATGTCTACTTTTCAGTACCTTGTATACAATCAGTGTTTCCAGAATATGACCCAAGGGCATGTTCAAGGTTTTAAATTCACTGCTGTATTAATAAGTAGCCCAATGTAGCCATTATGTCGCCCAACCAGGCTACTTTAAAGGCACATTATGTGATTTTCTCAATGTTCCCTACAATGTCTACACTTAGGCCAACAAAAAAATGTTGTGTTGCCCTCAAGTGCCAAAAATTTGAAAGCGGGTCGGTCTGGATTTTTTTTTTTTTTTAATTAAAAAAATAAATGTTCAATTTTTTTTGGGGGGGCCGAAAAATATATGGTTTATCATGTCAAGACAAAATTGGTTTAGGCCCATATGTCAATTTAACTAATGTTTCTAGTGTGACAATAGTCTAAAAAACATTATTTGGGCCTACGTATTCATTTCAAGCAAGAAATAGTAACATTTAGACACTTTTAATCAAATCAAGGATCTATGATCAAATTTAAATCTAAAAAAGCCATTTTTTTTTTTTTTTTTAAATTAAAAAAAGAAAATGCGACCCTAGTTTTTACGATTTTAGGGTCGGTCGCTGAGGGCAACACAACTTCTTCTTTTTATTGGCCTTACTGATTATCTTTTGATGTGTAATTGACCACTTTGGGAATATAATGTTGCTTTGAACGCTGGCCTAAAAAACCATTGATTGTGTATTCGCATTATCATATGCGTGCCAGACCTGCGATCAGAGAAACATCCATCGCCTGAAGATTGGACAAAATGACCGTATGGGATTGTCCATGATTCCGGAAGGTCTATACCTCTGAATTTTTATAAGCTCTACCGTTTACGGTATTGAGCACTCTATTCAAATGTCTAGTCCAGGCCTTCTCAATTAGATTTTGTAAAGCACCACTTTTGAGATGTTAGTGATCTAGAAGCGCCACTATTCCTGCGAGTGTAGCGAGCTGAGCGAATAATGGGTGGGGTTACAAATGTAGTGATAATCAATAGCAGTGGCGTAACTTGATTTTTTCATTGGGGGTGGGGGGGGGGCAAGAAGGGGCAGTGACTTGAAATGGGGGGGGGGCTCGTAAGATGTTATGAGTGAAGAGATGCGTAGCGCGCGAAAATTTTCGACTTTACAGCTATTTTGTTGACAATTGAGCTACATTTTGGCTCTAAACAAGCTTGTAGCAAAGAATATTTCATTTTGGGAAGACATATGCGCGCGTAGCGCGCGAATTTTTTTCATATGTGTACTTTTGACCATCATAATTCCATGATTCCTTTCGTCAAATGAACCGACAGTGCCAATCTCAACCGACACGATGTCATTATTGGGGGGATTTGGTGTGTACTTTGTTTGTAAATTTCATTTACAGCCGTACTTGATTTCATTTGGGGGGGGAAGGGTTCCAAGTGGGGGGGGGGGGGGGGGGGCTCCCGCCCCGCCGCTGGTTACGCCACTGATCAATAGGCCTACAACTAATAATCATGACTTATCCCACTGCAGTTAGTGGCCGGCTGAAGTGGCTCTTGCTTCTTGCGATCTGGTTGAAGTTGGGATATATTTCTTCTTCTTTTTTATTTTTTTAAATTTTTTTTAAATTATTTTTTTCTCCATGCGTCCCTCCGCGCGCCACTCGGACTAATGCAATGCGCCACAAATGGCGCGCGCGCCACCATTTGAGAAGGCCTGGTCTAGTCTAACCAGAAATGGTTGTCAATAATAATTACACAGTGTAGGTAGATATTGTGGGGAAGTGTATATATTGTAGGGAACATTGAGAATAGCATGGGCCAATGGGCATGATCAGATATCAACATTATATTAATAATAATAATTATACAAAATACTTAAAGAGCACCCCACAACAAGTTCTGAAAGCACTATATACAAAAAAGAAAAGTACAAATACATATTAAAAACAAAATATATGAGGAACATACAGAAACAGTGTATCAAAAAGATATGGCACACATCAGTCACCAGCAGAATACGTTGAGTACAGATGAACAAAAGCTAAAGATAAGTTGTGCAGAACATACCAACCCCCCCCCCCCAACAAAACATTATAACCTCAGCCCAAAAGTTTGCAAATCGACTTATTAAACCTTGGCCCTTCACTTATAAACAGATTGTTCCGTTTTGTTTTTGTCAACATATCAGATTGATCATGTTGATAAGACATAAGAACAGGAACTAAAATGTATTGCTTAATACAACATTTTAGCCCAAACTCATGCAGAAAGTGGTTTTGTGTATTGGTCATGCATCGTGGAGTTTAATTTTTGCAAGTTATTCAATACAAATTCCTATAGTATAGGGGTTTGCCCAAAACTTCACTCAAAATGTATACTGTAAAAGTGGAAATGTTAGCACGGGTAATTTTTTGCTCTTTCGGCACATTTTGAACCATTTTGCTTGTTTTTATTTCACATATTTGAGCTTCCTTACATAGACCTATACATACAAAATAAATGTAGGGGTGTGTTTTTATTTTCGCACTTGCTGATTTTAGTGCGAAAAATGAGAAAATAAATGAAGCGTGAACATTTCGGTTTTTACGGTATAGTTTATACATAAAGTGAATAATTTTATGTTCATTTGACATTTTAGAGAGAACAGTTCTGTATAAAAACTTTTTTAATTCAAATTTATCGTCGATTTAGTAACTTATATTGTTTATATTTACAGGTGTATCACTTCAAGATTCTGGGCAGGATAATGTGACATTCAGGTGGCAGACCGGTGCTATATCAAATCAGGAATATCTGCTGTATCTAAACAGGTGTGTTTAGAGATATAGGGGCTAGACCTATATAATCGTGTCAGAAATATCAATCTAATATGTGAGAAATGTGTGTGGGTAGCAGTTGCGGCAAATGCCCCACACCAGTCATAACTTTTGCCCCCCTCCCACCCTCAACTTGCCTGGCCAGCTCAAGCCCCACCCATTTTGTCCCCCAAACAATCAAAAATATTGTGTTTTAATGTCGACATTACTTAAAATTAGCTTGAAATGGGTCTGAAATTTCTAATTCTGAACAAATTAAGCTAATTTCAGGACATTTTGACAATAAAAGCCAACATTTTCATGCATCCCCCCCCCCCTCAAAAAAAAGTAATTTAAAAAGAAAAGAAAAATGTATCCAATTCCCACACAAATTGTTGATGCTGCACCACCAGCAAAGGGCAATATCTATCAGGAATATCTACTGTAATTTAGATCTGAGATAAATATTCTGGGCAGGATAATGTGACATTCAGGTGGCATACAGGTGCTATATCTAATCAGGAATATCTGCTATATATCTAAACAGGTGTGTCTAGTGATATTAGGAATATTTTATATCAGAAATATCAATGAGCAATATTAACTTGTTGTTATACAAACCACAACCAATTCTACTATTTCGTGATAAATCCAGTCATATAATTCAGTAAAATTACTGTCAGTCGGGGAAAGGGCCAACGCTTGAGGATTTGTGGGGGGGGGGGGGGGGGTGTAATCCAAATAGTCAGCAAATTTGTACATTTAGTCAACAAATTTATGCAGCAGTCGGCTAAATAATGGAAAATGTTATAGAAAAAACTGATGAAAACTCTCAGGATTGGGCATTAGTTGTTGACTGTGCTGTTTTTTGAACTGTGCAATTGTTTGACTGCGATTATTTTTGACCGTGCAACATTTTTTGACCCCCCCCCCCCCCCCATAGAGGTGACTGCCAAAAAAATTGAGGCTACCTTTTACTATTTTTTTTGGTACGTCGGGGGAATTGAGAAGAATCTGAGTCGGGGGGAATTTCATTTATGGCCAGGTGCCCCCCCCCCCACTCACAAAATCCTGCGCACATCACTGCATATAATCACTAATCAGAGAAACGTGTAAATCATGAATTACACTGATGAACAAAAGGTTTGTCATTATGCTCTTAAAATGCATATGAATTATTCACATCTTTTAGGAGGCTCTATCATAACAATTATGTTTCCTATTACGTTACAGTCAGGCAGACAGAAGCTTCAATGATCTGACCCAATACCCAGTGTTTCCATGGGTGATTGCAGACTATCAGTGCGATGAGCTAGACCTAGAGAAATCAGAGACATTTAGAGATCTTAGTCAACCAATGGGTGCACTTAATCCAGAAAGATTACAAAGATTTAAGGTTTGTACTTAGGCCTAAAAAGAAGAAAAAATGGTTTGATTGGCCTAAACAAATAGGGTAGGTCAGTTGGGATTTGTTGTTGTTTTTTGTGTTTTTTGTTTTGGAAATCACTGGCTTTGGGGACTTAAAATAGACAAAAATGAAAGCAAACAGTCAGAAACTTTAATACTTTTATTTTTTTTAAAAATTTTCCTCCCTCAAAATAATAAACAAATATTCAGGGTCGGCGATGTATTTAGGGTCGGTTGGGTAAGGCAAATCAAACTTCTTCTTTTTTTTAGGCCTTACTCCTTAGGATAGAAAGCCCTACTCTTCTACAGACCTAAACATTTTTTGCTCATAATAGCATGACCCTGATAGCCTACATACATCGATTTTTCTAATTTCTCTCGAAACAACAGATACGCATCTACTGACCTATAGATGATAACTTGATAAAATGTTATTCTTTTCAAATATTGATATTTTCAGGAACGATGCAAGGACATGCCAGAGCCCAAGTTTTTGTATGGCTCGCATTACTCAACACCGGGCTATGTGCTCTATTATCTCAATAGAGTTGCACCTGAATACTCACTCTGTTTGCAGAACGGCAGGTTTGACCAACCCGATAGGCAGTTTAAAAGGTATGCCATTTCGTCGCTGTTCTATCAAAACCTTGTATCTCCATCCAGCCCTTCAGCATGTATAAAGTAATACTTCCTGTGTATGACCTTTAGGCGGTCTGCTCTAAACCTTTTTAAGTGACAAAATCACATCTATCAAAACCTTCTAAGTTCTCTTGTTCTGGAACATGTATAAAGCAACTCTTCCTATGCATTACCGTTGGCAGTGTTACTTTATACATGCTGAAGGGCCGGAAAATCATACAAGGTCTTACCTCATCCCTATAGTTTAATTAGTTCCAAATTGGTGTGAAATATTTGGTTTTAATCGCGCAAAAGTAATCCAAGCGTGCATGCGAGATTATGGCCACATGCACACGGTTTTGGACGCACGCACGCATCACGCATATGATGCACAATGCGTGTGTTCCTTCATGCGCACCCATGTCCTTCTGCATTCATTCGGTGCTGTAGGAAGGCTTTGCCAATTTGGAGCTGATCAAACTATGATGTCCAATGGGTTTGTAAGAATAAGGAGGAGAATCCTGCCCTCCCAGTAAATATGCAGTAACTAGAAAAAGCAACATTATTTTTATTGTATTGGCGTCACCTGCCTACCCTAATTTGTTTTGCTTTTTGCAGAAAAAAAAGGATCTTTGGTGCTCCTCATCAAAAAGGATATTTCTAGGGTAGGGTATTGAAACTAAGGTTACAGAGGTTTCAAATCAAATAACATACTACTGTCAAACCACATCAGTCATATGCTCCTCAAATGCCCTTTTTGTCAACATTATGTGATATTCCACAATCAAGCAATAAGACCACAAAATTGGGTTAACATTATTAACAGCTAGCAGAGGGTTTGCTTGTTTGTGTGTTTGTTATTTATTAGGCAAAACGACAATATACAAAATACAACATACAAAAAATGCATGACACAAAAGATATACATATATTCATGAACACAGACACCAAAATGCCGAGATGCCAGGATAACCCATAAAGTCTGCTAAAAATGCTAACTTATTTCCAATGGGGTCCCACATGAGACAAGAAAGGGACAAAAATAAAATAAAGTTAAACAGTATCAGCAGACTCTTGGGCCATCCTGGCACTGTTTTTTCAGGGTTGCTGTTATATTCTGTGGTGTTATGAATGATAAGAGTTACACATGGCAGATACTGATCCAATGCATGCTATTTTGAACTGTCTCATTTTAATCATCTTCTGTTAAACTGTTTTCTAATATCCTCGCTGTTCTGTTCAGACATACCGGCACCTCACGAAAAACAGCATTTTGAGTAACTTGCGTTTTAAAATTTTTACATTTTGAAGCCTCAAATATCACTATTTTGGTCAAAGAAATAAATATTCTTTGACAATGGTAGTGACATTTGATCCTCTTCAATGAGTCTTCAAAAATTGGAAAATTTTCAAATGCTATTTACTCAAAATGCTGTTTTTCGTGATGTGCCGGTATGTTTAAACAGCAACGATATGATTGATTTACCCTATAACTTTCCACATCACTACAAAACATTACACTACAAGGTGCCGGTAGCACATGCTACCCCTTGTATCTCATGGCGCGATCAGGCAGGCAGGCCTGATATGCGGGAAAATCTTTACATTTTCTAGCTGACTCTGTAGCTTAATTTGATAAGAAACCGAACTGCCACGCAGACGACCTTGGTTCGATTCCCTGTGCTGAATTTGCCCCCTAAATTGACTCGTTTTTTCGTCTCCCAAAAACATGATGGGGGGAGATATGGTTAATATTTCATTGCCTTCATATTCAGTGTATTGAGTCTTTGGATTTAATACCATTTTAATCAAATGTTTTTAATTTTCAAATTTCATCCTCATCTCAGTATCCTTGAAACATGGAAAAATGTCATCAGTTTGCCGTCCGATGTGAAAGAATTAATACCAGAGTTTTACCAACCTGAAATGGCAGACTTTTTAGTCAACCGCAAACTGCTTGAACTGGGGACAACGCAGGATGGCACAAAAGTCAACTATGTAGATCTGCCTCCATGGGCAGATGGTAAGTCACTCCCATGTATCCAATCACGAGCCGTAGGCAAAATTATATTGTCTCTGATTGTTTCTTTCTTTATTTGTTACGAAATTACATTTTTAGTTGGATTGTATGTCATTTTTCAATAAAACCTGATTCATTTTCGATGAGTATTATTCCCCCTATATTCCTGAACTGAACCTTGTTTCATGAAATGGATTTGCGCTCTGTATTTCAAGATATAGTTACAGTTTTAGCCCCGCCCAACTCCGCCCTTACTCCTGTTGTTTTATAAAAGCAATTATCCCAAAGACAAGAAACGTGATGTCACCTCATTGGTTAAAAGTCTGTCTTAGGATTTACATTATTCATCGACATTCCTATTGAATATGCATATTTGATTCAAGTCCCGCCTCCAAAATATAATTAAACTATTATAGATGGTGCTATATATTTTGGGCGAGGACCTATGTTAAGGATTACTCCTAAAGCTACAATTTTAGACCGAACAGCAGCTATCCAGTGCTAGAAAATCACCATTTTGAATTATTTCAAAATTCAAGGAAGACGGTATATTATTATTCATATACATCGTATTTATCGTGTCTGCCATTGGTCAATTTGTATCCCCGCAAAACCCCACACGAACAATTTGCTCATAATGCATTCATGCCGGTTTTTGGATGCTGTGCAGTGTAACAGTATACGGAGGTCAAATTCAAAGTAAGTAGACACTTTTTCCGGGGTGAGATCAGAGGATGGAGAGCGGTCATAGTGAGTGGGCCCTCTATCGGTACTGTACACATACACCACAGCGCACGTCGCAGGTCATAGAGTGACAAGGAAAAGGAAAAGGATCCTACAAAGCGGACTAATAGAACAGGGGATTTCTTTTGTCGCCTTACAGCCTCAAAATACCCCCAGTGTTTCACCTTCCTTGTAACTCAATTGTGTTTATGCATTCTACATTTTTACAGATGAAGTTGACTTTTGTCGCAAGTGTAGACAGGCCTTAGAGAGTGATTACGTATCTCAAAACATACACCTGTGGATAGACCTCATCTTTGGCTATAAGCAGAGGGGACAGGAAGCAGAAGAAGCTGATAATTGTATGTGCATTTTACAGTATAGGCCATAAAATACCTTCCCAATTTCAATTAGTTTTATATTCTACTAATTTAATTTCTTATGGTCGAGCGAAACTCACTAAAGAGACGGGTCTATTAACGGTAACGCTCTTCAACACTATCACTACCACAGCTTCTTCATGTCAGTAGACCACACGTACACCTACTCTATCTCATTGGGCAATCATGGTTGGCTACATAAATCCTGTGAACTTTTTGTCCGTTGAAAACTCAATTTGTATACTAGTAGGATCAGAAGAAGTAACTTGGGTGCCAAAAAACATCGATTTGATCTGTGATGGCCTCGGAAGGGTCAGCCTACCCCCTTAATTCAGTTCAATTTTCCATTGATAGATTTATTAACAAATTAAGGTTTAACCAAATGCTCAAAATCTTATTCTGATGTCATTGTTTCATTTCAGTGTTTTACTACTTGACATATGAAGGAGCAGTAGATTTAGATAGGTGAGTAAGTATGTCTGAAATATTGTATGGATACGACTATAGTCGGCGTCAGAGAAGTTTAGCACTTTTTTCTGTGACAACTGCGTACCGTGTAAACACGGAAGTGCGTTGTAGAACAGCGTCACAACATCGTTATCTTTGAGAAGTCGAGGCGTCGCGGTATCTCTAATCCGATTGGTCGCAATTGTATCTATGGGTCATAAATGTCCCCGTCCACACGCTCATTAACTAGACGCGTGCGTCGGCGGTTTTAAAAAGTGCCGAAGTATTCTGACGACGACTATAACAGTTTGTGTTTCATTGTATTCTGTTTAGAAAAGGACAAATTTGCAAATGATCAAACATTAGAAATGATTACATTTTACAACATATTTCTGAAACACATTCATACTGTAAAACACTATAATTTCGCAAATCTGGACATTTTACTTTTAATTTCGCGAATCCATATCCCTCGAGAAATTCACGAAATTAAATCCCTCGCGAAATTAAGTGGTTTTACAGTATATCCAATCACCCGGACATTGCCAAATATGACTTCACCGATTGATGTCGAAATGGTTTTAATGAATCCATTTGGTTCCAATTGCAGCTTTTGGATGCTAAATATGAAGCTATTTTATGCCAATTGAAGCCATTTGATACCAATAATATCACAATGATACCGATTCAATTCTCCTAGTGTTTTTTTGTTTTCTACATTTTTCAGTATCAAAGATCCAAATGAAAAGGAATCCATCAAGTTACAGATCATGGAGTTTGGTCAAACACCGAAGCAACTCTTCACCAAACCCCATCCTGCCAGATTTTCCACACCCATACTACCAGTGGAATTAACATCACCAGCTGCCAAAGAAAAGCCTGTGGAAGAGACTGTAGTAGATAGTGAAGAAACAACTCCAATTGATGAATGCAAAGATGACATTGGAGATGAACATGTAGCAGGTGAGAGGAAAGATCATACAACATAAAAAAGTAAAATATTAAAGACTCGTGCCGAGCAAAGCTCGCGCAGGGAGTGCCCATCTCTCTTTCATTAGCGTTTGGGCCAGACTCCCCATGTAATATTTGGCTGTGGAGGGTTCACCACTCCTCCCGCACAGCGAGTCTGTTTTACTTCCCAACATGAATTAATGCCGGTACCCAATTATACACATGGGTGAAGCATGAAAAGTGCCTTGCCCAAGGACACAACACGCTGGCACCATCAGGGCTCGAACCCACAACCTTTGTATTGTGGAGCGAAGGTGTATCCGTTGGACCATGCGTGCCCGTCGTGCAACATATCAGACAACATTTTATGAATCAAGTGGTTCAACTAACATATCAAGCAAAAATTTCAAAGAGTATAATATCCATCAATCAAACAGAAATCTTATCATCGCTGTTTGGTTGATTTAAACCATGTCAAAAGTTAAACCCGGCCAACTTCTTTTTGTGCATATCAACCTTAGTGTCTTCAAATTATTTCTTTAGCTCATGGTGTAAACCAAGCGTGTGCAACCTGCGGCCCGCGGGCCATATGCGGCCCGCCGGCCTCTAATCTGCAGCCCGCGAAGCAATTCCAAAATTCCCATTGATGCGGCCCGTTTTAACCGGAACTCCCTAGGTTACACAAATGGCGGATTGATTTAGTGGTGTGCTCCCTTATAATTAGTAGGTGACGCGCTGCATTTAGTAAATATAACTCGAGGCGTGATTGCGTGTTAAAATCCCTGGTTAAAATGGCGCTTGTAACAGCAACAGCGAGTAAAAAGAGAACATTACACGAAGAGAAGCGGGTATTCAATGAGCAATTTTTTCTTCCTAAGCTTCCCCTCCCCCTATTACCCCTCCTCCGGATGTGTTTTGGAATGTTTGACAATCAATGCGGCCCGTGAATGGATCTCAAAATCACAATGAGGCCCGGGTGGTAGAAAAGGTTGCACATGCTTGGTGTAAACTGATCTGTATTTGTTTAATTGCATGTGAATTCAGAACCAGTAGAGATCCTGCCATCAGAAACCATCTCCAAATCATGTTGGGATAGATTAGAAGACCTTCAACCATCAACCAATTATAAACTACACAAAGGGTAAGTATTGACAAAACATATCATTGTTCTTCTGTCAAAACCTTGTATCTCCATCTGGCCCTTCAGCATGTATTAAGTAATACTTCTTGTGCTTAACCTGTGGGAAGTCTGCTCGTAACATGTTCAAGGGCCCAATTTGTAAAGTGCTCTTTCCCCTGAACATGTATAAAGCAACAATTCCTATGCATAAACATTGGGCAGTTATAGGTTATACATGCTGTAGGGCCGGATAAACAGAACAGGGATGATATCTTGTTCCATCTTGTGAACTAAGAAGTTTATTAGTAGAGCTCTCAGTCTCATGTTTATGTTAGCAAATCTCATATCGTCAGCCTGCTTCGATAATTGCCTAACTCATTTTTTCTAGTTCTTAGAAAACAACAAAAGTATGAAAAGTGAGTTAGGCAATTATCGAAGCAGGCTGACGATATGTTGAATAGCAACATGAATAGTGCAGGTGAATTCAAACAGGAGCAGTAACTGTTGGATAGGATTAGGTTGGGGATATACCAAGTGAAATGTGGCTTGTTATATATGCCTAATACGAGTTAATATGACCCATTTTAAACAATTTTTCATCATTAGTACAATCTGCCTAACTCACAATGCTGACTTAGGCAGAATTGCAATTGTGCATTTATCAACACTTTTGATCGGTCAATAACTTAGGTATTATAACAGCATGTGCATAATGTAATGAAGTCAAGATTTATGCAAAAAAACTAAATTTCGCTGACGATATGAGTACGTATGTGATCATCAGGTATCCATGTTTCTAAATAAAATTCCTTTTTCTTCTATTTTTCTTAAGTTTTTGGACCACTTTTTGCGGTCCACATTTTGATCTTTTGTTATTTTCCATTATGTTTGTCTAGTGAATTGGGAGAAATACAGCAATTTTAATCCTAGGCTTGTATAGATGCACCAATGATACTGGATACAAACACTGGTATTATCATAGTCACTGTCATTAAATGCTGTTTTATGCGAGTTTGATTTGTTGTTGTGCTGGGACTGCGTCCAAATGCATGATATGCGTGAACAACTATGCATATGCATATGGTGACTTCATGTGTCACCTAATCAGAATGCAGGGTTATTTTTTGAAAGCTTCCAGTACACGCTTCCGGGTTTACGCATGAACACACCAGGGATAGCACCGGATCAAAAATGTGAGGTCCCATAATTTTTCAGGACCCTGTGGGACTTCAAAGAACAAATTTAAGGGGTCAGGGGTACTGAAGTTTGGGTATTTGAAAATGTTACTATTTTACTGACAGTTTTAATGAATTTATATTGTGAGCAAAGGATGGATATGTAATTTACAGAATTTCTTAAGGTTTCCATTTCCATACATCGTCATATTTAAGGGATCTCTTCAATTTTGATCAGGACGCGCAAGTCTTTCCTATTTGAAACCTGACTCGTCACTACAAGAAAGTGAGAGGTCCAGGACGCACAGACGCGTCAGAATGCGACCCCTGGGACACACACATTAGTGGAGTTTTGTCCATAGCATTACGATGCTGACTTTTGCTTAGTTGGGAAAATGAGGGGAAATGTCTGTAATATTCTTCACAGGGAATGTTGATAAATAGTCTATTACGGAATAAAGAGCAATAATAGAAAATGAGTGCGAACAGTATAACAGAGTATGCCAAAGAGGACTTGGGTTCAATTTCCATTTGACCGTATTAATTGTTAATAATCTCTCTATAACATCACATGGGGAAAATATTGCCTTAATAATTATTGTATGTTAATTATGTTTCTCATTTAAAAGAACTGTACACGCAATAATGCTAGCAAGCCAAGGAAGAGTAGTATTTTCTGTTTCACAAGGTAAATCAAAATTAACCCAAGGTAGATGTACATTTAGTCATGTATCAGTGATAGTAAGTGAAACCACTTCGTTATTCTCAAAATGATAAGTTTTGGTATAGACACACACTCGATGAAAAACCTAATGTTGGGATATTTATCCAAAATATGTCATTGATGGAAGGAAAGGTTATTTCATTTTGCCAAAAAATGAAAATTGCAAAATATTTTTAGTAGATGATTATTAAAGGTAGTTGCATTCAAACCTGAAGAAAACTATGGCTTGGTGTGGGCCATTGAGATTTGATAATTGATTATATTAATAAAAGTAAGGGTTTGGGTTCATTATGGCTACACTGAAAAAATAATTAATTGACTAGCCCTATCGACCGACCCAAAAATCACATTTTGGTTAATTGATAGTAAAATTTGTTCTGTTTATGTTTAACCGTGACATAGACGCATTAAATCTTCAATTAGTCACTTATTTGTTGAATATAAAAAGTAAGGTTTTAGGGTTTATTTGCCTTATGATTCAAATGAAAGATAATGCAAGGAGCATTTCAATAGCCTGATTGACTTTGTTTCCATCTCATATTTCATCCAGACTCGCAGCTGAAATTATATTCTCTTGAAGAACAGCGACAATTGAGAAGCATTAGCCTTTCTAGCATGCCATTGTCATGCCTTGCTGTCATACCAGATGGGAAAAGAGCTTTGGTTGGCTCCTGGGACAACTCAGTGTAAGTTGGTTTATACCTTCATTGATTTTCTATGTATTATTAAAGGTAGATGACCTGATCACATTTTCGTAACACAGAATTATTTTAAACATACAGAGATTTTCATATCATATGAAAGCTCGTATTTTTCTCATCATCATACTGAAATTTGACAGCCTAAATCGGTATAATTACGGAGAAATTGATGAAATAACGTCGAATTACCGCGAATGGTGGTAACCACCGAAACAGTTTGTGTACTACCTCAATGGGTACAGTTCACAGCATCTTGTGCGTCTAAAATAAGAACCATTAGAGCTATGCAACTCAAACTTTGGAATACGATTTTTTTAAGGATGACCTTTCATGTAGAATAGAAAACTTCAAGTTAAAAATCGGAACATCTACCTTTAACTCTTGGATGATGTACAATTGATTAGGATATTACACATATCAATGTGCTTTCCATTTCCAATGACTCTGCCATAGGAGGTGACAGGGGAGATGTTGGCTGGTAAAATCTGTAATTGAAGGTCACTCCAGGCTGTCCCTGAGGTTGGTCTGATATGCCAACATTCATAACCCATTTTGAAGTTGGGGCTTGCTGTAATATATCGTGACCTAACCTCTAAACAGCCATGATTGAAACCTACCTGCACATTTAAGCTTAAGCTCACCTTCCAAAAGTCAACAAATAACTTTGATGACCATAGCAATATTAAAATTAGTATATTTTGTAAATTAATGCCAAATTCCTATAGAGATGCTTTAATCAAATACATCATTCAAATATGATTCGACATGTGAAAACAGCAACAACAACAAAATGGAGCAACCATAACTGTTTGTATAATATCCATGTTTACATCAACAGGTATCTATACTCTATAGACTACGGTCGTGTATTAGACACACTGATGGCGCACGATGATGCAGTATCAGCTCTGTGGCTGCAGGATAACTTATTAATCACCGCATCATGGGACTCAACCGTCAAAGTTTGGTTATGTGAAGGACTGCAGAGCAACTGTGGAGGTAAAATGGCTGCAGATCTCTTAGCTGAGCTTGACCACGACACAGGGGTAGGTTTAAGATATTATTTTTTAATTTTACAAACAAAACTATTTCTTAAAAACCTGGACAAAGTCATCTGAACAGACTTACAAATAAAAAACAATCAAGAATTCAGAATTCCACAGAAATAGTTCAATATTATTGATAAATTTTGAATTTTAATTGTCAAAAAGTTAAGTGTGGTACATCAATGGTGGGTACAGGGGGAGGGCGGAGGGGACAATATACTTTTTTTTGTACCACTGTACCTTTTTCAGAGACATCGCTACCCCAGAGACATTGCTACCCCCCCCCCCCCCCCCCCCCCCCCCCCCCGTAAATTTTAATCCTGGATCCGCCACGGTACATATGATAAAGTCCTCAACTTTGTTAATGCCCTAAAGAGAGTGACTTCCACTTTTCTTTTTTGACCAAACAGGCTAGATAGACATTTTGATGAATCTTTTTGGCACAAAATTTGCCACCAAAAAACAAAATTAGCCATGATTAGCACCAGTTAATGAAAATCTGTGATGTGAAATACTTGGGAGTCACTCTACAGGACATAAACCAGTGTAAGACTTTCTTATGTTGGGCACTTTATACGCATGATAAAAGTCTGGGCTAGAATTTTGTGATCAGGTATTTAGATACTGTAAAACAATTTAATTTCGCGAGCAATTTAATTTTGCGAATTGCGCGAGCTCAAATTCTATTGCCGTGAATATATGTGTGTGAAGATGACAGTAGTGGTAGAAATGTAACCTTCGCGAAATTAAGTTACCGCGAAACTAGTGATGATTAGCAATTTGCGAAAAAAAATTGCCACGAAATTCACTTGTTTTACAGTAGCATTGGACAGCATTCAATTGAAGAAATTGTGCCATAAGGTGTTGCAAAAGGCAATTTGATCAGCTAATCATAGTTTTAGAATCAGTAGTGAGCTAGACATATATTACATTGTGATCAAGTAAAATGAGTCACATGTCGGCAGTTTTCAATTTTGATATTTATCCATCATGTAAAAGCAGGTGAAAAATGCTTCAGTATGGTCCAAACCCCACTAAAATCAAAATTTTAGTTACAAACAATTTACTAACTGAGAAAAGAAAGTAAAACATAAGAATTTGTCACTTCTTTATACCTTTAACTCAAAAATTATTATGATATAACTTTATACCTTTAACTCAAAATTAATATTTAACTCAAAATTAATATTCCCAACATCCGACTCATTCCGCTTGATTGCGTCGCGTGGTTAAGAGTTTCAGGTTACTGTCTGGGAATGAACAATGACATCTGTTCCATTGATATTTGAGATACTAGATTTATGGTTCTGCTCTGTTTCAATTTCACATCATGTTATTAGCATCATTATAAACCTAAAATATTGATACACAATAAAGGAAAAACATGTAAACCTCAGATCAGAGAATAATCATCATAAGTCAAATCCATTTCTCATTTAATATGTATTTTTTGACAGGTAACATGCGTCGATGTCAACAGTACAGCCACACATGTGTTATCAGGAACTAGAGAGGGCGCTGTTTACCTATGGGAGATCGCCGGCCAGACCATCATCAGACATGCTCAGAACCATTCGGGAGTGGTACATGCCGTCAAGTTTCACCCAGACGGTCACCAAATGTTGTCTGCTGGAGCAGACCATTATATCAGGGTGGTGGATGTACAAACAGGGACTGAGGTGTTTGCAAAAGATGCTGGACAAGAAATCAGGTAAGGGCGAGGCTGATGGAGCAGGAAAGGATCGTAAACCCCAGATAAGGTGCCTTAACCTTAGATAAGGTGCCTTAACCTCAGATAAGGATCGTTAACTACAAGGGATAAGGCGCCTTATCTGTGGTTTACGATCCTAAACCCCAGATATTAGGATCGTAAACCCCAGATAAGGCGCCTTAACCTCAGATAAGGATGTATGGTGCACTGGTGCAAATTTGAAAATGGGGTTTCTAAATTTATAAACATTAACATTTCCATGGCCAAATGTACTTCTATACCATGTTGGAGGCGGTATGACCGACTACATGCCTCCCTGCCCCTGCTCTCATGATACAACTAAAATGCATAGAGAAATACATTACACAGAGCATCGTATGTGACTGTCCTAAAATGTGTTCATAGATAAAAGGTATACACTAGAATATATGTGAGGTCGATAGATTAGGAAAACAGAATGGCCCTTGAAATTAATTCAGTTTTAAGCAAGAAAGAATTTTCCATTCCATTTTATTATATTCATATTCTATATTTGTAATTTTTCATGTGTACAGCCTATGTAGATGACCTTAGGCCAAACAAAGAAAAAGGTTTGTCTCAGAATGAGCTTGCTGAGGCCCACATTTTTTTTTTATTAAAAAAAGTTCTCTGTAAGCGTGGATTAACAAACGAAACAAAAACAAAAAAATCGCACAGCACTTAGCTTTTTTGCAAAATGTTTCTGAGACAAAATTGTTCTTTGTTTTGCCTTACTGTTTTTCTTATTTATATTTTATAATCATCTATTTGTACCCTTTGTTAGATGTTTGTGTTGGCATGGCAATATGCTGCTGGCAGGAGACTGTATTGGTAGACTTCTAGTGTGGGATATGGTCAAAGGACAACTCATAGCCAGCAAAGAGGGACACAGTGGTAGGTAGATGCAGTATATCAAATGGCCTTACAGGAAATACATGTAATTACAGTGTTGGTGATAGTAAATTTGTCATTGTAACATGTAATTATCAAGGGTAACAACTCACTTAAAGGGGCATTGAGAGATACGTATGGGAGTGCGCCCTCAATTATCCTGGAAATCAGTGTCAAAGTAATACTTAGGCATATGCTAACTACCATCTGAAACAGTCTAAGTTTTACTCACAGACATTCGCGGCAAATCTCAACACGGAAGTGCGGTTATTTGATTAGTTTGGCATGAAGGCGATGTCGGGATTGTATGATATTTTGGATTTGGGCTATGTTGATGATTATCTTTACGTTATTTGCTCATTTAGTATATCGATACATCTCTCAATGCCCCTTTAAAGGAGGTCTTTTTAATAGGTTTTTATATGTCCGTATAAATCATGTATGTAATACACCTATCAGTTGTAAGACGCACCCTATGACCCCCGGGAGAGGTGCGTCGTGGGTGCATCGTTTACCAAAAAAATTTGACGGAGGGTACGTCCGTGGCAGCCTTTGGTCCGTCAAAAAAATGACGGAGGGTGCGTCAAGGTCCGTCACTTTACATGGGTGCGTCACAGTGTACATCTGTTTACGAACAACAAAATACGACCTTTAAATATACGCTATAGGGCTACTATACCACATAACTCCTTAATACCGCCAACCAGGCTCCACTTTAAAACCGCAAACATCACTCCGATATTTTATACCGCATGTTCTAAAATGCCTGAAATCACTCGATCATCAATACAAGAGTTTGGCAAACGAAAAAAACAAGGAACCGCAGTAGACCGAGAACCTTTCATTTTAAGAGAAGTGTCACGTATACAAGCATCTTCATGGTATAAGATAGGGGATCAGCATTGCGCTCTTCCGCACAAGCGCAGAACAATCTAAGAACACAGAGGTAGTAGGACAGGCCCCCGGAATTGGATTTGGTCGGGGATGTGCGGCAGCAGATTCAAATAAAAAACATAGGCCTACCCATTTCTAAAAGGTGATTTTTTTGAAAAAAACGGTACCCATTTCTAAGGATTTTGCTTCATTTATAGACCCCGTTCGCAAATTATCTGGAAAATAGACCAAAATTTCGCATTCGCGAAAATACACCCATTTATGTGATTTTGTTTGTGGAAAACTAGACCCAATCTTCGCAATTCGTGAAAATATACCCATTTGTAAGGATTTTAAAATATAACCATCTGTAGCAAGTGGGGCAATTTTTTTTATTTTTAGAGATTTTCCATCACAAAATCATACCCCATTATGTGTTTTTTTAGCAAAATGCGACTAAGCGGCACTACGACTAAGCGCCACCGCTTAGGCGAGTACCCCCCCCCCCCCCCCCCCCCCGAAGAAAGGTCACACATAATTTGTCAATCAAGCTCACGGACACAGACATCAAACAACAAAAAGTCGGGTATGAAAAGAGAGAAAAAAAACTGGGAGATATTTGATTTGAACAAAACAAAACACTATTTTTAATAGAGCCCAACCGCCCGGAAATAAGGCCAAATGGTGTTAAGGGTTGTTATTAACAACCCTTAACACCTGGCCTCGAATGTATTTAAAATACATTCGAGGCCAGGCCCAGCTGAGAGAGCCGGGGCATCCCCTGCCAGGCTTTCCACCCTGTCCAGTGGCGGATACACCGTCCGGGGGAGGGGGGGGGGGGGGTGGCGGGCGCCCCTCGTAAAATTTGACAATATACCTTTTTTTGTGTACCACTGTACCTTTCATGATGGTTTATAGAAGGTGTAATTTCCAATCCGAAGTTCAAATGTTTAAATACACTTTCGAGAACCCAATTTTGGTTATACACCGTTCGAGAACCCAATTTTCTACTTACCTTATTGCATAAGCGCAAGCCTACATGTATAACATAAAGGGATGAAGGATGCCCCGCCGCCCACCCCACCCCCAGTCCCCCACCTCCTGGTTACGCCACTGAACGGGTCGAAAGCAGAATGGGCAGAATGTGAAATTGTTTCATCCTCATCCTGACGTTAATATTTTATGAATTTTAGACCAGACCAGTCAGACATACAGTAACACTGTGCATATAAAAGTTCTCCTCTTGGTTCCGTCCATGGTCCATCCCGGTCCCGGTCCGGGGTCTATATATATAATTATTCGAGGGCCAGGGTTGACAACATCGTGTTTTATCCAGTTATAGTCAACGATATCTGACGACGGGGTGCGTCGTCATGGTCCGTCAGAATCCACCAATGGTGCGTCCAAAAATTGACGGAGGGTGCGTATTTGGAAGGCAATGGTCCGTCGTTTTTTTGACACAGGGTGCGTCATGGTACATGAGAAGTCGACGCACCTCGGTAAAGTGACGCACCACTCCCGGGGGTCATAGGGTGCGTCTTACAACTGATAGGTGTATAATCCATGCATTCATTTATGGAATTATTTATAACAATCCCAATTTTATGGGTATTGGTCATTATGTAATGAAAGGGATCATGGTGTGGGATGCATGAGTGATTCTATTGAAGGATAGTGTTATCAATACAAAGTATGAACCTTTGTCTTTCCAACAATGCACTTTTGGATTTCTAAGTATGAACTATGACGTCATCGCATTAGCATGTAGCAGTATGTGTTTGCATCATGTTTTTTTTTAGGGCCCATGCTTTTTAAACTTGTGCCAAACAATATAATAAGACAACAATCGCATTTTACAGTGCAATGGCTTATTGCTGTCTTCTCAAGCATGGTCATCATGACCAGTCCTTTGTCTATGTTGTACCATGACAGGTAATATTACCTGCCATGGTTGTACACACAGGTCACCTCCTATAAAAGTCTGATTCCATTATCAATTATTTTTCATCATTTACAGGTGGCATCAGCTGTATGACTGCTGCCAAAGACGGCTCGCAGGTACTAACAGGTGGCGAGGACAAGAAAATTGTAGTTTGGAAGGTCAGCTGATAAAGCATACTGCTGGCATTACCCAATATGTTCCCACTCCCTTAACACTTTTGGACCGATGATTTGACATTTCGCCGGTAATAAATCATCTAAGAATGTGTCTATTATTTTCCACTATGTGGTCCATTCAAAAGACTGCAAAGGACAAAATTATGCCCCAAAGGCATAAACTAACCTTCATAACCCTGAAAATGGACTACATAGTCAGTGGTTGACAAAATCTTAGATGATTTATTGCAGGGAAAATGTCAAATCACCGGTCCAAAAGTGTTAAGGGATGGGAACATAATGCATTCAAAACTGTGACCTTTAATTGACTGCAATATGGTCTACTATCTGTGCAAATAATAATTATCTTCAACTCAGGGATAAACAAAATTTGAAAACCTGGTAGTGTACGCAAGAGTGTTTCTGTTTGTCTCATCACTTTATCGCCACATTAGGCCAAACAAATTGGTTGTGTTGCCCTCAGTGACCGAGCCTAAAATCTCAAAATCAGGGTAACAAATTAAATTTTAACCAATTTGATAAAATATTACTATTTTCTGCTTGAATTAGATTGATTTTACACTATTATCACACTAGAAACATAAGTCAAATTGACATTTACCAACTTTGTCTTGTCATGAACCACCGTCTGTCAGTGTTATTTGTCTGTAAAGAAAAAAAGGAAATTCGACCGACTGACCAGACTTTAAGATTTTTGGCACAACAATTGTTTTATGCCTTATAGAACCAGCAATGCACACTTTTAGTAAGTGCCAATTAAGAAGACAAGATCTGCAAATAAAACCAAAAGGTTTCCTGGAAGTGGTCTGAAAACCTAATTGCAAAACATGTTTTATTTCTTTTATTTGTACAATAAAACAATTTGATGACTTCTTTACAAAAAGTTGGGCCTTGTTGATTTTGGTAAAATAAATGTAGACACTTTGATCAGGCATCTGGACTAAAATAGCAATTCAGATGTTTTTCCAGGATTTTCAAATCAGTGCCCCCCCCCCCAACTTGTACGTACCCGTAAGGCCATCAAAAAGAAATGGTTGTATTGGCATAACATGCGACTGAAAATTAGGGTAGAGTGAGCAGCATTTTGAAAAAGAATTTATTTGAAATTGCATATATATTATATATTACTAAATTTGATCTCACATAAATCACAAAATATCATGAGGCTGTTTGTGATCGTCAGATTTGCTGTGTACTTTATTCATTTTTGAGGAGCACCAAAGATGGGGTGGGGGTTAATGGGTTATTGTGGTTTTTTTGTTTGATTTTTGTTTGATTTTTAAATTTGTCTGCCAAATAGAAGAAAAAGGTTAGGGTCGGGCAGATTACGCCAATACAACAATATTTTTTGTTGATCTAATTAAGTATCGAGTTTCCAACCGGGGTTTTTTCCTCATGAACATTATGAATTATATAGTAGGTTCATAAACATTGGCCAATCAGGTAATTATTTGGACAGGAACCACAATGAGCCAATCACAATGATATCCGCATCGTTTAGATGCTATTGGTTTCGCTGCGATGTAATGGATTTCAAAGCGTTGAAGCAACACATCCCCAAATATCATGCGTTCATGTTTGAATTTAAAATACCCAAGCAAATAGCGTGTTATTCAAACGTGCCATCTTATAACAAGTGACACATATTGATCATCATTTTATCTTAGAGTTGTAATCCTTTTTGTATAGATCAGGATTAAATTAGAATGAAAATCAATTTGCTGGAGGCATAGATCCATATGTGTCAATGATCAGATTAAGATCAGTTTTCTTCCCCGAAATCACCTATACTAAAATGGCACAACAGCCAAGGTCTGTGAATCTACTATAAGACGAAATGAGTACAAAAATATCATACTGTGGAGGTGTTTAAATCACACACTAATATCATAGATGCTGTCTTTAATTTGTTTGTCGGTACAGTACAGCTCGAAATAGAATGGACAATATCAACGCACTTCATTGCAATGTCATTGCAATGTCAACGCAATGTCAACGCAATGTCATTGCAATGTCATTGCAATGACATTGCAATGACTGCACTAATCTGGTTACATCTCAAGGCATCATTGCAATGTCATTGCAATGTCATTGCAATGTCAGTGCAATGTCAGTGCAATATCATTGCAATGTCAGTGCAATGTCATTGCAATGTCATGGTCCATTCTATTTCGAGCTGTACTGTATGTAATACCCACAAGTTGAATTTAATTGTTGTACAACAACCATTCATTAAAATGGTGTTCTAGTCTTTAATAATAATACCGGGTGGTTCAAAAAAAAGTTGACCCAAGTTCAAAGTAATTTTTCAACCACATTTAAAGTTTCAGATAATTTCTGTTTGCTTAGTCTTAATCAGCAGTAAGTTTTGAAATTATCCTGAAAAGATGGCACGTTTAGCTTGTTTGGTTCTTCAGATATGGTTCATTACAGAAAACATGTACAAAACTGACTTGTCCACGGGAGCGTTATTTAGTTTTTGTCTTAAACAAAACAGCATGTAACTCTAGTTTCAGAATTGAAAAGCCCGCCCTGACAAAGTGTCCCAATCTCTATGCTTATGTGCCATTCACATTCAACAAAGAAAGTAGATACGTAGAGGTAGGTAATTTCAAGCACCAGACAGATGTCTCAGATGTCTTTTTGTTTCTTTTTCTCCTATTTTTACAATTTGTGACCAATCGTGTGTAAGTCCACTTTGTGCATTCCATCTCTTCTAAAGGACGCTCCCGTGGCCAAGGCAGCTTTGTGCATGCTTTCTGTAATGAACCATATCTCAAGAACCAACCAAGATAAATGTACCATCTTATCAGGATAATTTCAAAACTTACTGCTGATTAAGACTAAGCAAACAGAAATTATCTGAAACTTTAAATGTGGTTGAAAAATTACTTTGAACTTGGGTCAACTTTTTTTTGAACCACCCGGTATACCATTTAAAATTAGCTCACAAATTACAATGTACGGGTGAGTATGAAAGAAGAATGATATATTTGTGTACCAGCAAAATTAAGTCAATCACATTTTTCGTATGTCTTTGGTGAACATTTTTGATACACAACCCAGTTTACGTGTTTGTTCATGGAAATTGCACACATTTCATGTTCACATTTGAATATCCCGCTAACACAAATTTGGAATAATTTCATTTGTTATTCAAATTTAGAACATTATAATCAATTCATAGCATGGGTAAGGTAACTTTAATATGATATCTCCCATGTGAATAAGAAAGGATGCATTAAATTACGTCAAAAATTTACTTAAATTTTCAAATTTGAATGAGAGACGCAATTTGCAATCTTATGCATGTTTTGTGGACAAACATATGAAATATGTCCCTGGGTAAAATTAAAAGGTTCACCAATGGCAAACAAAAAATGCAATGGCTTCATATTTTCACATGAAATTGGTAACAAATATGTTATTCTTATAAAGTTTACAAAAATTCAAACATTAACTTGGTTTTGAAAACAAGATGGCTTCTTTCTACTATTGCAGGTTTTTTTTACTCACCCTGTACAATGTTTACATGGTTATACTGCCTATATAATAGCATTGATATTACAATAGAAAAATGTCCATTTGATTTGAGGTAGAAATTCTATTTATATACAAATAATTTTTTCTGAGGTATTGAATAAATAAGTATCTATGCAATTGCAACATCTGCATGCAGTTGATGAGATAAATATATTTTTAATTCAAATCTTTCTAATTAGAAATTTGTATAAACTTTCTGCAAATTGTAAATAAACAGGGTAAAAGGTTGTCAATTAGTCAACGAAAACAAACAATCTGTTTTACAGGCTAATGGACCTCTCAGGAAGATCGGTTAATTAGGAGTTTTTTTTCTTTTCTTTTTCAAAAATGTCAGAAAATTTTGGTGAATTTCCCCAAATTTTTTTTTTTTTTTTTTAAATCTAAAAAAATAAAATTAAAATGTGATACGAAAATGACCGGTCGGGGCCGTAGGTCACAGTGTTATTTGGTTGCCTTATTGTCAGAATTGTAGGGACCAACAATACTTGTTGGTTTCCATTTAACACATTGTCAATGTTTTTCGCAAATTGATGAATTTTCTTATTGAATTAATGTATAATAGCAACAATGTAACTATTTGACAATATTTTATGTTACTGTAATATTTAATTAGTGAAACATTCCAAGTACAAATTAAATGTAAATCTTGAATTAAAATCAATCCATGTACTTGAATTATCATACTTTATACTAGTTTAAATTATAGTTGGTTTTCAAATTGGTAAAACCAGTCATTTTAAATGAAATGTTTAGACATTTTGGGAGATTTTCATTTCAGGGTTTTTTTTCTCTACAAATAATTATGTATAATGCATTGCAACATTTACAAACATTGGTTTACCAAGCTCATAATGGGGAAAAAGAGCTTATTTAAATGAAATCATTGACTATTACAATAGGAATTATGTGCGTATGTATTTATAGGTCAACCTAAATATTTAAATCATACTTGAAGCAAGGACATAACTTATGAGGTAATTATGTATATCTCTATTATAGGGTTGTGGTTATTGACTACATGCATTTCAGGTCAATATGAAACAGATTAACCATAAATCTTTTAACTAACTCCCCGGCGTGCTTTGGCAAATAATCATGGGAGAAAAACGGGTCGAATTTGGAAGGTAAAATCAGCCCATGCCAGCCCCGGTGATCAGATTAATTTCTGCAATGTAGATGCAGAACCGACTAGATGTTTAGGTGACAAAACAATAAACCCTTTTCTATTAGCCTGACTGACCCAATATGATCACCTACCTATTTTATGCCACTGTTATTTTGATTTCCCTTCATTGCTTTGGTTTGATGGTCATCTTACCCTTGTTTGCTGTTATTTTACCAAGTTTTTGGGAAAACACTATTTTAGTACTTTCATTGGTGAAATACTCTATTTCGATGACAGTTTTCAAACTCAATCTACTTATATGTGGTACTTGCTACATGGGACCAATCTATTTTTTCTTCTGTTTCATCACTTAGTATAAAGGTCACCCTTGTGTGCTGTAATTTTAGACGTTTTTGGGAAATTGTATCTTAGTATTTTCATTGGTGAAATTCTCATTTTGATGACAATTTTCAACTCAAGACTACTTTTCTTAAATTTCGATTTTAATATGATGGTGTATATTATGTTTGTTTTACCTTTTTGGTATAATGGTCAGAGAAATATCTGTTAATAAAATTATTTTCTATCAATGGAAGAAATTGATTTGATTTGTTTCTTGCTTGTCATTTGATGTTAAGACTATGCCATGGGAATCATATGAATATGATAATAATTCAACTCCGTGATCAGAATATATTGTATTCAAGGGTAATTTAAATTCAACCATCAATCACTTGATATTACAAGACAAGCATTCTTACCACAAAGCACTGGCCATTTAGTGAATATAATTCAATTAAAAGTGTATGTTCCGATCACTTTTTGGGGCTATGATTTTTTTTTTCACATCCAGATATTTTGATATCAGAAGCTACCCCGTATTTTTCTCATTATGTCTGTAAAATCATAGGGGCCAGAAATGTTCCATTTAGATATTATAGGCTAAAATGTGGTGAATTACTGCCAAAGGTGGTTAACCACCAACCAGTCTGTGTACTACTCAATGGGCAAATGTTTTGTGACCTTGTGCTTCTAAAAATAGAACCATTGGAGTTATGCAACTCAAACTTTGGAATGTGACAACTTTAAGGATGACGTTTCATGTAAAATAGAAAACATCAATTTGAAAATCGGGCCAGCAATCGGAACATCTACCTTTAATAAGTTCATAAGAGTGTGATATGACATCCGAAGCCAACTCAGCCAAGGGACCTACCGATATTACAATGCATGTACTGTAAAACAACTTAATTTCATGGCAACTTAATTTAGCGAATAAGCATTTAGTCAAGCCTCTTCTACTCGCTCTTAAGACCGCCCCCCCCCCCCCCCCTTCGAGCCGTACAGCTCTTAAGACCCCCATTATATTATATTATATTATAAATTTAGAAATCGTGAACATTTGCATTCCAAAGCCTCAATTTGCTGAAAAAAAATTGGCGTTCTAAAACCATAATTTTTCTTAAACCAACCGCACTACTTCCTTAGAGTTTTGTTTTCAACAGCACTACGTACACGTAACAGCAGTACTATGGTTTTGTTTTAAACTTTAATCGAAACCAGGAACATTCTGAAATAGATCTTGGAATAATGATGTAGCCGAGCCATTAACTTTATTTACAACACATTTGTCGAATTGTTAACATAAATAATGCCGTTAAACCAACCGCACTACTTCCTAGTTTTGGTTTTAACTTACATGCTTAAGGAAGTTTTTGATTTGATTTGTTGAATTTTATGAGTGCTGTAATTATTGGAACTACCGTATTATTAATCAAATGCATATAAAAGTATACATTTTTTGGAAAGGAAATGGATCAGAGAATCCACTTTTCTGTAGCTATCTGGCAAAGCAAGCGTCTTGTTTTGTCTTTCATAGTGGTAGAAAAGTGTAAACTGTCACAGTTTACCATCAGTTTACCATTCAGAAAAAGTGGTTCAAGGTAAACTATTTTTGGCATCATATGCCCCGTCTTCGTGGTCGCAATGTTCATTTACATCAATTATACCAACTTGAATGATTTAATTCAGAAATAATGTCGCATTAGTCGCATTCACGCATTTTGATAGATTACCATTATAGTAAATATTATTGTATATAATATCATGGCAGGTAATAAGAGCTCTTATTACCTGCCATGATAATATTTAACTATACAAAGTAACGGTAAACTTTTCATTATAAATGCGACATTATTTCGGCATTCAAATATTTGACTTGGTATAATAATAGTTCATGTTGACGGACATCACGACCACTAAAACGGGGTATAGTGCAAAATATGGCTCGTTTTGAACCATTTTTTTTGAATGGTAAACTGTTGGTAAACTGATGGTAAACTGTGACAGTTTACACTTTTCATTTTCTACAACACCACTATGAAAGACAAAACAAGACGCTCGCGTTGCCAGATAACTGCATGGCCGATATCTCAGCGTAAGTGTTTGTTATTTAATTTTGCTTTGAAAGTAGGCCTATATATAATTCTCTTTTCTTTCTAAAACATATTTATCTATGAGAGAAACAAACAGTATTCAATTTTAAAATAAATATAAACTCATACCGTGCATACTGCAGCACTGTGTTAGGCATTTTATAATGCAAAGCACACGAATGGGGCTATGCACTTTGACATAGGGGCATGTTTACAGTGACCGCTCCCTAATCAAATCAACGTTTTTTACGGATATATTATCGTTTTTTACCGATATATTATTTTTTGAATCGAACGCCTATACAATATTCCGGTTTTTGAGTTATGAGAGAATATCCGAATTTAGATAAATTTGTTTGCACTTCGCTAATATACAAAGGCCTGGGAAAATGTCTTGGAACGCTTTTCTGTGATTAACGGTAAACGCTTCGGCCACCCACTCCCCCGTGGTATATAAGGCATGCCAATGGCTTCAGCAGCTTGCTGGAGTGTCCCAACATTGACTGATGGGGGAGGGGGTGGGTGGGGGTAGGGAAGGAGATAAGCACAGAAGACAATACGCATTAGTAGTTTCTGCTTAACATATTTATTAATAACATCCTAATGAATCTGTGTAACTGCATGGCAATCTCGCTATTATAGGTGTTGTCTCTGCTGGAGTATTAACAATTTCATGGGACCCTCTCATCTTAGTTTTAGGCCTATTATGGTGATAATTATGAGCGGAACATGCTCACTTTTTACGAGTATAGTTGACATAAGCATCCGTTTTCACATGTGGCCGGTTCATTTTGTATCCGTATAGTTTGCATCCGTCAGTGCATCCGTACTTATGTTTATTTAACAAATATGTTTTCTTTAGACTTTATTCAGTCATTGGTGACATCTGAACGATGACAAATATAACAAGTGTCCAGCAGGCCGGTATACCAACTCCGCGCAAAAGTTTCAGCTTCAATTAGGACAACATTCATACAAATTACAATGAATATGAAAAGAGAAGCACAGTATTATAGTGGCGTAGCCAGAAAGGGGGCGAGGGTGGCAATCTCCCCGCTGGACGGCACCCCTTACCCCCCCCCCCCCCCCCCCGCACTACTTCCTAATATAGTTTTGTTTTTAACTTACATGCTTAAGGAAGTTTTTGATTAGTGAATTATTTTTGAATTTTGTGAGTGCTGAAATGATTGAACTACCGTATAAAAATAATTAATCAAATGCATATAAAAGTATACATTTTTGGAAAGGAAATGGATCAGAGAATCCACTTTTCTGTAGCTATCTGGCAAAGCAAGCGTCTTGTTTTGTCTTTCATAGTGGTGTTTTAGAAAATGAAAAGTGTAAACTGTCACAGTTTACCATCAGTTTACCATTCAGAAAAAGTGGTTCAAGATAAACTATTTTTAGCATCATATCAGTCTTAGTGGTCGCAATGTTCATTTACATCAATTATACCAACTAATGCAGAAATAATGTCGCATTAGTCGCGCATTCACGCATTTTGATAAATTACCATTATAATTAGACAATATTATTGTATATAATATTTAACTATACAAAGTAACGGTAAACTTTTCATTATAAATGCGACTAATGCGACATTATTTCGGCATTCAAATATTTGAGTTGGTATAATAATAGTTCATGTTGACGGACATCACGACCACTCAAACGGGGTCTATAGTGCAAAATATAGCTCGCTTTGAACCATTTTTTGTATGGTAAACAGTGTTGGTAAACTGATGGTTAACTGTGACAGTTTGCACTTTTCATTGTCTACAACACTACAATGAAAGACATAACAAGACGCTCGCTTTGCCAGATAACTGCATGGCCGATATCTGTAACATTGCAATTGAGATTGTGGGTTGTGGGTTCAAGTCCCACGGGCAGCGTGTTTGATATTTAATTTTGCTTTGAAAGTAGGCCTATATATAATTCTCTTTTCTTTCTAAAACATATTTATCTATGAGAGAAACAAACAGTATTCAATTTTAAAATAAATATAAACTCATACCGTGCATACTGCAGCACTGTGTTAGGCATATTATAATGCAAAGCACACGAATGGGGCTATGCACTTTGACATAGGGGCATGTTTACAGTGACCGCTCCCTAATCAAATCAACGTTTTTTACGGATATATTATCGTTTTTTACCGATATATTATTTTTTGAATCGAACGCCTAGGCCCTATACAATATTCCGGTTTTTGAGTTATGAGAGAATATCCGAATTTAGATAAATTTGTTTGCACTTCGCTAATATACAAAGGCCTGGGAAAATGTCTTGGAACGCTTTTCTGTGATTAACGGTAAACGCTTCGGCCACCCACTCCCCCGTGGTATATAAGGCATGCCAATGGCTTCAGCAGCTTGCTGGAGTGTCCCAACATTGACTGATGGGGGAGGGGGTGGGTGGGGGTAGGGAAGGAGATAAGCACAGAAGACAATACGCATTAGTAGTTTCTGCTTAACATATTTATTAATAACATCCTAATGAATCTGTGTAACTGCATGGCAATCTCGCTATTATAGGTGTTGTCTCTGCTGGAGTATTAACAATTTCATGGGACCCTCTCATCTTAGTTTTAGGCCTATTATGGTGATAATTATGAGCGGAACATGCTCACTTTTTACGAGTATAGTTGACATAAGCATCCGTTTTCACATGTGGCCGGTTCATTTTATATCCGTATAGTTTGCATCCGTCAGTGCATCCGTACTTATGTTTATTTAACAAATATGTTTTCTTTAGACTTTATTCAGTCATTGGTGACATCTGAACGATGACAAATATAACAAGTGTCCAGCAGGCCGGTATACCAACTCCGCGCAAAAGTTTCAGCTTCAATTAGGACAACATTCATACAAATTACAATGAATATGAAAAGAGAAGCACAGTATTATAGTGGCGTAGCCAGAAAGGGGGCGAGGGTGGCAATCTCCCCGCTGGACGGCACCCCTTACCCCCCCCCCCCCCCCCCCCCCGCCCCTGTCAAGTCTCATGTTTCTGACTACAATTAGAAAAACCAGTAAATTTACGGTAAAAAGCCGCAGCAAGGATGCCAACTTTTTACCGTCAAATTTACAGTATAGGCCTACTGTAAAAAATATTTCATTAAAAACACTTGAAATTATAAATATTTGGGGGTTGATACATACAGAGCTTGGGAATGTGTAGAGAATACAAAAGCACTGGCGACCGCCCCAACTCAGTAAGCCTGTCCACCAATGTAGACCTTTTATTTTAGGTTGTGTAAGGTTGTATAACTTACAGTTTGTTGTAAAAATATACAGGAAAAACCTGTAAAAAAAGTTGTATTTTACGGTAAAAAGTTGGCATCTTTGCTGTCAGCTTTTTACCGTAAAATTTACAGTATTTTTGTACTGTAAAATGTAGTACTTATTCGTATGATTGACGATTCATAATAGTGTATTAATGATGTTGATATGCTTTAAAACTTGAATAAGAGCTGCAGTTTTAAATTTAGTCATAATAGGCCTGGAAAATTGAACATACAGTATTTCGGGGCTGTCAACTCTCCCGCCTAGACACTCTTTCTCCCGCACTCCCGCCTAGCATACTATTTTTTGTTTGTTTACGGTACACTTTGGCCATCATATTTGTAATATTGCATCTCTCCCTCCCAGCAAATCCAAAAAGTTGACAGCCCTGGTATTTTGCTGCATTTCCAAATTACAGCTAAAATAGTGTCACTTTTTAACCTTTTTAACTGTAAATTTTACACTAATTTTTTACAGTGTAGGCGGTAATTCCCAAAAGCCTGACAGCGTGGTAATCCTTGTCGGTCCACTTAGTTATTTTGGAACCCCCCCCCCCCCCCCCCCCCCCCCCCCCTTCCCCCCATATGAAAAACCTAGCTACGCCACTGGAGAAGCACATGATCCAACAACAAGGTGTCTGCGATACCATCAGACTGTTTCGTCCATAGCCAAATAGACTATGGGACGATGGTCTGTATCTTTCACTCTTGTAGTCCACCAGTCTGGGCAGAACATGAAATTATTACCAAAAGGTGGCAAATATATCCCTAAACACAAATTCACCTGATCCCACGTTCGTAGGTTGCACGTTATGACCCTAGACCTCGATTTAGGGTCAAAGGTCACATGTGTTTCAATGGGAAGTCAAAAACTAAATTTAACATGGTAAAAAAACCTATATGACGTATATTTTATTGTTGGTATAAGTGTTTTAAACAAAAAAGTCAATCACAACTTTGATCGTAGATCAATAGTTTTTGAACTGTGACCTTTTGAAAATTACAAGTTGGCCAAAATAGACCATTTTGGTCATATTTTCGCAAAATTGGCACAAAAATGACATGTTATCATCATTAAAAAAATATTTTGACTCATTATGAATTGATAAACCATGCTATAATGTTGGTATATAGATGTACATTACATTACAACACATTTCAAAAGTCAACGGTATGCTGATGCCATGGCAACCAGCTTTAATATCTAGTTTTTTTACCATGTTAAATTTAGTTTTTGACTTCATATTGAAACACATGTGACCTTTGACCTTAAATCGAGGTCTAGGGTCATAACGTGCAACCTACGAACGTGGGATCAGGTGAATTTGTGTTAAGGGATATATTTGCCACCTTTTGGTAATAATTTCATGTTCTGCCCAGAGGTGGACTACAAAAATCAAAAACTAAGCACATTTTGGCCTCACGGCCCATAGTCTAAAACACCAGTGTACTCGCATTGTACATGTATATGAGGCCAAGGCAAACAAGTCAATAACTGCAAAAAGATTAGTAACAAAATTGACTGCACTTGTTTTAACATGTTCAATACTATCGATCTGGCAACAAATTATCAATCAGTCTGTAAAAGATCGAACTTCAAATTCAAAGTGGGTTTTGATCGATTAGGCAATGTCATGCATGATAGAGTACAAGCTAGTTCTACCAGGGTTCTACAGTCCTAGGCCTATCTAAACTATCTATGGTAGTGTATTAACGCATCCCGGGAACGCATCAGTAGTTTCTAATAGTTTCGTCTGTAAGGTGACCTATTAGTATTATCATAGATCCTTGAGAAGATCTACATGGTATTATACATGGCCAGTGATGGGGGATCGTCAAATATCGCACACCGGATAGTATGATAGTTATAGGACACCAATTATACAGCATTTCATGTAGCATAGATAGTATCAAACCAGAGAGGTGTTGTAACCAGGGAGGTGTTCGTAATATATCTCTCTGTTGTTGTAACATCTCTCTGATCAAACTGAACTTAGTCATGGCAGTGAACAATCGGCAACAAGTACCAACATACAAAATTGTATTGCTTGGTGATTTTGATGCCGGGAAAACTACTCTCTTCTACCATCTGAAAAAAGGTCGCTTTGTGTCTAGTGAATCAATCGGACCTGGGAGTGATTGCTACACAAAGGAGTATGTGATTGATGAAGAGACGATCAAGGTAATGATACAATTGTTAACAATAGTTTCACTAAATATAATGTTATTATATAACACATCCAATGATATATGATGAATCAAGTTCCCCCACACCACTTCCCCTACTGGTACCTTCTCACCTTTCCTGGTCAGACGGTCCGATTGGTGACGATCGTCGTGCTACAAAATGTAATAACGATAATCTACCTGGTATAGATAATCACTATCATATCTACTGCCTTTACCAGTAGGCCGTAATACTAATATACATCCGTGGATCATGTGGATGGTAGAGTATGATACATGATCCATGGATGCATACTGGATGCCTACTGGTAAAGGCAGTAAATATGTCGCAGTGCCCAATCAAAAGCCATCATTTTGTTATGGACTATAATTGTAGTCTAGGCCAAGTTTATCATCAGTTTCTACCTTATGGTGAAATATTTAGTATGCTTATATAGGCTTTTTAAGCCTGGCCCGAGCAATTTGCTTGAGTCTGGTCCCTTTAGGACCCAATTAGCGTGTGTCTGTACGGACCGACCGTGTAAACAAACAAACAAACAAACAAACAAAACAACCTCAAAAAAGTTGGGAAATTTGTATGACCTGTATTTTAAATATTTCTGGATGTTTATAATAAGTTAGACTGATTTTTGAAAAGTTTCTAATATTAATAATATATGACTAAATGAATGAATTAATGGGTGAATGAATGAAACGTGATCTATTAAGCGCATTTCCAAAATCACAATCAATGCGCTTTACAGGAAATACATATATAAGATATAAGCATATTAAAGAATACCAATTAAATTACATTAAAATGGGTTAACAGATAATTAAATATACAATGTAATAATATACAGATACAATTTAAGCATTAAAATAAAAACGCACTCATTTTTTTTTTAAAAAGGGTGCATTGCATTCGAAAATAACCAATACATTACACCTGCGGATAAGTTTTCAGCATCCTTTTAAAAGATTTGACACTGCATGCGTTGCGTATGGAGACTGGGAGATCATTCCACAGCCTTGGACCAATATACGAGAAAGCGGTATGCGGTATCAGCTAGGCCTATACACTCTAAGAAAAAAGGGTTCCAAGTAGAATCTAAAAAGGTTCTTCAACTTTTCCTGTATGCAGAACCCTTTAAGGTTCTTAATGAGAACCTTTGCAATGGGGTTCTTTCAAGAACACTCTGAAAGGGTTCTAAATAGAACTTTAAAAGGTTCTTCAGATTTGTCCTGTATGCAGAACCTTTGAGGTTCTATCAAGAATCTTTCCGATAACGTTCTTTCAAGAACCCTCTGAAAGGGTTCTTAATATAACCTAAAAAAAGGTTCTTTAGGTTTTTGTCCTGTAGGCAAAACCTTTTGAGGTTCTATCAAGAACCTTTTCGATAAGGTTATATCAAGAACCCTCTGAAAGGGTTTTTGAAAGAACCTAACAAGGTTCTTTAGTTTTGGCATGTATACCGAACCCTTAAGGTTCTATAAAATGGTGAACAAACAGACTGTGAATCTGACTAGATAGAATCAATGTTGTTAAATTAATAAAAGTCAGCAAGTCAAAGTCTTAAGTCATTGATTATAACATGGTTATAATCATATCAATAAAGAAATAAAGTAGAAAGTAAATATTTGCAATTTTTTACACAGTATCGTTTATTAACAGGGTTACAAAACAATTATTACATTGCTAAATCATTTATTAAGATGTAGGCCTACGTATGCAAACTTCAGCATTTGCGATAAGTCTACCAAGAACCCAATTTTCCCCAAATAAGGGTTCTTTCTGGAACTATCTCACTACAGAACCTTTTTGCGGTGTTAAAGAACCCCAAACAAACCTTTTAGAACCTTTAAAGGTTCTTTAGAGAAACATGGTTCTGCCAAGAACCATTTGCCATTTCATGAACCCCCGCTAGAACCCTTTTTTCTTAGAGTGTAGCATGTCGAAAGGTACAACAAAGCAGTGTCGTTGGAAGATCTTAAACCATCTCTTGGACAGACATACGGCATCAAAAATAAAACACAGTGAATGATATTGTTTACATTTTCATGTTTTCAGATAGTTTTGTGGGACACTGCAGGAGTAGAACGATTCAGAACTTTAACGACGAACTATTTCAGAGGAGCCTGCGCCGTACTGTGTACTTATAATACACAGAGCAAAGACTCTCTTTATAATCTAGTGCAGTTTGTTGAAGACGCTGTTGAAAGCGCACCAGACGGTAAGTTATTTATATTTGGTGTGTGTTTTGTTTCACTGAGATAACAATACTAGGCCCTATACCGTATACGGTTCATATCAACAATTGAGAAAATAAGCCTAAAATATTACCATTTTCGTTCGGTAGCGAGAATGTGATGCATAATAATATAATAATAATAGTATAATAATGGATAAGCTGGTCCATATTTGGGATGTATACACTCTCATAAATATGTAATTAAAAATAACCCATTTTGGGGTCAACTATACTCACCAATTGGAATTCAAGGAGTTACATTTTGACTGGATCCTTTCCAAGTGACGATCTCTATCCTTGATTTTTACTTTGAAAGCAGATTTGTTTGCAGTTTGCATTTTTGATCATCAATCGTAATTGATTCTAAGTTTACAGAGCGATACGATCCCTAATACTTCAAAATCATGGTTTGACTAGGTTGAGATAAACTATCGGGGTCTATTTCGTGGTGGCTTTTTTTTTCGTTCGTAAATATAATTCCGTGTTAATACCGTTTACAGTATTTCTGGCTGCGATCGCAAATACCGTATGTAATGAACATAGTTAGTATTGAATCTTTATGATAAAAATTCCTTAAATTGGAAGCAAATTTCCATGATATTTTATTAGTTCTCTGATGGTTCTTCAAGGAAATACAGACAAGAAAGACAATGAGGGACTGGAAATTCTTTTCTAATAAGTCAAATGTCATTTTAATATAAGAGAGAAAACAAAAATATGTGCAAACAATTTAAAAAGATCACATATTGCTTTACGCTTTTCGTGTCAAATGACCGAGAAAATGACACAAAAAGCGTAAAACCCCTTTTCAGTTACTGTGTATATATTTGACACTGAAAAGATGTTGTTTTTAATTATACCTTTTCTTAAATGCGCATCTAATTGAACATTCCTGATTTCAAGTTTAACACATATGAATCAATAAACATGATAAATGTTTCTTTTGGTTTTTTTAGCGCTACGATACCTCATCGGATGTAAATGTGACCTACCTTCAGACATGACTCTTAAGAGTGACGCAACAAAATTCGCCGAAGAGCATGGTTGTAAAAAAATGTTTTTGACGTCAGCCAGATCAGGTATGATAGTGTATCGTTGATAATAAATTATAATAATTAATCTTTCCCACTCGGTTTTTTTTGCCACTCCATATTACTCATATTACAAAAAAAAGGACGAGATATTAAATATTGAATATGATTATTTCTTTTTTGACCATCAATTAAAGATTTTCAATGCAATTTATTTGTTAATTGACACAATGGTCAATCTACAATTAACCTTAATCAATTAGGAATTTTCCAAATCACTTATCCTTTGGGCTATAATGACACACTATACCGCGTGTCCCAAAAAACTGGGTTCAAAAGTTTGCGAGCTTATAACGAAATAAGTAGGAAGCATGGATAGTTTATATTTAAGGATATTAAACAAAATATACCTGACCTTAATTGGGCGAATTCGGAGACCAATACAATGTAAACTTTTTGAAATACAAAGATTTGAATAGAGCGTGGTCAGAAACCATTTGTCCCGATTTTTAAATCCTTAAAAGGAGTAAACCACCCGTGCGTTGCATGAAACTGTGCGCTATGTGCAGTATTTTCCGAAAGAACTTAACAATAACTCGGACTATAACAAAGAACCTTTTTTTTTAATGTTTATGTAAATAATGAACTTGTATTATTGCAATTTGATCAAGATAATTTTGTTTACTGCCCAAGTCTTTGTAAAGAATGAATGCAAAGGCAAAACTTGGATGAAGTCACAACAATACGCAATTGCAACACATCGGGGTGTTCCTTGAAAAGTGGGACAAATGGGTTTTGACAACGCTCTGTTAAAATCTTTGTATTTCAAAAAGTTTATAGTGGATTAATAACAGAGTTTAACCAATTAGGTTCAAGTATATTATGTTTAATAGCCTTAAATATAAACTATCCATGTTTCCTACTTTTTTAGTTATAAGCTCGCAAACTTTTGAACCCAGTTTTTTGGGACACGCTGTAATAGTGCACTGCTGTTCAGCTCTAATATTGTATTTAATTCGTGCGGTTTTGTTGAAAAGAGCGACACAGGTTCTGTTACATTAATTAAACTTGGTTTCACTGACAATTCTCACGCCCGCGCCATCTGGCAGATGCAATGAGCGTTTTATGATTTAAAAATGAGTCTGAAACTCTTTCTCCCAGATTTGATGTTCTTAATGTTCATATTGTTTTACCCACAAAAATGTTTATAAGCAATATTATGTGATCTTTTTTAATGTGTACTTGTTCTTTCTCTCTAAATGAAGTTTGACTTATCAGGAAATACTTTCCCGGACTTATAAATCTATGTTCCGTAAAAACCATCACATAACTTTACTAAATCATAAAGGAAACCTTCATCATAAAGCTTTCCCTACTATAATTGTCAACAGTTTCAAACTATGGAAGTCTATTTATGATCGAGAAAAGATAAACTGTCGGTTTAATCTTATTTTAAAAATTTGATTTTCATAAGAGCAGAAAACGTTTTGATCTGTAACTTACAAGATATGTTATGTTCTTAAGTTAAGAAGTGTTATTTGACCTCAATTGAATTTAGAGGGAAATCAGAGATAGTAGTCATTCTATGAAAAAGATTGCGTAATAAATAAATGTCTTTAATTTAAAAAAAAAAAGGTTGCCATATTTTATAGATCACAGCTTAAAAGCTGTGATCTATAAGGGTTTTGAGGTTGTATTACATTTCATATTGATATTAGCATGGCAAAATGTTTTCATTATTCTGATTGTTTCCAGGTCAAGGCGTGGATGACGCGTTCAAAGAAATAGCAAGAGATGTACACACATTGCACAAACGCAACGGAACGTATGACTGCATGATAGGAAGTTGTTCGGTGAACCTTGGGTTCGATTCCCTGTCGGCTACGGGGTCAAAAGACGCTTGCTCATGTTGATAAGTGATCAGTATATAGACTAGTGTGTGATATAATGAGTCCACCCCTACACACTTCAGACAATTATATCTGTAAAATTCACATGTTGAGAAATTAGTGGAAATGGTCTTCGCCCACATGACAAATTCGCTAGCTTAGTGAAGCAGCTGTCCAAACTCATCGGAGAACTGCATTCCATCTAATCTCGCGGTGTAGTCAGAGCTAGAGACTGCAACAGATGCTATACAATAATCACTGATACAATCAGCTGGTAGTTAATGTCGGATGATTCGATGGACACAATGTTCTGTCGGTAAACAGTTTTATACCCGGAGGTCCATAACAAGGAGTGACATCTTGTAAATGTTGGTATCAAATGAGGGGAAAACTTTAACCAGTTAAGGGAAGTTTGGGACTCCAGGTCGGCGACCAATGGGTCTTTTTTATTTTTGTTTTAATTTTTAATTTTTATATTTTGAGTTTATTTTTCATCATTCATTCATTAATTACATATTTGTATGATTACATAATCGCCACCCTCTTTTTGAACACAATCACGTATACATGTTTCAGCCGTATTCTGATTATTCCAAAACGTATAATATTATATTTGTATCCTTTACATGTAACTTTAAAATGTGATTGAATGGGTCTATACCTTCATTTATACGTCCGTTAGCAATAACCATATACGTATGGGATTGCTTATGGATTTGAAGGAGTTATTACCCCGTCATTGTATGTGGGACATGCATGGTTATCGGGTCAATGTACTTGTTGTGCTATGGGGCACATTCGCCTATCACGATGGGGCATGTTCGCCAATGGGGATTTACATGATTAAGATGTTGTATAATTTCAAAATTGTAATTCACCTCATATAGCCTATTTGTAATTATAAAAATAGCTATCTGGAATGGAGTAGCACTAAAATTAGAAGACAATAGTTTTAAATATGGTATTAATTATAATTTAAAAAATTTTAAACGACTATATTCCGTAAAAATGACCACACCCCTAACATTTTATACTAGGTACATTTTATTTTGGAAGAAAATCACATTGCATAACAAATGTGTATGATCTATTTGATACATACTACTTTATGAAGCCTAATTATAAAACCATGGCGAACTTGCCCCGGCCTATGGACGAACCTATCTTTATCCTTTACTCATTCCTTTACTAGGAAAGCTATGAGGTACTGCAATTGTGGTCGTGTGTATAGCCAAGATATCACTCTTTCACGTCTTTAGGCCATTTCAAATGAAAATGTGGCGAACACTCCCCGCTCTCCCCTACTAATTACCATAAAAAAGTAAAAGGTAAAATGAGTATTATCTTTTAACCCTAACCTTAACCCTAACCCTAACCCTAACCTTAACCCTAACCTTAACCCTAACCTTAACCCTAAACCTACCCCTAAACCTAACCCTAACCATAATCCTATACCAACTATAAATCCCAATTCCTATACCCCAACACTCACTTTTATCTGATCGAGAAGTATTAAAGATTAAAAAGCTTTATATTTGTTAAGGCATTGTTTAGTACAACGTTCCAAATAATGTGTAAACATTCTACAAAGTAAAATAGCATGGAACAGTTCCATTTATACTCCATAACATTATCAAGACCATATCGAGACTTGATGATTTGAAACACACTGATTTGAACAAAATACCGAGAACCGTATCAATAGCAGCAAAGGATAGTTATCGAGCAGCATAATATCCAGGGCTGTCAACTCTCCCGCCCAAGAGTCTCCTGCCTAGACACTCTTTCTCCCGGACTCCCGCCTAGCATATAACATCTCCCGCCTTAAAAATGTATCAATTAAAATGTTTCTCAACACCTTGATAATTACGAGCGTCGGTACATTTGCGATTTTGACCAAGCAATTTTTTTCGGGCGGTCTTTTGGAAAACGTCATCCCCCACCCCCACTTATCAAGATTTCAGCTTAAAAAATATGTATCTCTCCCTCCCAGCAAATCGCTAAAGTTGACAGCCCTGATATCCCGCGTCTAAATATAACGAAGGACATTAGCTTCGGGTTATTCAATTTAATAATTGTCCATGTTGTATTGAGAACCCAATACGTTCTCGATACCATTCTCGATATGATAGTCCATGATTTTCCTTGGGTGTATTTGTGCTTAAGAATCCCCCATAATGACTACTGGCATGGTCTTCGTAATCGAATCTACCGCCGATGTCTATTTTATCGAGATTCTACTTATAAAAATATCGAACCCAGGCGTATCGCGAGTCTCGATGAAGTCTCGATAATTTTATCAGGTATGAATGAAACTGTTTCTAAGATGTTCTACTCATGCTACTGCAATAGGTGCGAGGGTATTAGTTGATCCGATTTACTGCACCGTATGTTTATTCATAACTTTTGAATATGTGCGTACCACCGCGCTTCCACTCAAATTGATCGTTATATGGAAACGCGAACGCACAACGCAGGTTATTGATATATTGCCAAGACCTTCAAAATTTACTTGTACGCGCATCAATGACCTGGGGGCGTGGCGTTTTGTGTGACGTCGCATTGGTAACAAGAGGCACATGTTTGCGAGTGGGGCCCTGAACATGGATACACGCGACACGACTACTCGCGGCTCCCGGTCGCGGCTGTACTTTCAACAATAAATACTACATGAAAACACAACAAAACACCATTTTTATATCGTTGTAAAATGTCAATGATGAACGGCAAATTTGGTCTGCATGATTTGAATAACTGGCGTGTGTTTGTACCGCCAGCGCGGCGGCTAGCCTTCCCTACACTACAGATACATCATACGTATCGTCCCTCAGCAGGTGAAATTTTGTAAGCTTCATCATGGACCCCAAATGACACAAGTGACGAGGACGTACAATGTATGTCATGTGTCAAGCGATTGTAAGCTAAACACCGCTCTGACGTTGCGTGTCTGTCTCAGTCTCACCGGCAAACACGGCCGTATCAAGCATCAGTGAAATAAATCTGATTACAGGGCTAACAAACTAGTATAAAATTTGACTGGGACGCAAAAAAACCCATGATAAACAGCCTACAGATAACAGGGCAGGGATATGTCTCATCAAAGGTGACTTTATAAATGTTTCAATTCAAGAAACGTATTCAAAATCGAAGTCAGGCGTCTTCCATTTTTATTGTAAAACCGAAACTGACATTGACAAGATTAAAATATGTTAGGCTAGATTAACTAGGCCTACGTACGAGCCTACTCCTAGCTAGGCCTAGCCTATGATACTGATAGCCATCCCGTCTACGACACATGACAACCCATTTAATTTTTGTCAAAGCTTGACAAACACTAACACTGCCACTAATACTATGGCAAGACTGACAACATACTTTTGTTTGTCAAAAAGACTCACGATCCTAATTAACATGATTAAGTCAATGTAGGTCTAGCCATCAATCATTACTCACCAAATATAAACGTCGTCTCTAAACAAGCAGGTAATACAAAGAATGGAATCGTACAACACGATTGAGCTGCGATTTTGATTACATTTCCCCATCAATTGACCATAAACATAAGAAGGTTGTTGAAGTGATTCGACTTTGATCCATGAATCCATGATTATGATGAGACATCATTTGCGTTGACTTTTTCAATGATGAAATAAGCTTACAAAAAATAGCTTCAAAAACTTATTCGTACGGTAGATCTGAGACGAAATATTCGTCCAGGCATGCCAGGGTATGAAGTCATATTTCATATAATATTATATCCAATCGGCAAAATTGATGTTTCCTGCTTCTGAATTCTTTACAGGATCGGGAATGAAGAAACTTCTGTTGTTTGTCTATTTATTTTCTGTGATTGTTTGCAAATCAAAAACTAGGTTAATTTGTGGCCCCCGAACATGCATAATAGTTGCAGAACTGTGATTGGTCTATCTCATAATCGTTCTTTATGAGCTTCTCCGCTATTGGTCAATCCAAGGCCGGGAAGCGATTTTTTTTTTTACTAGTAAACATTTAAATGGGCTAACATGTAAAATCAGTTGACCTTCTTTTTTTCTTCTTTTTTTAAATCATTTTATTCAGTGAGTTTTGCTTTATTCCGTATTAAAACGAAATAAATAAATTTTACAAATGCCGCCCCTCGGGGCAATCCCTTGGTACCAAAACAAAGTCAGCGATTTCAAACAAGAACCTTAGAATAGTCCGTACGCAGTCACCAACCTTAAAATGGTCAATCATCATCATATCCTTATTTGGAAAAGAGAGATCACGTGTTATGGATTAGCTGCCGGGATTAGCTGCCATTTTTGAGGGAAACTATTTGCAGGCGTTTTTGGTGTGAAGCCACCCTATTAGCATGTTATTGCAAAATTTGACACATTTAGGTCTTTCTAGACATAAGTTGTGGCCGCCATGTTTGTAGTCTTTGTAAATTACATGTACCTATGCAGTTTGTTTTAACAGTACCCGCAGTATGTGATGGAATCAAAGAAAGCTATATTTGTTTAGTGGATGATTCAATTAGAGAGATGTTATTATACTCCCAAAGACTCATAGCTTATCTTGTTTGACTGAGAAGAAGACTTTTCTTGCATCAAGATGTTTGCAACAGTGCATCCCAGCCAACACGTATCCATGGGCCCCATGTGGGCCCTTTATGGGCCACTTTGTGGGCCCTATTTGGCCGGGCGGCCCACATGGGACCCTTAATTTTTTGGCCACTTTGTCCGAAGTAATGTTCTTACTTGCCATTAAATTATGCAATAATGCATGATGTGGATCGAATCACTTATCAAAATTTATAAATATGAAATCCATAGTGTTACAAAACCAATGTAACCAAGGTCAGTGCGCATGCGTGGAATTGCCCTGATATAACCCATGCGGGTCCCATGTGGTCAGCCCATATGGGACCCTGATATGTTTACCCAAACGTAGCCCATTATGGCCCTTGTAAAACCCATATGGGACCCATGTGGTGAGCCTATATGGGACCCTGATAGGTTTACCCAAACGTAGCCCATTATGGTCCTTGTAAAACCCACATGGGGCCCATGTGGTCAGCCTATATGGGACCCCGGGTTTACCCAAACGTAACCCATTATGGTCCTTGTAAAACCCACATGGGGCCCATGTGGTCAGGACCCTGATAGGTTTACCTAAACGTAGCCCATTATGGTCCTTGTAAAACCCACATGGGGCCTATGTGGTCAGCCTATATGGGACCCTGATAGGTTTACCCAAACGTAGCCCATTATGGCCCTTGTAAAGCCCATATGGGGCCCATGTGGTCAGCCCGCACATAGCCCTGCCCTCATTAGCCCTGATTGACCACATGTAGCCCACATGGGGCCATGCATACGTGTTTGGCTGGGATATCAACACAGATAGTCAATTTGTGGTGTCAAGGTACCCCTTGAGTTTTTATCCATGCTTATCCATGCAATATGTATTAATGCAATAATCAGTTGTAGTGTAAATTTGTACCATTCCACCTGATGAGTGCAAGGCAGTAACACCATACCAGTGGCCTTGTACGAAACTACGTAGTAGTGGGACCATGTATACTGATAACTTATTTTTGATTTAATGAAATGTCAATATGGGTAACCATGATCGCGGAATGCCATTTTTTTATGAGTATAGCAATTCCTGGACCAACGTTTTAGACCAAGTACAATGTCATATATACCTAGATTGTTCTTCAGACTGTACCCACCCCCCCCCCCCCCCCCCCACCCCCATGCACACAAATCAACTATTGGTTTCCTGCACTATTTTTAGACTGCGGTGTTTTTATTTATTTTTTGGTTTGAATTATGGAACATACACCATTTCCCTGGTATTTTGGTATGAACAGATACTTCAGAAAATGGTTACAAAACATTCTTCTTTCTTTTGGACCGCCCTAATTTCAATGGAATTTTTATTAAGCCTGGCCCGAGCATTTTTCTTGAGCCTGGTCCCTTCAGGACCCGAGCATGTATCCGTACAGACCGACTGTGTAAACAAACAAACCGACACGGTTCCGACCCACAGGTTCCGACCCAGGACCCTACGCATTGATTGAATACATACAACCTTGTGAAGGACCTGCAATAAGCTTTACTTGAAAAATCGTGTGCATTTGAGCCATGAGATCGGGCATGAGATACTTGAAAAATAGTGTTCCCTCCAAAATGGCCGCTAATCCCAGACGATGGCGGACACGAACGGCCGTAAATTTGGAATGTCTGTTGGTTTCAATGTAACAATGGATTTTGATTATATACCCCATAAAATTCATCACACGTTGGAACTAAATTATTTCATCCTAAAACCGCTGGAGTTGGATAACCAACTCCAGTGTCAGTATCATTTTTTGAATTTAATCCGTTGTATATTCGTGAATACGCCCGTGTCCGGCATCGTCTGTCTAATTCAAAATATGGAGTCCCTCTATCGGTCTACTTTGCATTATAATTGTGAAATATCGCAGAACGCAGAAACACCCTTTTAATAGATACGTTATACATTGCATATGAACATGAACCGTTAAAAAAGTAGATTTAAACATTATCGATTTAATTCCTTATATTCAATGTGAAAAAGTGCCTTGCCATACAATTTCATGCTTGAAAAATAATCAAATGCTTTTAACACAAGAAGACAAAACAGATTTTAGACTTATTTATGTTGATTAATGGGTTCCAAAAGGTCATGTTGAAATGGACCAAGTCTATTTTGAGTCGTCACTATCGATGACGCACATTCATGACTTTTGATCTATTTATATATATATTCAATTGGAATAAAACAAGCGGCAAAAAGTGTAATTAATCTGTTCATATCATTATTTCTACCGGAGACGGGGCAATAGCGCATAGTCGAAGAAAAGTGTAAACTCCCCCCCCCCCCCCCCCCACGGTTATTATACTAACTTCTTGGTTCAAATTAGCTACAAAATCGCTTACAATTTTAATAAACATGTATCTTCATAATTATTGAAAAATAACTCTTTTGCTTTATACGTGATGTTGAGATAACATAAAATGTCAAAGGACTAGAGGCGTAACTAGAGGAGGGGCAGCCCCCCCCCCCCTGCCAGAAGGCTTGCCCCCAAATGAAATGAGAAAAATTGTCGGTTATCTCCCCCCCCCCCCCCCCCCCCACACCCCCCACCCACCACGGAAATAGACTCCCCTCCCATGTCCCGCCCAATTGAAGACCCTAGTTACACCACTGCAAGGGACCTAAATTGGACTTTAAACAAGGCATTTAAACACTATTAACGTCAACAATACAGGAAACTAGAACGCAGTTCATTTTCCGGACTCAACGCGTCAAAGATTGACCTGTGTAAAGTAGTCCATGTTATTAATTGTTAAGTAAACAGCAAAACAAAACTGTGATACAAAAGAATACAAAAGTCGAAGTATAAATAGCTCAGTAAAGTTTATTCAACCTAAAATGATTACTGTTTGAGCCATATATTCTGTAAAACTTCACTACAATGTATTGTTATAAGCGGGGTTATAACGCCAATCTTGATCAATATACATATGTACCTATATATAAATGTTATATGGTTCATGGTTCGATACATTGAAATATAGCTATGGCAGTTAACCATCCACAAGTACCAACATACAAAGTTGTACTACTCGGTGAAGTTGACGCTGGTAAAACCACTCTCTTTTACCACGTGAAAGAAGGTCGCTATGTGTCTAGTGAAAGATACGGCCCTGGACATGATTACTGTACCAAGGAGTATGTGATTGATAAAGAGACTGTCAAGGTAATTTTAAATTATGAAGACTAATATTATAATGGTATTTAAAAAACACCATATTGTGTTGTTTTGTATTTAATGATTGTCTCTGTTCCCATATAATGATAATATCAATACGATATTAATCAACCAAAGTTTTATTCCTGTCAAATTAACGATTCCAGTATGCAGTGGAGTTCGAGCGTAGGTTATCTATTGGTTATATCGATATTTATATCATGAAATTCCGAAAGGTACCAGAGTCCACCGAACACATCGACGAAAAGGCTTGTTTATTTGTGATTATTATTTTTCAAGGAGGAAATGTTCGTTAAATTATAAAATGGAGGCCTACACCGGTCACATGAAACGATATGTATTTCAATTAAAGGGACATTAAAGGTAGATGTTCCGATTTTCAACTTGAAGTTTTCTATTCTACATGAAAGGTCATCCTTAAAAAAGTTGTGTTCCAAAGTTTGAGTTGCATAGCTCTAATGGTTCTTATTTTAGACGCACAAGATGCTGTGAACTATTATACCCATTGAGTAGTACACAAACTAGATCGGTGGTTACCACCATTCGCGGTAATTCGACGTTATTTCATCGATTTCTCCGTAATACCGATTTAGGCCGTCAAATTTCAGTATGATGATGAGAAAAATACGAGCTTTCATATGATATGAAAATCTCCGTATGTTTGAAATAATTCTGTGTTACGAAAATGTGATCGGGTCATCTACCTTTAAGTGGTGTTGACATTTTCTATTTATTTTGTATTTACTTCAGAATTTAAGATGAACATTAAAAATTGCCATTATTGTTGTTTCTACTTACAAAAACACAGCAAAACTTGATTAAAACAATACCATCGCTATTTATTGAAAAACGCCCTCTATGCAAATATGGTTCGCGTTATTTATCAAGCGTGCTGCAGTAGGGTACAGTCTGACGTACTATGCTGATCTAGCGGAGATCAGCATATTTGAATCGACGTTTTGTTGTACAAAGAGGGCTGATTTTTCTTAATCCTTATAGGTGTAAGTTCATACATGTAATACAATTGTTAAAATAAACAAATCCCAGTTTTAATCATATATTTTGGTAATTGAGGGCGCTGCCTCACAGTCGCTGCCTCCACCACATCTCTTAATGCCCCTTTAATGAAACATATGATGTTATAACATCAGCTAGTGTGTATTTACGATGGTGCTTCACTAAAAAATATCTGATCATGCTGATTGAATGCATGTATTTGGGTGCATCACCAGAGTAAATGCCACGTAATACTTAACGATGTTTACGATGATCACTGATGATGTTGCACTCAATTCACCACACGTCCATTCTTGGATGCATACGACGTGTATATCTATCAATTCTTTTATTTATTATTCAACGATAGAAGTTTTGAGATTACTATTTTTTAATTTCTTAGATATTTATAAATCCCCAATATTTACCGCTGAATGCGCCTGTCGTAATATCCGTTGATGTACCACTTTGCCGACAAAATATCATCGGCGCGGCACTGATGTTGGTATTCTAACAATGCAACTAAAACACATCAACCAAAAGTAAGCCCCCTCTCAACTGTTCGTCATAACATCATAAGGTAGTTTTATTTTACCAATAAAACTTAGTTAGAAATAATCCTATGACAGTCATAGGATTATTTCTAACTAAGTTTTATTGGTAAAATGTTTTACCCTACGATGTTATGACGCACTGTTGAGAGGGGACTTACTTTTGTTGATACGTGTTTATATGATGTTTTATACCAACAGTTTCAAAACAGGAACATTCAATAAAAGACCACCATGTTACAAACCATTATTCATTTTCAGATAGTGTTATGGGACACTGCAGGAGTAGAACGCTTTCGAACTTTAACGAGGAACTATTTTCGCGGCGCCTGTGCCGTAATTTTTACCTACAATACACAGACCAAAGACTCTCTCCTCAACCTAGTACAGTTTGTTGAAGACGCCCAAGAAAGCGTACCCAACGGTTGGTAAATGTATTCAATATTATTTATTATTAGCGTCAACAATTATTTAAACAAAGCTCCAATTTTAAAATAAAAATATCACAATTATTTAATAGTGTCTCTATGATCGTTCGCCATAACTATTCAATTTGCGATAAATATTGTCTCTATCGTTGCATTTAATACCAGTGGTAAAACATTGTTAAAAGATAAGTTTCCACACGGCTATTCCTATTGGTTTTACCATGGTCACGCGTTCGAAGCTCGCTTGGATTTCGCGACATCATTTTAACTTTACACATTTATATTTGCTTGTACTCCCCTGAGGTAGTAAAAGTATACATTTTCTGAAGGGAAATTGCATGAGGAAACCAAATATGCTATTGAAATTATAGTACGACCAGGGACTAAAATGGTATGATTCACAATGTTCGGGAAATTATCAGATTTTTAATTTGTATAATTTGACATCCATATATTTTATATACCTACCCCTATCATTATTTACTTTACTTATTTGAAATCCTCATGAAATAACCCATCAGATGATATACAATTGTCAAAGGTTACTACGTTGGATGGTAATTAAACCGGCTAGTGAATATCTCCAATTTTTGTTTTATACATTTTTCAGAATTTTCAGAAATATTTTTTATGGATGTACCTTTTCCTGATCTTAACTGAATGTTGGCATTCCTCTAGTTACAAGCTCACTAAAAATGTATACTTTTGCTATTATAGGTTAAAACCTTTTTCTGTTATAGTCATTTTTATAAATCCGGTAAATTGAGGCTGATTATTCATGAGTGACTGTGTAGCGAATAGGAAGAAAGCTGATGATCATGAACATGGTCTTATCCATAATTAATTAGTTGTTACAAATAGTTGACAAGTCTGTTGAACCACATACACTGAGCAAAAAAAGAAACTTATAAAAAATTAAAAAATTATAAAATGTTAACAGATCACCAAATGAAATTCTGTAAATGAAAATGTACCAAATTTGGATACAATATTACTGTCATTTGCAGTAATATTGTATCTAAATTTGGTACATTTTCATTCACAGAATTTTATTTGGTGATCTGTTAAATTTTATTATTTATTTTTATTTTTATAAGTTTCTTTTTTGGCTCAGTGTACTTTTAAGACTACTAAATATCCCTTAAAAATGGGACCAGAATGGTGTTTGTAACATCAGGGGATGACTAGTTATTGTAAAAAGAACAAAGCATGGGATTATCCCCATTCAGTTTGTACATGCAGCACTCCTTCCAGCGGCACCCCTTCCAGCACCACCCCTGGTCCCCAAACTTCAAACAGCTGTATCTCCCTTTCTGTATTAGCTATACCAATGCCAATTTGCAGGCAGATAGATTGTTATAAGGATTTAAAATGATACCAAATTTGTTGAGATAGCTTTTGTGGTTATTAAAATATTTAAGGAATGTGACAGCATGAAATTAAGAAATGTAATAGCACCACCCTATTGCATTGGAAGGCGAGCTCATGCATAACGCTTGACCATTATACAAAACACATTTTTGTCAGAAACCTTTCCAAACGTTCAAGGTTTATCCAAATGATTACTGAATCAATACCAGGCATGTTTGCACTTATTTTAACGCATTTTAAATGGCGATTCCAAATATGGTAATGCAATTTAACAATTTTGAAATTTTTCACACATTTTGTGGAATTTTTGAATGTCATCTGCAAAAGCTTGCCGCGTGAAATGCGTTAAGAAACGATGTCAAATGAAAAGATAATTTGTTTATTGTGTCTAACTCAACAGATATGTCATGGTGATTCAATGAAATTGTATAAATGAATTAAACCGTAGATCCTAAACAGTCTAGACAATCCAAGACCTGAGACCCTTAATCACAATGTCACCTTTAACAGGTAAATTTATAATATCAATTAAATTCTGATGGACTGCAGACTTTTGGATAAAATGAGATGGTTATAAATCTGTCAAATGATTATGATTAAGTGCCTCGGGTCTATATAATTGAATTTGTTTTTAAACTGTCACTTTATCATGACCGCAGTTCATGGGGTGGTCTGAACTAAACTGGACATTGAAGGGGGCAACCTAAATATGATTAATTTTCCTATACTTCTCAATGTGCTTTTAGTTTTCACTATATATCGCATGATATTTAACTCATCAAACTCGATGGCTTGGCCAACCTCAACCTGGTATGATAACTATTATTAGGCATAGCACAATGCACACACACAGAGTCTGCCACTGGGAGTATTATACCAGTGAACCAAAACATATGAAGAGCTGTGTTGCATAAAGCCCTACAACCACTTCTACCTGTTACTCATTTTGCATTATTGAATGGATGGCTATTCACGATGTGGAATGTGGTTTTGTATTGTTGCCTCAATGGGCGTGCATGGATGCACTAATCCAAGTCATGAAGACAGCCATACAATATTTGGATTAATTAATCATGCAAAATGAGTAACATGTAGGAGTGATCTGTAAGCCCTTATGCAAAACAATCTTTTCATATAATGTATGCAGCTCCACTTTGAAAAACATCCCTATATAAAATTAATTATCCTCACAAGAGGCACTACCTGTAGGGCAGTGAGCTTGCCATATATGGTAGTCATGACCTTGGACTATATAACCTTGATCCAGGTATAAATACTTATCATCAGGTTTTTTAGTTATGACTGTTTTGACCAATTTTTGAAATTGGCTCTGAACTTGAATATATTGGGCCGATTTAAATAAACCTAACCTGAGATATTGTACTAAACACTTCAATCAATTTAGTGATATGCTCAGTTTTTGCATCCTTTAAGTGCCTCGTGTGAGGAAAAGACTGGTAATTTAAATATGGGTATTTAAGAAATGGAAAAGCTTGTTTAATTTCTAAATCCATCAATATTTGTCAATCAAATTGGGTATACATGTTATATATATATTACCGATCACTCTTATGATGGGAAAAAATTTGTCGGACATTGCTCATTTGCATATCAATGACTTGAATAGATAATTAGCTAATTTGCATATTTAAAGGTAGATGACCCGATCACATTTTCGTAACACAGAATTATTTCAAACATACGGAGATTTTCATATCATATGAAAGCTCGTATTTTTCTCATCATACTGAAATTTGACAGCCTAAATCGGTATAATTACGGAGAAATCGATGAAATAACGTCGAATTACCGCGAATGGTGGTAACCACCGATATAGTTTGTGTACTACTCAATGGGTACAGTTCACAGCATCTTGTGCGTCTAAAATAAGAACCATTAGAGCTATGCAACTCAAACTTTGGAACACGACTTTTTTAAGGATGACCTTTCATGTAGAATAGAAAACTTCAGGTTGAAAATCGAAAATGTGATCGGGTCATCTACCTTTAATGAGCTTATGAAACTAAATTATAGTTTAAAAGATTGGGTATCGTACAATTAGCCATAATACCAAGTTTGATTGCAATACACCATTCACATCTGGATTTATAACATTTACGCATATTGATTAGCTGGACTTAGTCACTTTTTTGATTGCAGTCAGTAAAACTGGTCAAAATGACCAATTTCACTAGGTTATTTTAGCTTAATGCAATATAATGTTACCATATTTTTTAATTTAACATGGTATATAGATATTCAATTGTTAAAGAAATATGTGTAAATGGTGTTTTGAATGTTACATTATTAACAACTTGAGCTCTCTAAATCCTGATAAATTATATTTGTGGGCATTGTTACTGTTTTTGGCAGGTTTTCGGCCATTTTCCGAGTATCTCAAAACACCGTACCACAAGAATGCATTGACCGATTGTCATAATTCTTTTGGAAAATAAATCTTTCATTGCAATCTTTCATTTGAATCCAATTTTGTACATGTCTCAATCATTTGAATGTTATGTGTGCTATGCCTACTATTATTCTTTTTCAGCTCTTCGATATCTCATTGGATGTAAATGCGACTTACCCTCAGATAAATCACTAAACCTTGACGCCAAAAGATTTGCCGAGGCACATGGTTGTGAGAAATTGTTTTTGACGTCTGCTTATACAGGTATAGCTATACGTGAATGTATGTTACTCATCTCATGACCATTAATTAAACATGTACTTCAGATTTTTTTCTTGAGGAACTCATTCTTCGGTTAGATTGTTGAAACAGCATGCAAATGTCAAGGAATAGCGAAAGTAGACAATTTCGATTAACATACGGTATAGAAACATACGGTTACTTGAAGATTTACCTTCTTCATACCGCCCCCTCCCGGCATACCCCCATCCCATCAATTGCGTGAGTTAATAGTGAACAGATTGTCTGATTCAACGTTGATCAGGGAAGGGGGTTACTTCAAATTTGACCTACAAAGTGTCACAATAACAATCTCCAGATGTTTACACATTGCGCAACGTATGCTGAGATTCGAGGCTAAATTGCCTATAACCCCTGTTTTAGCGGAGTAAACTAAATATCTATAAGAGGTAGGCCTATACTATTGAGTATTGAATGGTCGGCCAATAAATATTATTTTTGATTATTTTCAGGACATGGCGTTGAGGAAACGTTCAAAGAAATAGCGAAAGAGGTACACACATTGCACAAAAGAAAACTAACGTCGGACACCAAGAGAAGTAGCACCGTGAATCTTGGGTTCCATTCCTCATCAGCTATGGATGCAAAATCAGATGACGCTTGTTCATGTTGATAATTAATTCGTTATTATTTTGATATGATGATTCAACGGAACAGCACTATTTCAGACAAGTATGACACGGTAAATCGTCAACTCAAAAGTTAACGCTATTAACAAGTCATTAATAGAAGAAGCTGTTCAAACAGTCGAATCGTGTTCCGCACATAAAGAAGTTGCTAAAAAATGGTCTATCATACACTGCAAAAATGTTGAGTAAAATTTAACTCTACGTTGAGTAACTATGCAACAGTTTAACAGTTGAGTAACAATACCCAATACCGTCGGCTAAAATAGTTTATCAACAGTTGGGCAATCATTATTACTCAACAGTTGCACAATTTTGATTACACAACAGTTGGGTATTATTAATTAACCATTTGTTGGGCATTGTAATACCAACTGTTGCTTAATTTGTGAATTGTTTTCATTATATGAAGAGGTATTTTGCAAAAGGGCTATGGTGCATTTTTTCAAAAAATGAGTTTGATATAGAAATGTATAGGGAAAAATCATATGTTTCAAGGAAACAAAGTCATTTTTTTTCAAAAAGACCTACATCTCATTGTAAACAGCCATTGAAATTGTTGTTTTGTTGCAAAAAGGCCTGTATCCAGAATTAAATCGGGATACAGGGCCTTTTGCAACAAAACAACAACTTCAATGGCTGTTTACAATGAGATGTAGGTATTTTTGAAAAAATGACTTTATTTCCTTGAAACATATGATTGTGACCTATACATTTCAATATCAAACTTATTTATTTGAAATGATTAAAATAAATGATTTTTTGTGTGTGGTATTTTTTCTTTATGTACAAACAGATGGAGTTTTGTTGCAAAAGGGCCTACATCCAAATTTTCAAAAAATGTAAACATGATTTTAAAAAAAATTAAAACTAGCACATTTAAAATTTATTTCAATTTCAATTAGTATGTAGTGTACCTCTTTCATAATCCATTCAGTTTTTCAATTGCTCAACTTGAATATTTAGAAACAGTTTTTTGACTTTTTCTCAATAAGAGCCAAAGTGGATGTAGGCCCTTTTGCAAAATACCTCTTCATATATTGAGCATTTGTGTATAGCAACTGTTTTAATTTATCAAATGTACCATGCATATGTTGGGTGTTTTATGTCAATTGTTGCTTATTTGTGACATGACGAGATAAGCTTATTCCCATGGACGACCACAAATATTTAGACCGATCTATTACATCATCTTCTTGACAGACCAAGCTTCAAACATTCAAAACCGGACACACAAAACGCCTGTCAGATGTCACATACTCTGATGTTGATGCGGATTCACCGTTTTATTTACAAGACTGTAATTTATCCAGATACAGAGCTAGAGATCTCAGCTCGTGCACAAGACTCCTTGATGATTGCATGGCGATTGCGTATCACGAAATGGGCTTTTTTTGGACAACAGTTGCCTAAAATTCACATGTGCGTAACTTGCATCAGCGCTGCGTGATTTTCCTCAATGCTCATGCAACAGTTGCTGAAGTGGAATATTTCTCCATTAGAATCGAGGATTTAAGCAACAGTTGATCAATAAAAACCACACGAGTAAATCTTAACATATGATAAGTTGCGTGATTGGGCTCAAGCAGGGCTGTCTTCTCAGCCCCCTCCAATTTGCTATCTTTATCAGTGAGCTATCAAATTATCTTGATACTAATGGTGCAAAGGGTTGTCAATTAATGCCTGATACCACAGAAATCAATGCTCTTTATCATGCTGACGATATTGTTGTAATGGCTGATACTATAGGTGGTCTCAATAAACATATTAAATCGATCCAGGATTTCTGCAAAAATTGGGGTATGAAGGTTGATACGAGGAAAACTCAAATTATGGTTTTCCGTAAAGGAGGCCCGATTAGCCGTTATGAAAAGTGGACTTATAATGACCACCCTCTCGATATTGTGTCAGAATATAAATATATGGGCCTTACATTATCAACTGGCAATACATTGGGGAAATCATCGAGATATCTTGCAGATCAAGCCTCCAAAGCACTTAATATTCTGAGAAAAACAATGTATGCTGTTGGTCATATGTCGTATGATTCCTATTTTAAAATCTTCGATGCTGCTATTTTACCCATTTTAACATACGGCTCAGATATATGGGGTTTAAAGCGTTATGAATGTCTGGAAAAAGTTCAATACAAGGCTTGCAAGCAGTTTCTACAAATCTCTCAAAATTCTACAAATAATGCAGCAATTGGCGAGTGTGGCAGATATCCTATTTATGTATATTGTATTATCAACTGTATTAAATGTTGGTTAAAACTGTCAAGTATGGAAGATGAACGTTTACCAAAGAAAAGTTATGATATGCTTGTTTATTTTGACGAGAGAGGTTCGCGAACGTGGGCCACTGAGATCAAATCTATACTTTTTAATCATGGATTTGGACATGTATGGTATAATCAAGGTGTTGGTGACGTAAATATGTTTTAAGTATGTTTAAGCAACGTATTCAGGATACTGCCCAACAAAACTGGTTTGCCGATATTTCTTCCCTTGATAAATTATGGACATATCGTAATTTCAAAAATCAATTATCACCTGAAAAATATTTATCAGTTATTATAAATGTGTCACATCGCCGTTATCTTTCAAAATTAAGAACGTGGCCGTGAAATAAGTAAGAAGGGGCTACCATCATGAATCGTGACGAGGGGCAGCATCACCTGTCACATGTTTTAGATAACCTCTCGCTATCTGGAGAAAAAACCGTCTATAAATTCCAAAAAATCGTCGCTAAGCAACCATCTAGCGTCGGAAGCAGTAGTTTCACTCACTTCCTATAATGTGTTGATGTTGTGTCTAAAATCAAAGGAAGTGACTTTATTGTGGAAGTGTTCAGACAGGTCCAACGTCAATAATTGAGGTATAGAGGTAAACTACCATATCATATTAAATCAGCCAAAAATCTTGAACAGTTCAAATAATCGCTAAAAACTTATTCATGTACTTATTTATTGATGTACTTATTTATTGATGAAATACGAAATAATTACAGTCAAACTTGGCTTTTTTTCTAAACAAACAAATAATGAAATATTTACCAAATAATGAAAAATTCACGCGGGGACCAAAATGTGAGTCGGTCGGGGGACGGGAAACTAACAATTTACTTTCCTTCATCTCTATCATATAAATTCAATTCAAATCGAAATCAATAAATTACAAATAAAAATCAATTAAATTGAATTAAATTCAAAATCAGTTAATTTAAATTAATATAAATTAAATTAAATTCAAAATCAATTCAATAAAAGGTATTTGTTCCAATTGCTGGCCCGATTTTCAATTTGATGTTTTCTATTCTACATGAAGGGTCATTCTTAAAACAATCATATTATTCTAAAGTTGCGTAACTCCAATGGTTCTTATTTTAGAAGCACAAGGTGACGTGATATTTGCCCATTGAATATTACACTAACTGACTGGGTGGTTAACCACCTTTGGCAGTAATTCACAGCATTTTGGCCTATACCATCTAAATTATGGGCGGCCAAAGGCCCGGGGTCAAAATGGTCTAAAATGGAGAAAGGTCTCAGTAATGTAGAGAAAGGTGACTAGAAAATGGAGAAAGGTCTCAGTAATTTAGAGAAAGGTGACTAGAAAATGGAGAAAGGTCTCAGTAATTCAGAGAAAGGTGTCTAGAATGTAGAAAGGTCTCTGTAATTTAGAGAAAGGTGTCTAGAATCGTGAAAGGTCTCTGTAATTTAGAGAACGATGTCTAGAATGGAGAAAGGTCTCAGTAATTTTAAGGAAGTTGTCTAGAATCGAGAAAGGTCTCAGTAATTTAGAGAAAGGTGTCTAGAATGTAGAAAGGTCTGTGTAATAGTCTTGGAAAGGTCAAATGTTGAGAACGGTCTGGGTGTAAAGCAGAGAACGGTCTGTAAAGCAGAGAACGGTCTGTAAAGCAGAGAACGGTCTGTAAAGCAGCTAGAGAACGGTCTGTAAAGCAGAGAACGGTCTGTAAGTGTAATGTACAGAAAGGTGTGTATCTTCTATTTCTCTCTCACTCTCTCTTTCTCTCCCCGGTAGTCGGTCAACGCTACGGGAGACGGTAGGGGAGTTAAGATGGGAGGAGTTAAGGTGGTGTTGGGGTGGGTTGGGGTTAATGTGGGGGTTAAGGAGGGGGTTAAGGTGGGGGATTAATGAAGGTGGGGTTAAGGGTGTTGGTTAAGGAGGGGGGTTAAGGTGAGGGATTAATGTCAGGGTTGTGGGTTAAGGTGGTGGTAAGTTGGGGGTGTTAAGGTTGGGGCTTAAGGTGAGGGAGTTAAGATGGGAGCAGTTAAGGTGGTGTTAAGGTGGGTTGGGAGTTAAGGTGGGGTTAAGTGGGTTGGTTAAGAAGGGGATTAATGTCAGGGTGGGGGTTAAGGTGGGGGGTAAGTTGGGGTGTTAAGGTGGGGGAGTTAAGATGGGAGGAGTTAAGGTGGTGTTAATGTGGGTTGGGGGTTAATGTGGCGGTTAAGGAGGGGGTTAAGGTGGGGGATTAATGAAGGTGGGGTTAAGGGGGTTGGTTAAGGAGGGGGTTAAGGTGGGGGATGAATGTCAGGGTTGTGGGTTAAGGTGGTGGTAAGTTGGGGTGTTAAGGTGGGGGTAAGGTGGGGAGTTAAGATGGGAGGTGAGATAGTGCCAGGGGTTCTTAATGTGAGCGGTCACGGTAGCGATTGCGGCCATGTTGCTAGAGCACTATCAGGGAGGGACTATATTAATTTTGGGACAGGAAACTCCTATAGGGGAGATGCGGGAGAGTTGAGTCACAGGGAGAGTTGAGCCACCCCCTATAACTCGAAAAGTAGTAACTTACTAAAATTTATATTGTGGGGGAAGAGGTGGGGGGGGGGGGGGGGGGGGGGTGCGTATCAAATAATGTGTAAAATCACCACTATTTTGTGGTAACCCCCCAGCTCTAACTGTAATCGCAAATGTTACCTTTCGTTCAAAGAAGATTTAACAGGAATTTTCACCAAAACAATCATATTTAAATGTTCAACATTGACCTCTTTCGTGCAATGTAAATAACACCCGATGAAAAATCAGGTAAAGCTGTATGGTATATGGGTGCTAAAGCGTTAAATATACGTTGCCTATATAACACTAATTGTAGCTGTTCATTAAATAATGTAAATCATCTCATATGTTACATATTTACAACTGCGTAATTACTACATGATTAATCGTTTTTATTTAAGAATCAAGTACTATTATAGGCCTACTTTATTTCTCTTCTTGTACAGTGACGTATTATTACAGGCGCAGCATTGACGCACTCGTATGTATCTTCCGTCTTTCTACTAGTCTGTCTATACGCCTTCGCCTCGAGTGGGCGCGGCGTTTATGTGCGGCAAACTTGTAAATGACGCAGTTACGTCATTAAGTCTCGTTATAGATCAATATACTACCCGTAGTTGCGTTATTTAGTCTACCACTCCTCATCAAATTCCCGCAAAGCATAGTTGTAATCTTCGATACTGCCCACGAGTATTTGAGTTGTAAGTAATATAGTGCACACTGTAGCGAATAAACTGAATAGGTATAATAGCACTCGGTCAATAACAATTGAAACGCGCCTCCACTGTGTGTGCTCTTCACTCTCCGCGTTTTTGCTTTCTATGTCCGCTTTGAGGTAATCGAGGGTAGATACGATGGCGCTAATTTGTTTCCCTGAATTCGATTCAGACACTGTCTTGTTAGCCTTCTCTCCATTTGAGGATATCTCAACATGCTCAAAGTCAGGTTTAATATCGATCCCCTCGTTACCATGGTTACTCCACACTGCTGCCGATGACCCAGATGTGATCTGGTCCGTCTGTGGTCCGTCTGAGATCGTTAGGAAGATCATTCGAGGAATGATGTTTAAAAAGATTTTTTTAACCCATGGAGGAACTGGTTCTGAGATAGCACTCAGGTGTATGACAAGTACAGTAGCAATAACCGATATACACACCATGACGATCATACACAGGAAGTAGGTACCTGTAATATGGTCAAATTACATGACAACAATCGTGTTAATAATTTGAAGTAGTTTGAAATAGTTATGCTTTCGATCTCAACACATGATAACAAATACCTGGAATTATTTAGGTGTTGCTACATCTCGATTTGTTGAACTTGACCATACAGAAGTGACGTTAGAATCAGGTCATAGACGCTGGATAATGTGTAACGCTGTAAATAGCGCCAGCTAGTGTGCTTATCTTCCTAATAAGTTAATGTAACCATGCATGGGCAATATCATGTTACGTGCCCCGTAATGGTACACGCCAACGGAATAAGCTGTGAAATGTGATGCATTGATTCCGTATGACGTCACAAATGGGTAAGTCAAACATGATATTGCCCATTCATGGATGATGGATGGAGAAGGCCACAGTGCATGCCTGGTGCATGTACTCAGTAATACAAAAAAACACCTAGACATTCAATTTCAAAAGAATGACTGCTGTCCTGACAAGTATATTTATTTTAAAAAGGATGGTAGCTATCCCCGGTATATAACAGTATGGACCGACCACAACAAAAAATGAATGCGCCTGTTGACATTTGTTACTAACTGTGAACGGGAGAGAAACGGGTGCGCCGTCTTTATACCGTCCTCAAACAGGGCTCTCACCGTTCGCTGCCGCTTTTACTCACCCGGTAGAAGTTTTGAGCATGCTCAAAATTCCTGCCGGGCGTGGATGGCCGGCAATGTCCCCGGCAACGTGTTCAACGGACGGGTGACGGCTCACCGTGTGTCCTCACCGTGTGCCGCCGTCTGCACCAAATTGTCACACGGTAAGGGGTCGGCGGCCAGCTCACACGGATACCTGTGACTAATACAGTCTATACAGAGATTCCCTGAATTTTGAGCGCTCAGCTTATAAAGGGCGGTTTGGCCGGTACCCAGGCGTTCCGGCCGGTGAGGACCTGGTGAGAAGGTGGTATGAGCACGGTTCCAGACCGATGAGGACCCGGTATAGAACGGTATGAACCCGGTGTCAAAACAAAATCAATGCGGCCGTTAACATTTTTTGCTGATTGTTCACCGTGTTGGATTCTGTTGTTTTTCTATAAGACAGTAAGGGGCCATCCTGCTCACACGGATACATGTGAGGGGCCCATACGCAGGGCAAACACTTTGGATCCAAACTCGCATTCATTTTTTGAACTAGTCATACCGACATTTCTTTACAAATCGACTTACCAATAACTGGTGACTCATCGGAACTTGGAGGCATGTTTTCGGCGATAATCTGCTGAAAAACCACTAATGCCAATAAGTTAGTGATAGACAACGTCAATTTCTCACCACAATCAGGTGGTAGATAAAACACCAGTAGAGATAGTACGGATAGAAACACACACGGCAACACCATATAGTAAACGTAAAATTCGTGATGACGTTTAAAGATAACCCGGTAGTGAAGCTCGGGATACGGCTCCGGGCAACACAAATATTTAACCACTTTTCGTTTGTTTCGTACGGCAACCATATCCCAAACACCATTTGAAAGATATCTGAAAATACAACGTTTAATTGGCAGTTTAATTTTTACTGCTAGATACTTTCATGTTCCCTAGTAATTTAAAATCTGTAATCGGTATCAACAATACGATATACACCAATGAGCAAATTTATTGGAATTTGACAATTCATTCAAAATAAGTTGTGAGCCATGGATAATTGCTATGATGTTAACAAGACCTAACAACGAAAACGTTGTCGCAAACCCATCTATAAAATGTCATTAAGTTGTATACACTAGTCTATGATCAAAGTGATTGTAATAACCCTCTGGGAACTGGATCACGCACCTTTAGATATTTCACACCATAAACTTTACGTGGCGATCATTTCGATCGGGCTTCATTACTCAAAGTCGAGATACAGTTGGCTTAAAGGAAAACCGTAATATTCATGAAACTAAGCGTTATATGGTAGGAAAATAATTATCTAATGTATATTGACCTGTTTAATTGAATAAATAAAACGAATTTAAACAGCACATCCCCAACCTGTGATTATTTGAAATTTGCGCCCGGGTTGTCTGTGTCGAAAGTGCTGATATTGTCACGTGATCGTTACTAAAACCGCCTCATCAGCAACAGGCCGCTGAACGTAGTCCCGCAGGAATTCAATGCATCAATCGAAAATATCAATACATGAAACAGAGATGTGGAAATCTCGTAACTGTTTCGTCATAGCTTCGATTAATATCGCGATGTCCATCAGCATGATCAGGTGATTTCTGTTTGTTTCTTAAGCCGATTTTGCCTTAACTCGGCACTTTTAGAAACGTTAACATACGGATGTGGTCTGTATAATAATAATGCTACATATCTGAGCGCTAAATGTCCATGGCAAGGATTTCCTTTAAAGATAATCTGATCACACGTAACATTTTCGGACCGGGAATTGAACACTGTGTGCCATCAAAAGCGTAAAGAGGAACGGTGAGTTGTTACTACGTATAGCAAACACCAACTAACGATTATCCATAGAATACTAAAAATCAACATAGAAATGTGCGATACAGTAAAGAAGTATGTTATTGATAATACATGTACTACCTTACTGCCGAAGCATCCGAACTCTCTTCAGCCTGAAGGTCAATTTCAAATCCGTCATACGCCCAGGATATAAATATCATATCACAAACTTGAAAATCAAATGGAAACCACTTTGTTCTGATCAAGCACGGTGAGGAGAACACGGTAGGAACAAACCATATAATAGTGCCATCCGAGTAAACTTGAGCCACCGTGTTAGGTTTAAAACGTTCAAATGAGACATCTGTGCTGAAACATAGAAGGATAGAATAATATACATTTGTAAGCGTTTATTGAATTTGATATATATAATATGTAACTTCTTTCAAATCAAAATTCCCGGACATCCCAATCAAACTATGACGTCATTGTATTAGGCCGTACTGCAAATCTATTACCTACGGCTCACACGTACAATGTATAAGTGACTTGTACATTAGAATTATACTGTAGTCGCCAAAGTAATACGTTACATTGCCATTCGTACAGGCACGCATACAAATGCCAATGCAAATATTTCGGTATCATATAATGGAAATCTTTTTAAAAATAGGTCTCAGTTCAAATTTCTAAGGTGAAACAAAATATTACTTCGTTGACTATATCGTATCAGAAGTCACTTATACGTGAGCCATACATACTAGTTTTGCAGTTCGACGGTGACGTTTTACGTATTCGGTATCTCACGCACTCATGCAATATTATAATATTACATAGATATGAAGACATGAACAGTTGAATAATTATACATATTAGCAATTATAAATGGCCACAAATAATGAGGGAAAAAAGTAATGTTATTACTGACGTTTCAAAACTTGTCAAAGACGTCAAAGGTAGCAGAACTCGTAACATTGATTAATCTATCATTTTGGAAAAGCAAATACGCTAGCAACTAAAGTCTTAGGAATGGGTTCCCAGTGTTTTCTCTCAATTTATAGCATAGTATATGCAAGGTGTCTTAAAGGTCAAGCAGAATGGTGATTCAAGTATATGTTATTCGATGGAGTATGTTTAGAAGAATATAAAGCAAAAAGAATTTCTTAAAAATATGGTCCAGGGAAAACGATATACGTACATGAATATTAATCATAATCGCCAATGTTTCTTTTTTAGTTTGGAATGAACTGTATAATACGGATGACGCGTTACTAACAGGTGTTACTCCCTACTCGGTGTCGATCCGGGTCTCGATCGATAGGTCTACCCAAACAAAAGTCATGAGTGGATGCTTAAGCTGCCGACCTATTGACATGATTGAGATTCTGTGTGCGAGCCTGGGTAACACCTATGACGTATAGACAATTTCAAATCCGAAAATAGTCGATCGGTTCCGAATGTTTCCGATTAGCCGAGTGTGTTTTGGCATCAGTGGATGATTCCGAGTCATCCACAGAAAAACAAAAATGTTTCTCTCACGGTTCTGTGGATTGCGCGGTATTGGTGAAAGATTGTCTTCATCCCAAAGTTGTATTTTGCGGTGTTTCAGTAACAAAAACGAAGAGATAAAAGATTTTCGGGGAAATACTTTCACATTTTACCTTCTGCTCGATAAATTTTGAAGTTGCCGTTATCGACGCCATTGTTGATAAAACAAAATAGTCTCGCTACTAGTTTTACTTCACATGGGTGTACTCTTGTATGTAAACGAAACCACTAACTCTCAATGGTAAGCCTCAGTCTACAACCATAGTGACGTATTGCCCCAATAAATGTTGCAGATTCAGAGGTGGTGACTGATTACTACAATTCCTTGAGTGAGTGTACCAAAAAAGTGCCAGCACACACTTTTCTGACAGTGCTAGGTGATTTCAATGCAAGAGTGGGAAAGGACATGGCTAAATTCACATATCACCAGACAACCAACAGTAATGGTGAGCAGCTATTGGACTAAACTCTTGAGAACAACTAACTCCTTCGCTAGTGTAGGGTCAGACCACCAAATCATAACAGCTAAAATAAGACTCAGCCTTAGAGCAAATGGTAAATCCCCTCCAAAGAAAATTTAAAGTACAATTGGAGCAAGCTTGCAACAGATCCCGATCTGCAGGAAAAAGTACACGGTGGAAGTGAAAAACAGATTTAATGCGTTATGTGAGGCTGACAATGATATGGGCCAAACCACAAAGTACAGCTACCTGACTCAAGCCAATAAGTAGACAGCTGCTGAATTACTACCACATGTCCAAAATGGCTTGGGACATCGTTAATGAGATCAGTGGTAGGAAGAAGTCAAAAAGTAGTAGACTAAAGGGAGCCACTAAGGAAGAAAGATTGTAAAGTTGGCACGACTATTTTCAACAACTTCTTGGTAATCCTCCGGTAGTAACTGATGAAGACGAGGACATATCAAAGGTTCAACTACCAATTCGAACTGATCCTTTTGATGCTGAGGTATACCAGAAAGCTAAAAAGTCTTTACAAGAAGGGAAATGTTTTGGCGAAGATGGAGTTCCTCCTGAAGTATTGAAACGGTGTGATATTGATCAGATAATTCTTGACTTCTGCAATGAGGCTCTCCTCAAAAACAAGAAACCCGAGCAGTGGTCTGTTTTAAATCTTATACCTGTTCCCAAAAGTGGCGACCTTAGCAACACTGCAAACTACAGAGGCATCAGTTTGAGTTCCATAGTTGCAAAAACATATAATCGTATGTTGCTTAGGGAGCACATCAAAACTCAACCGCCCGGCAACCGCCGGTTCCGTTTAGATTCCACGCCAGTAAATAATTTCAGTCCTTGTGGACGACAATCAAAAGTTTTTTTATCAGCTGGGCATCATGTGGCCCATTGATTATAGAATTAATCAGAAATGGTACTTATTGCTCCCAAATGATTAAAGTTGTAGTTTAATCCTGATTGTAGGACTATTACCTAATACCACAGTGGAAAAAGAAATATTTTCAATGCATTTTGTAGGTTTTTTGGATGTATTTTGATTGTAAATGATCTGGCAACATTTCTCAACTTTTTCTGATAAATGAGGGCGCTACACCAATTGTCCAACTTTGGGGTCTTATTTCTCAGAACTTTCGGGGTTACCATATATATTTGTTTTGATTAAATGATCAAAGATATCATAACATTTAAGGAAAATGTCAAATTGAAAAATCCAGTCGCTTTTTAAGCGAGAAAACGGGCTTTTTGTAACAACCCTTTTACATGTAAACGTATAGGGAAACCATTTAGTGGTGTGAAATCTGCAGTTCCGTGCGGTTGCAGCCGGTTTCTATTGTTCTAAACAATGATATGCGGTCCAACCGGGCGGAACCGGCGGTTGCCGCGCGGTCGAGTTTTGATTTGCTCCCTTAACATGATAAGACCGCATATAGATAGCAAACTGAGACCAAACCAATGTGGTTTTAGAGAAAACAGATCCACAGTGAGCCAGATTCTTGCACTCCGCAGAATAATCGACAAAAACCTCCCAGAAATAATGACATTCATAGACTTCCAGAAAGCATTCGATACGATCCATAGAGGCAAGATGATCAAAATTTTGAAAGCATATGGAATCCCAAACATCATAGTCAATGCTATTGAGGATACTTACCACAACACAAAGGCCAAAGTAACAACCCCTGATCTGATGGGGACACTGATGAATTTGATATATTGGCAGGCGTTCTTCAAGGTGATACTCTTGCTCCGTATCTTTTCATAATAGTCTGGATTACTGCATTCGAACTGCTATAGAAGGCAGAGAGGAAGTCCTAGGTTTTACAGTCAACCCCAGGCGCAGCCGCAGAGTTGGACCACTGATGGTAACAGATTTGGATTTCGCTGATGACATAGCACTAGTGTCTGACACTGCTGGCCAGGCGCAAAAACTCCTGGAAAGAGTAGAATTGTCGGCCTTCACATGGACGCCAAGAAAACAAAATACATGGTGTTTAACCAACAGGATCAGGTGACCATTAAAACTACAGATGGAACCAGTCTGGAATTAGTCAAAGACTTTAAATATCTGGGATGCTGGACATCGGGCTGCATACACGATATCAAAACAAGGAAGGCACTAGCATGGAAGGCACTAGCATGGAAGGCGTGTAATAAGCTCAAAAAGATATGGAGATCCAACCTACCAAGATCAACAAAAATGAAGCTATTCCAAGCTACAGTGGAAAGCATTCTTCTCTATGGTTCAGAAACATGGACAGTAACAACTGAAGTTCGAAAGCTATTGGATGGATGTTACACCAGGCTTCTTAGATCAGCCCTTGATATAAGTTGGGGATTATACATCACCAACAAAGAACTATATATAATGGTGATTTCCTAGAGTAAGTGAAAGAATCAAGAAGAGGCGACTACAGTTTGCTGGACATTGTGTCAGACGTTCTGGGGATGTGATATCAGACCTAGTTCATGGCAAAAGAAATGCTGGACGACCGATGTTAAGCTATGTGGATATCCTATGTCAGGACACTGGACAAACACCTGCTGCGATAAAGACCTGCATGGAAGATAGGCGTGTCTGGAGAGCCATCGTTAATGCCCGACAGAAGTCGCCGGAGTGATTGAGTGAGTGAGGCGGACAACCAATATGAATGCGATCAAGCGTTGCGAAGAACGCACTACGCACCTAGTCCACGTGACCTGTTTTTCCGGACTTTTGCGGTAGTAACCTGCCATCTTCAATGTATATGATACAGGTTATGCATACTTCTTTTGTATTTTTTTTTACAATATCGGGTATCGAATAACACAAACTTGAATCACCACTTTGGTTGACCTTTAAGACTTTTGGTTGCTAATGTAATATACTCAAGAGAATCAACGTAAAATACTTTTCACTTTTCAAAATCATTGAATGATAAGGCATGGATAGATAAAGAAATGGTTTAACGATAAGAAACGTCAAAACAATACATTAAAATCTCCAAACTAAATTCCATTTCCCCAATAACTCGAAATTAATTGCTATTACTTGTCATATAATGTAATATCTGGTCTCCAAATCCTTGTAATCGGTACTTGAAGACGTTTTATTCCATCGTAGTCTTCCGGATTCCAGGTAAGAAATTCATCATACCAGGTCTATTAAAACAAAGGAAAACAATAGGTAATGAGATATCTGAACGAACGAACCATTTTGACTGACTTATTTGACGACGATTTTCAATAGTGACGTCGAAATACAGTCAACACAATAAGTAACTGACCAGGTAATCAATGCGCTGATAATTCTAAAAATATAACTCCTACATACACATATTACATTTCTTCTCATTAATTTGAGATATTGCACGATAAGAATGGTTGATTATTGAGAAAGTTACGATCCCAAATGTAATGTCAAGTACGCTTTTCATTTTCGCATATCCTTGCGCGATATATCTCAAATTAAAGAGGAACAACTTCTCAACAACTTTATAATGTTTATGTAGGAGTTATACTTTTAGAGTTATCATCACATTCATTACCTGGTCAGTTACTTATTGTGTTGACTGTATATTAAAGATACATTCGGAGATCAATTCGTATAATTCGATATAAGAAAATGTGAAATCATGTCCATTATTTTCAGAAGTCAGTTTCTGATGGGTGATTATATTGTAGTCAACAACTCCCCATTAACAAAGCGTTGTCGATTTGAGATAAACTTACTGTTCATATGCAAATTACTAGGATAGCGAACCTTATTTGGAAGCCACTAATGCATATGCATCGATGCAAAATTGTAAACAAACAAAAAATGTTTGCAAAATATGTTCAAATGATGTCCAAATAAGGGCCTAACTATAATAAAACGTAAACATATTTTCCCTTTTTTTAAAGAGCAGCTATTTTTTTTATGTCAAATTAAGCCTATTAAAACACGTTTTTTTACTTGTTTTCATCAATTATCCAAATCGCTATTCACATATGAATGATGTAAATATGTTTGGTCGTTGTTGCTCGGGCAGCAAAATAAACCCGTCTTACCGTTGTCGATTCAAGATAAACAACTCCGAAACCTTATTGAACCCCTAATTGAAGTTCAGTAACAGCAGAAAATAGTACTGATGACGATGTTTTACCAGAGATTGCTTCCATGTATCCCAGCATGCAGTAGAAAAGCCCTGTGCACTGTGATAATTCAACATCTGATTTCCATTGAAATAATTATACACAAAATCATGGTCCATTAAAGGAACTAATAATGGAGACTTTTCATATCTGTATCAATATATGAATTAGGATTATATTTCTCAATACAATGATAAAAAACAAGTTAAAAAGTCTCTATTATTAGTTCCGCTAATAGACCATGATGTTTATGTACATTTCAATGCATATCAGGTATTGAAATGTCTCGATCATCACAGTTCACTGTTCTTTTCTACTGCATGCTGGGATTACATTGAAGCAACCTCTGATGTTGTATAAGCCTATTGGTTTATTATCAAAATAATACATTCAATCACAATACGTTATCACATCTTCAGTCCTTAAAATAAATAACTTGCCATGTAGTAAATATATGCTTTTAACTCCAAATTGTTGATCTGATCCTTAAATCTTCACGAACAAAAAATAATATTTATACGTAGCTGGGTTTTTTTAGTTAAGAGCATAGTTATTGAGCATAGTCATTACTTAGTAAGTTATTGAGCTACGTGTTATCATTTACCATATCCATGATATCAGTTTACGAATATTTATTATGCCATTCATGAATAATTAACATTAAGAATTAAGACTCACCATTTTTAGCCAGCATGTCACTGTGTAGGTTTGTAGACGTGTATCCTAGAGGTGAAATGCAATACAGTTTGATAAGTAACATATTTTGAAAGTCGACATGTTTCTCTCCTTTTCACTAATGATCGGTCACTATTTTTGGATCATACATTGGATTTAAGTTCATATAAAGGCACACTCAGACACGCGGTACAGCGAGGCGCCCTCATTGTTCTAAAAAAACTTTTCTTCTGTGCTTTTGATCTCATGGCTAGAAAGAAAGAGTTAATTGATGAGTCGTTTTCCAAATATGTAAATTCATTTCATTTTCATGTTGATTCCAAATATCACATAGAAAAAAGTATCGCACCACTGCTTTTTTGTTGAAAAGTGCAAATGTGGCCTCGAATTTTGCCACCATGGTGTGATATTAAGGATCATTTGCTTGATGTTGTGCAATAAAAGTACCACATTTTACTTTGTGACGTAATCGATTTAATGTTTTTCAAGGCCAAGGGGAAATGCATGTTTTTGTCCAAAAACATGCATGAAACAAGTTTGGGTATAACGCGATATTGAATAGACTTTAAAAACT
>CM069444.1:63015690-63108741 GCA_035610835.1 Ophiura sarsii
GTTAAAGAGATGTTGGCTACATGCAGGGGGACGTCTCTATAGTCCGAAGGTTCTATAATCCGAAGGTTCTATAGTCCGACGCACGTAATTTACCATCCGCTAGTCCGAATAAGATAAAAGGTTCTTTAGTCCGATAAAAAGGGTTATCTATCACGAAGGTTCTCTAGTCCGAATATAAAAAAGGTTCTACAGTCCGACGGTTCTATATTCCGAAAATAAAAAGGTTCTATAATCCGAATTTTTAAACGTGTTAAAAAAGGTTCTCTAGTCCGAAAATAGGAAGGGTGTTCTTTAGTCCGAATAATAAAAAGGTTCTTTAATCCGAATATTGCAAAGGATTCTATAGTCCGAAAACTGGTAAAGGGTTTTCTTATCCGATAGTTAAAAAGGTTCTCTAGTCCGAATTAAAAAAGGGTTCTATAGTCCGAATTTTAAAAAGGGTTCTCTAGTCCGAAAAGGTGTCACTGTTCTTTAATCCGAATCAAAATAAAGGTTCGATAATCCGATATTTAAATTATAGTACTTATCAGTGCGCCCTCTATGCATATGACATGAAGAATATTCATAAGGGTATACACCACTTCCATTGAAACGCGTGTTAGAAACCCAGTGTTCAATCGCTTCTCCTGGGGTCTCCCTCCTTACCTAGGATATTCATTTTGGTTGTAAAATCTTCGTATTTTTGTTTTCTTTAATATTATCAACATTTCATATGAGATCGACAGGCCCCGTTTTTCAGTAATTTTGATTTCGCAAAGCACCCGTCTTTATAGTGCGTAAAAAACAGGAACATCGGAGTTTCGGGCCGCTTCACACGTGTGATCAAGACTTCGCCCAAGAATAATTCATGACTTTTTAAATTTCAGATTACAATCATGAAGGTTTCAACTTTTTAATAAAACAAAATCTAAGACCAATGGCGAAAATCTGGTCAAAATATTCACATTTGAAGCAGCAATCAAAGGGTTTTTTAGGGACTTTAGTACCCCTGCACCCTGGCCCGCGGAAGGTAATGGTGGTGTGTACCCATAACTACGAAGCATTAGTAATTTCAACCTACAGAGGGGGCTGCAATCTACCGCACAAGTGTCAGATGCAGACGATGCTGGACACATGCCTATTCACGAATATTCAAAGTTAAATTATGCGTACGGTATTATACGAGGTTACATAATATACTTGCTCAAGTGAATGGGACGAACACTAAACAACCGGATTAAATTCAAAAAATGATTCTGACACGCGAATTGGTTTCAATTTTTATTATTCAAGCAAGCTTTATAACAACATATTTCAGGAACGTTTTATGGGCCATTATAAAAAAATAGACATGTTTGCGAGTTTGGAACAAGATGGCTTCATAAACGTTTCAGGTCCATTTTAGTGTTAAAATAACAATAAATAAATTAAAAATGAAGGCTTTTCAATAAAATAATTGTCAAAAGTACACACCAAATCGCACCAAATGGGTTCGAAAATTCACAAGCCTTACACAAGGTAAAAATTGGACATTATTACGAGCGCCCCCTTCGACGTTCAAACTGTGTGTTTGTGAATAATCATGAACCGGAAAGGTACTGTGGTCACGCCTCCTGGATATAAACTGCAATATCAACGCCGCCTAGTGACGCTATAGGGCGTTGCTTCGTCTGCTTCATTTTAATATTTAAGTTTAATAACAGGGGATGTAGTTTATCGTCGCTATATTTAAATGATCATTATGTTCCAAAATGTTGAAATATTAGAGAAATAGCCCATCAGATATCACTATCTATAGAAGTCGTTAGATAAAATATTGGAATAGCAATTACGGAATTATTATTCCATGATGGTAAGATGTTTTAAAGTCTATGAAACAAGTACGGGTAAGATTCAAAGCTTATTTTCTAAATGAATTACGTTCATATCATATTTATTTTTAGAATTCCGTACTTCCTTATATACTCAAGTTATATTTTATTCTCATTTGAAAACAATCCAGGTAATACAACGTCTAATGTAGTGATATTAGAATTACTCAACTTTGTTCACCAAAACTACCAGAAGTAAAAAGCCCATTTCATAATCATGCGAGTTTACTCTCCTTTCAAATATCCCGCGTCAATCTCAAGAATAAACTGAATGGTCTGTAATATCGATGAATGACCCATGATTGATTTCTTTTGATTCACCTTTCTACCCGAGTCGTCGGTGCTCATCAAAATACACCGTGATGCAATGTAACGCAAGGCCTAGGCCAGTCTCTATTCAATGTTATTGATTGAGATAATGTTACGAATACTGCATGTAGTATTGAGATAAGTCATTGATGTCTGACACTGCTATCGATTTAGGGATTATAATTCCGTGAAGTAGACATTAACTTTTCTGTTTGATTTACTGATTAACATTTGAATTGCATAATGTCTGGTTTACCGCGAGCTTTGGGATAATATATAATAATGTTCTCGTGCAATTGATTGACCGGGAATGGACCTTTATGGATTTTAATGGAAATCAACCCAAACTTACAACTGTAAGGATTATGAAAAATCAGTTGCCTTTGTGCAATAACACGTTGTTTCAAAATATTCTATCCCCGGCTCGGACAGATTTTATGGTCATTGGGAAATAACGACATTCAAATAAGTATTTGGTATTTCTTAATTCTCTGCCACTGTAATCGGGAACTGTCACTGTGGCCGAATGGTCTAAGGCGGTGGTCTAATGGGAACTTTTGCGCGTGAGTTCGAATCTCACTAGAGTCACTTTTTTATCTTTATTTTACTTATGATTTTGAAGTAATTATGAATCGTATCGCCCTGTAACTCAGAAAATATTCATGATTTATTATCAGAAATGTAATTCGGCATGAAATCTACTGTCTAAAAAAAGTTTGGTACATAAACTATGATGTGACTTTGATAAAATATGTACACAAATATTATCTAAATATGTTCATTTTGCATGTTGGTTCTCGGGAAGGGGCATCCATTTTCAACTTATTTTCTACTACAAGGGAGTTTGTTTTCTTAACAGAATGCCCACTGAAGAAAATTGAAGCTGCATACATAATTTGTACCACACGCAATTTCTATGAATTGATGTAATGTGTTATTCGAAACATTAAATTGTAACAATACATTGATATCACGAGGTTCGAAATAGCTCAGTCGGTAGAGCTTTAGACTCTCAATCAACAAGCCGTAGGTTCGAATCTTGATTGAAGTTCTTAATGTTATTTTATTTATATTATTTTACGTTATTTATTTAATATTATTATCTATTTACATTTTTTTTTTTTTTTAAATTGACATTTATTCATATTGATTTTCTTTCTTTTTTAAACTTTCTTCTATCTTGATGGGTTTATTTATTAATTATGTGTTCATTTGATTTTTAAATAATTGAACATTAATGTTATACATTATATTTATTTATTCATTTGTTTGTACCTCAAGGCATAGCAAAAATAGTGTAAAGTCCTAAATTTTAGCGCGAATTTCTTTAGTCAGAACAATCTTGTCGGTTCACTATATATCATTTCTTGCCCGTTCCCCCATGAAAAACCTAGCTACCCCACTTACTTGGCTTTGACCTACTTGGTGACATCCTGCATATGGGGTCATAATAAGATAAGTTTAAGATTTGTTGTAGCCTTTGAGGAGGGAATCAAACGGTTTGGTGAAGTTGTGAAGGGAGGCCGTGCTTTTTGTTCGACTTGTCAATATTTACTCCCGCCCCCCCCCCCCCCCCCCCCCCCCCCCCACCCACCCCACCCCCCGCCCCCGGTAGAAACAATGAACAGGCCCTAATCAATCAGGCCGGATATGCATGCCTTAGCACACATCTACCTTCAATCTTTTTAAATATTTAATATTTAAAAAGTAATTAAAAAAGAGGAACAAGGGGCGAGGCATTTTTTATCATTTCAACAATGTTACTGTTTGGACAATATGAGTGACCCGGTTAGTACTTATAGCGACCCGGTATTTCGAAGGCTAAACCAGTTGGGAGGGTGCGCAATAAGTGGATGCAAAATAACTATGCCCCTCACTTCATGCCGAAACTCACCGACACGTTGTTGGTCTATAGAGGAACACCACCTCTTGACATTGGAACACCACCTCTCAAAATTGTAAAAAAATCTTGAAATATAAAAGAATTAGAGGGAGATCCATTCACAGTCCTATGAAAGTCTAAGAAGATGTAAAAATATCATTAATATAAAAACATCTAAAATCCATGTTGCATGTTATACCCTACAACGTCTTGTTAATGATATCAACATGTATGCAACTTCGCATGGTTGTATGACGTTTGATACGGTTTAGAAATGACCTCAGATAGCATCTAATTTCCAAATTTTCTTGGGTCCTTGATTTGTGCCCGAACCCAAAGCCGTATTTATCGTCAATACATCATGCATTTCGTCGATACATCAAGCTTCATGTTATGCTCCCTTCCCCCTTTTTAAAGCTGACAACGCCATAGACTTTAATACTTCTTTTAATAATATAACGATTTGCCGGCCTCGTTTTACCATAAATGATTTTACGACCAATCGAACTGATCAGCCAGTCGGGAAAATTGAGAAGAATCTATGGTGGAAATAGTACAATTTTGACAAGAATTTATCGCGAAATTATACTGAAATTAACCGGCCATGAATTTACCATGAAACGGGTTTCCTATGTCTTTTTAACCACTTTAACCCATGACCACCACCACCACTGGTCCATGGTGTGTAGGTTAGTAGGTAGGCTATATAATGCAACTTCGCGCCCACTCTTTAAAGGCATTTCTAAGCAGGCTCAATTTTTATCTTTTCCTTAAATTTGTATAATTGTTCAGACATCTGTGCATTCCACCCCACCCGCACACCCCTGGCCTTGGCTACGTCACTGAACTGGGCTTCCCCCTGCACGTGCCTCGCTATTAAAATCCTAAGCTATGCCACTAAATGCAACGGGAGAATGTACAACTGAACTGAGGGCGCAAGTTATGATGCATGGTCTGCAGCAGACGACGGTGGCCACGCGAAACCTAAATTTTGAATTCGTATTGGAATAACGCGTAATCGAGAATGTTAATCTTATAATTTTGAAAATTCATCATAATTATAAGACCTTTTTTCTAATCCAAAACCGTTGGAGTTGGCTAACCAACTCCATTGTAAATGCTATTTTTTGAATTATTTCCCTCGTTAACCGGGCGATAACAGCTTAAAATATTTCAAAATGATGTTGCCATATGGTTGCACACCACCAAATACATCTCCCATAGGGTTACACGTGAAATGCACAATTTTAAAATGGATATTTCTCGACGTTATAAGAAACTGGTAACTTGAAATTTGGTTTCAACTTGAAGATGAAAGCCATGACTACTAACTCAACAACTCATTTATGGGGGGTAACCGGCATAATTTTGAGCTAGAGCCTTTTCAAAAAGTACGAGTTGAGTTTTCCTGGTCACACGCAATTGTTGTTTAAGATTATTGCGTCAGATACCGGAAATGACCTGAACACAAATGTCTCTGTTAAAATATTAAAAAATCATCATTGCATCAATTGTATTGGACCTGAAGAACGCTGATGTGTCTGTCAAAATTCACACTATATTAATTTCGCCATAACATGTAGTAAATACCCTAATTTTAAACTGTAATTTACAATAGGTTTCCCGTTTCGGCATAGAAACGGGCCGGTTTTGGACTTCTGCCTCAAAGGGGGTAGGGCCAGACGTTATTTAGTGGTGTGAAACCATACTGGGTCGTCCGAGACGCGTGGCGGATGGCCAGCGTCGTCTGGCCTGCAGATCAGTGGTCTGCAGATGGCGGCGCTATGACAATTTCAGACGACCGAACCTATAATATTGAAATACCTTACTCTTTCCTCTCTGTATGGTTTGATCTTTAAAATTACCCATTGAAGAGAATGCTTGGATGAATTAAGTAAATAGCCCATTGCCTCTTTTATAAAGAAGCGTTTTAATCAACGTCAGTTTCGCAATATATCATATTTTAAATTAACATTAGAACCTGTAGAACCTGAAAAACTAATTTTTCGGATTAGAGAACCTTTTGACCCATTCGGACTAAAGAATACGCTATATGATTCGGACTATAGAACCTATTTTAAGATTCGGACTAAAGAACCCTTTTTTATAAATCGGATTAAAGAACCTTAATTCATATTCGGACTAGAGAACCTGTTTTAATGTTCGGATTAAAGAACCATTTCACAAATCGGATTATAGAACACGTACATAGTATTCGGACTAAAGAATCGTTTTGCATGTTCGGATTAGAGAACCCTCTTCATTTTCGTATTATAGAACCTTAATTATTTTTCGGACTATAGAACCTTCGGAATATAGAACCTTATTTGTTTCGGATTATAGAACCCTTCGGATTTTAGAACCTTTGGACTAAAGAACCGTCGGACTATAGACATGTCACCCATAGCCCAATATGTGCAAACAATTTTTTTTTTTGAAAAATGATCTAGAAACATCTGTTTAGTTTATATATGACTTCTATTATGTCTTATTACCTTCAATCTGTCGAAAAAAGCGTCTTATTGTTGATATTTAAGAAAATTTCAACCTCAGCCCAATACGTGCAAAAAAAATATTTTTGTGAAAAATGATCTAGAAACATCTGTTTAGTTTATATATGACTTCTATTATGTCTTATTACCTTCAATCTGTCGAAAAAAGCGTCTTATTGTTGATATTTAAGAAAATTTCAACCTCAGCCCAATACGTGCAAAACAATTTATTTTTTTGAAAAATGATCTAGAAACATCTGTTTAATTTATATATGACTTCTATTATGTCTTATTACCTTCAATCTGTCAAAAAAAACGTCTTATTGTTGATATTTACGAAAATTTCAACCTCAGCCCAATACGTGCAAAAACAATATTTTTTTGAAAAATGATCTAGAAACATCTGTTTAGTTTATGACTTCTATTATGTCTTATTACCTTCAATCTGTCGAAAAAAGCGTCTTATTGTTATTTAAGAAAATTTCAACCTCAGCCCAATACGTGCAAAAAAAATATTTTTTTGAACAATTATCTAGAAACATCTGTTTAGTTTATATATGACTTCTATTATGTCTTATTACCTTCAATCTGTCGAAAAAACCGTCTTATTGTTGATATTTAAGAAAAATTCAACCTCAGCCCAATACGTGCAAAAAATAAATTGAAAAATGATCTAGAAACATCTGTTTAGTTTATATATGACTTCTATTATTATGTCTTATTACCTTCAATCTGTCGAAAAAACCGTCTTATTGTTGATATTTAAGAACATTTCAACCTCAGCCCAATACGTGCAAAACAATTTATTTTTTTGAAAAATGATCTAGAAACATCTGTTTAGTTTATATATGAATTCTATTATGTCTTATTACCTTCAATCTGTCGAAAAAAGCGTCTTATTGTTGATATTTAAGAAAATTTCAACCTCAGCCCAATACGTGCAAAAAAAATATTTTTTTGAAAAATGATCTAGAAACATCTGTTTAGTTTATATGTATATGACTTCTATTATGTCTTATTACCTTCAATCTTTTGAAAAAACCGTCTTATTGTTGATATTTAAGAAAATTTCAACCTCAGCCCAATACGTGCAAAAAAATAAATTGAAAAATGATCTAGAAACATCTGTTTAGTTTATATATGACTTCTATTATTATGTCTTATTACCTTCAATCTGTCGAAAAAACCGTCTTTTTGTTGATATTTAAGAACATTTCAACCTCAGCCCAATACGTGCAAAACAATTTATTTTTTGGAAAAATGATCTAGAAACATCTGTTTAGTTTATATATGAATTCTATTATGTCTTATTACCTTCAATCTGTCGAAAAAAGCGTCTTATTGTTGATATTTAAGAAAATTTCAACCTCAGCCCAATACGTGCAAAAAAAATTTATTTTTTGGAAAAATGATCTAGAAACATCTGTTTAGTTTATATATGACTTCTATTATGTCTTATTACCTTCAATCTGTCGAAAAAAGCGTCTTATTGTTGATATTTAAGAAAATTTCAACCTCAGCCCAATACGTGCAAAAAAAATTTTTTTTTGAAAAATGATCTAGAAACATCTGTTTAGTTTATATATGACTTCTATTATGTCTTATTACCTTCAATCTGTCGAAAAAAGCGTCTTATTGTTGATATTTAAGAACATTTCAACCTCAGCCCAATACGTGCACCACAAAAAAAAATTGAAAAATGATCTAGAAACATCTGTTTAGTTTATATATGACTTCTAGTATGTCTTATTACCTTAAATCTGTCGAAAAAACCCGTCTTATTGTTGATATTTAAGAAAATTTCAACCTCAGCCCAATACGTGCAAAAAAAAATCTTTTTTGAAAAATGATCTAGAAACATCTGTTTAGTTTATATATGACTTCTATTATGTCTTATTACCTTCAATCTGTCGAAAAAAGCGTCTTATTGTTGATATTTAAGAACATTTCAACCTCAGCCCAATACGTGCACCACAAAAAAAAATTGAAAAATGATCTAGAAACATCTGTTTAGTTTATATATGACTTCTATTATGTCTTATTACCTTCAATCTGTCGAAAAAACCCGTCTTATTGTTGATATTTAAGAAAATTTCAACCTCAGCCCAATACGTGCCAAAAAATATTTTTTTGAAAAATGATCTAGAAACATCTGTTTAGTTTATATATGACTTCTATTATGTCTTATTACCTTCAATCTCTCGAAAAACCGTCTTATTGTTGATATTTAAGAAAATTTCAAACTCAGCCCAATACGTGCAAAATTTTTTTTTTTTTTTAAATGATCTAGAAACATCTGTTTAGTTTATATATGACTTCTATTATGTCTTATTGAAGGTAATACGTGCACCACAAACAAAAAATGAAAAATGATCTAGAAACATCTGTTTAGTTTATATATGACTTCTATTATGTCTTATTACCTTCAATCTGTCGGAAAAAAATCGTCTTGTTACCTATATTTAAGAAACCTAAGCCCAATTTTTTTTCTTCAACATTTCATGTCGAGTCAATTGTTGGACGATTTAATATTTCAGAGGGAGGGTGTAAGTTAAAGGAAAGATATTTATAGCTGAATTTAATATAACTTATTATAGGGACATGGTTATGTCGGGACGAAATGGACGTAGGTCGAGTTTTGTAAGGTAGGCCTACGATTGAAATATTTCAAGGTACGATTGAAATATTTCAGAGGGTGTAAGTTAAAAGAAAGATGTTTATAGCTGAATTTAATATTACTGATTATAGGGCATGGTTATGTCGGGACGAAATGGACGTAGGTCGAGATCAGTCGATTTAATATTTTAGAGGGAGGGTGTAAGTTAAAGGAAAGATATTTATAGCTGAATTTAATATAACTTATTATAGGGACATGGTTATGTCGGGACGAAATGGACGTAGGTCGAGTTTTGTAAGGTACGATTGAAATATTTCAAGGTACGATTGAAATATTTCAGAGGGTGTAAGTTAAAAGAAAGATGTTTATAGCTGAATTTAATATTACTGATTATAGGGCATGGTTATGTCGGGACGAAATGGACGTAGGTCGAGATCAGTCGATTTAATATTTCAGAGGGAGGGTGTAAGTTAAATTAAAGAGATTTAAAGCTAAATTTAATATTACTGATTATAGGGGCATGGGTATGTCGGGACGAAATGGACGTAGGTCGAGTTTAGTAGCTTATGATTTAAATTTTTCAGAGGGAGAGTGTAAGTTAAATTAAAGAGATTTAAAGCTGAATTTAATATTACTGATTAGAGGGGCATGGGTATGTCGGGACGAATTGGACGTAGGTCGAGTTCAGTAGCTTTTGATTTAAACAAATTTCAGAGGGAGGGTGCTTTATTACTGGAATAGCTTCAACATAACATTATTGACCATTTACAGCCATTTAAACATTTGGACCAATTTACTTCTGGTCGAATCAAGCAGGGTCGACTAAACATAGTCATTGTTTGAAGCTTTCAGAGGGAGTGTGGTTGCCTAATAGAATATTTTCAAAATTTAGAGTTCAAATTTTTTTAGCACGTATTGGGCCAAAGAATAATTTATTTGTCATTTTTTTCTATTTAAGCCCAATACGTGCAAATTTGCACGTATTGTGCTTTTGCACGTATTGGGCCGTAACAAACGTATAGGCGAACCATGTGGTGGTGTGAATTCAGAAGGTATCAAAGATATCATGGATTCAGCTAGCCTAAATGCAAAGTGTCCAGTGAAATACGCTTTAAAAAATCTTTACCTCTAGCAGTTTAGCGGTAAAAACATACAGTGACAAAACTCCGAATTCGGAAATAGATATTTTTGTCCGATTCTACTTTTTCCTTTAGGCACTGTATAGCGGGCGCCCAAAAAAACCCAAAACAAAACAAATTCCTAATTCTTTAGAGAAAGGACAACGCTTAATGATACCAAACGACCGAGTGTATTTTTAATTATTTATTGAAAGTCAACATTTCATCGAAGAGATCAAAGTCTAATGGTCCGTGTCTATTTAATCGATAATCAAGCTAATGGTCTGATTGGAATAAACAAATTAACACAAATGGATATCGCGAATTGACTAGATTATTATTTGATATCAACTATCAACTTTCACGCCAAGTGTATTTCTAATTTCTTATTGAAAGTCAACGTTTCATCGAAGAGATCAAAGTCTAATGGTCAGTGAAAAAAATTGACTAAAAAATTGCCAAAAAAAAGATTATTTTTTTTGTTTGATTTTTTGATTTTTTTGATTTTCTTTTTTTTCACTTTTTTTCACTTTTTTGGTCAAAATTTCAAAAATACGGTTTTAGAAAAAAATGAGACAATCGTCCCTAGATTAGTGTCTAAATAGTATAATCAAGCAATTTTGGGCATTTTTTACTCAAAAATAATTTTGTTAGCTTGTCCCAAAAAACAAAAAAGCGCGCAAAAACTGGTTATTTTAACACTAAAATGGTTCTGAAAAACGTTCATGAAGCCATTTTGTTTAAGCTTGAATAATAAAATAATTAAACCATTTCGCTTGAAACGCGCAAAAATGTCTAGTTTTCTAACTAAAATGGTCAAAAAACGTTCCTGAAACATGTTGTTATAAAGCTTGAATAAACATTGAAACCCATTCGCGCCAAGCGCGAAAAAATGGCTATTTTAACACTAAAAAGCTCCAGAAAAACTTTCTTGAGCCATCATGTTTTAAGCTTAAATAATTTACGCGTACAAACTGTCCGTTTTTAAACTAAAATGGTCCAGAAAAACGTTCCTTAAGCCATCTTTTTAAAACTTAAATAAAGAAACATTGAATCTAATTCTAAATGTCTAGTTTTTTCACTTACATGGTGCTTATACAGAACAATATTTTGAACATCATGAGTGTCTGAAATTTGAAAAAACCTATTGATAGTACGTTGAACAAAAATAAATAATATGCCTAAAGTAATTGCCGTATCGATCAATTGTATGATGCCATTAAAGTTATCAAATATTTTGTTATTGTTAAGATACAGGGTGAGTCGAAAAAACTGCAATAGTGGAAAGAAGCCATCTTGTTTTAAAAACTAAGTTGAAGTTTCAATTTCTTTAAACTTTATAAGAATACCTTATTTGTTACTAAATTTGTGTGAAAAAATGAAGTCAATATCATTTTCCGTTTGCCTTTGGTGAACCTTTTTACCAGTGCACCCATTTCACACGTTTGTCCACGAGATACCCAAAATATGCATCAGATCGCAAAATGTGTCTCTCATTCAAGTTTGGAAACTTGAGAACATTTACATTTGTGATGTTATTGGAATTTGATGCATCCTTTCTTGTTTACATGTGAGTTAGTATAATCAATTTACCATACCCATGCTATGAAAGCTTATAATGTTCTAAATTTTAGTAACAAACTGACATTTTCCAAATTTTTGTTGGCGGGATATTCAAATATGAAAATGCAATGTTTGCCATTTCAGTTGAAAATCACTGTGCTCGTGGACAAACATGTACATTTGGTTGTGCAGCAAAGAGGGTCACCAAAGACAAACAAACAATGTGATCGACTTCATTTTTTTTCACACAAAGTTAGGATTAAATACGTCATTCTTGTAACGTTTAAAACGTTTTAAAATTCATTTTGGTTTTGAAAACAAAATGGCTTCTTTCCACTATTGCAGTTATTTAACTCACCCTGTATGTGCGTAATGCGTGCAATTTAAGACAAATTGTATTAAGTAGAGCCAGTGGGACATAAATTATAAATGATCATATATTGTAATTTCTACCGCTCATAATATACATCCGCTCAAATATTCGATGCCTTTTGTTACCTGGAAACGCATAAACACAAACTGACACGCTTCTTTATCCCAACATCCATTTTCAAAACTTCTTTGATTGCAAAAGGTTACAGGAGAGGTTGAATGAAATGCCTTTAAACAATTTTATCACCACCGTTCTTCTCCGAAACTAATTTGAAACTGCGCAATTCTAGAATTTCGGATGTTCCAAAATATAATGAGTTTCATAGGAGTTTCATAGTAAAGTGCCAACACTTTAAAGATCATGGCCTAGATATCTTGACGTTCAATATATGGATGGTCAGTGAATGACCTATTTATGTTATACAGTATATACCCACATGATGAACTTAATTGCATTTTCTTAGGCTAAGTTCTATCGAAATAAAACCTTCTCAATAACTGGGTTAGCCTTTCTGAGCCTTTTCCGCTCTGATTGGTCGTAAGCGCGAAATAATTGCTATTTTAACACTAAAAAGCTCCAGAAAAAGTTCCTGAGCCATCATGTTTTTCACGTCAGTCAAATAAAATACATGGCATTGCCCTGCCACTTGACAACTATAATAGACACGAGGTCCGTATTACCACCTTTGCCGACGATACAACCATTTTTGTTAAAACACCCAATTGTCTTATAAACGTGATGTCAATCTTTGATAAATTCACTAAACTATCAGGGCTTGCAATAAATAAAGATAAAAGTGATGCGCTATGGATCGGATCTTTGAAAGATAACGATTACTCTGTTGGTGATGTCAAATGGAAACTAGCTCCAAACAACACAATAAAAATCCTAGGTGTCACCCTCTCACCGAGCACTTCCATTGATAATCTCGAATGTAATTGGATTGGCAAGATGGAAAATATTGAACGCTCTATACGTGCTTGGAAAATGCGTGGCCTCTCAATGACAGGTAGAAATTTGATTGTTAAAACACTGTTAGCATCACAATTGTCATACATTGCCTCTGTCATGGATATCCCTGATAAAATTATTATGAAACTCAATAACATGTTCTTCAAATTTATTTGGGGCAGAGAAGAAGCAGTCAAACGTAACACAGTGATTGCAGATTACGATAAAGGTGGTATAAACATGTTTCACACCAAACTATTTTTCGATTCACTAAAGCTGTCATGGATTAAGAAACTTAACAACTCAGATATTGCATGTTGGAAAAATATTCCATTGTACTATATAAACAAGTTGGGTATTGGTATGAATATTTTTAATTGTAACTGTACATTTAAGCAGCTTAACAACATGTGTCATATTATGTTAAAGAGATTACCTTCTTTTTACTATAAGCAATTTAAAATCTGGTTCGACACTAAGCAAGTTATAATCAAAGATGATATTGCATCATGTCACAATCAAGTTATATGGAATAATGATGTTATCCAATTGAAAAATAACACACTATTCTTCATAGACTGGATTAAGTCGGGAATTATTTTTGTGGGGGACCTATTTGACGATGATGGTTCTTTCTATTCCATTAACCACTTCCGTAATCGTCTAAAGGATAAGGGTGCCGTAATTTTGCAATATTACGCTCTCCGCAATGCGCTTCCCATTGATTGGAAATTAACAAAGACTCCTTGTGACCATGCCACAACTCCCGACAACAACGGAGAAAATGTTTATTTTAATTCAGTCCCTATTGATACCTGTACAAACAAAGGTTTTAGGAAAGCCATGATTCACAATTTGTATGTTCCTCCTCTGTGTACAAATTTCTGGCCACTTAGATTCCCCAATTACTCATTCAATTGGACCGACATTTGGCTCGCCACTCCACAGTGCACCGATGAAGCGAAGTTGATCTCATTAAATTGGAAAATCCTCCACAATGTTTATCCAACCAAAGTACTTCTATGTAAGATGGGTAAGGTAGAAAATAATATTTGTCACACATGCAACGTGATTGACTATATCGACCATCTCTTTTTCAAAATGTAATCTATATAGTTAAACAGCTATGGTCTTACGCTAGTCAAGTTATCTCGCGTAAATTATCAACATGCTTTGTATTGACCACTGAAATTGAACTACCACAATAATACTTATGACCATCACGATTTAAAATTCATTAACCTCATCATCGCCGTTGGGAAACTATGCATAAGCAAGTTTAGATACGGCAACCACCCAAATCTGTTATTCCTATTTGAAAAAGAACTCTGTCTTCGTAGACTGATTTCTCTGTAATTACTATGTCATCATGTATATCAATTATGTCGGGTTTTTTTAATCGATTGCCACATTGTACATACTTGCTATTATTATATTATATTATTTTGTAAATATTGATGTTATTGTATAAATTTATTGTGTATCATAGAATATAGAATTAATAAATAAATAAAAAAAATCATAAAAAAAAATCATGTTTTAAGCTTGAATAATTTACGCGTACAAACGGTCAGTTTTTAAACTAAAATGGTCAAGAAAAACGTTCTTTAAGCCATCTTTTTAAAACTTGAATAAAGAAAGAAATTAAAGAGCTCTAAATGTCTAGTGTTTTCACTAAAATGGTGCAGTAAACGTTCCTAAAACTATGTTAAGCTTGAATAATTAAACATTGAAACTTATTCGATCAAAAATGGCTTCTTTTGAGGGGGAATCGTCCCCACCGTGACAATTATGGGTGTGTGTGCCCCTCCCCTCCCCGCTTGCACTGTCTATGCTCGTTACCCTTTCTCCTTAATGTTCTTCCTTTTTATTTTTTACTCTTTTGCCAATAGGGGGGGGGGGGGGGGGGGGGGGCGTGGACTGTCCCCCTGGTTACGCCACTGGACGTGTGGAAATGCCGTTGGTGGAGATTCAGAGGGTCGAGCTGTTGGGTTTTTAACTTGCCTGGATGACCTAAAACTCTCCTTGCTATCAATATTTACTTTTGTTATAAAACACTCACATGGTTCAGAGACGTAGAGATAAAGTGAGAGACACTAATAAAAGCTCCCGGCCTCTCCTTTCCCTTTTCCTTCCCCTCCTCCTCCCCTCCTCCTTCCTGCTCCTCCCCCGGCCTCCCTTCCTCCTCTCACCTCCCCTCCTCCTCTCCTCCCCTTCCCCCTTCCCTCCCCTCTCTCCCCTCTTTTCTATTTTCCCCTATCTGGGCTCCAAAGCCCCCCCCCCCCCTCCTGGGCAAGCGCCTGAGTACGCGCCCTATCTCACTGTAAAGTCCATGGACTGGTGGAAATCCTACAGCTTACGGGTAAGCCCGTAAGTGGCTAGAAGGGAAACTTGCGTGTACAAATCAAGTACGCAGTGATCCACCGCGTATTATATCATGATAGGCCTGATTTCAACCATGTGATAGTTTTTACTATCATTATGGCTGGACAAGAATGATGTGATATCATGATATAAAACAAATATTGAATGCCTTTTGTTTGTGCAATAGTACAACTATATCACTCGGTCCGATTTGGATTATTCCATTACACTCGGCTTCGCCTCGTGCAATAGAAAAATCCAAATTTGACCTTGTGATATAGTTTTTACTATTACACGCTCAGGCATTCAATATTTGTATACTATTTGTTGATTGTAGAACTTTTGTCACGCAGCAGCTGCAGAGCGTATTTCTGTACGCACATTTAAGCGCACTAAACAGTTTACGGTCGCGCTAAGCGAAAGCGCGTTCGCTTGTTGATGAGCCACATGTCGGCACTTGAATGGTCGTGTTGCCGGCCCAAACAGCGTTAAATAAAAGAAAACAAGGCATATATATAAGGGGGTGGTAGGGTGGTGTGGGTGCATCAAATGTTGATCGCTGTCTTAAGTCCTGAAGTTGTTAGGGCCCCCTGGACTTGATACAGTGATCAATAGTTGATAAATTAGGGATTCAGTTAATGCTGGTAGCGCGCGCTTCCCCAGTGGCCCGATCATCTATCTATCTATCTAGCCTATTTCACTCCACTCCAGAAGGAAGGCCTCTTCATCAATTTTCCATTTCACTCTGTCCTGAGCTGTCCTTTTCCAAGTAACGTTGCCATACTCTATGATGTCGTCTATCCACCGTCTGTTTGGCCTGCCTCTTCCACTGGTGAATGCTCTGGGGATCCAGTCTGTTAATTTATGAGTCCATCTGTTGTCTTTCCTCCTGGCTAGATGGCCAGCCCATCTCCATTTTTTTGATTTTATTTCCAGTATGATGTCCCTCACTTCTGTTTTCTTCCTTAAATCTGTGTTGGTCACCCTGTCCCTTCTTGTAACGCCAATCAATATCCTTTCCATTGCCCTCTCAGTGACTTTTAGCTTGCTCTCCGATCATATGCCGAGGAAATGTTTTTAACATTTTTGAAGCTGACTTCATGGAGCAATCAGGCAAAGGCGGGACGGACTCCAGCGACCCGGGTTCGATTCCCCGCGCCGGTGTGGCCGGACATGCCCCCTAATTTGGTCGTTATCACCTCTATGTGATAGTTTCATTCCCAAAAATACACCTTAGGGTTAGGTTTAAAAAAATATCAACATTTCCAATATATGAGTACAATGATTACTTACCCATTACGAAAGCTGTTAAAATAAATTGAAGTATTCCTCCTGTCATGATGTCTACATTGTATTACTAACTCAAAACTGCTTACAAGGTGAGAAGGCAGTTAAGCACGCGATTAAAAGAGCGTATTCCTCTCTGTGAAGAAACCGGTTTAACAAACTAGATTGCAACGTACAAATTAAAATATTTTCCATCCAAGTATGAATGTGATGATCCGAGTCTTTAGTGTTTATCTGTTACCGTGGAAAATACCAATGGCATGACAAACAAATAGTTCCTATTATATCCATCATATTGTGGCTAATTGCGCGCAACAATGTCTTAAATAATAAATGAAGACAGACAATGCAATATAATGCAAAAATAAATTGTTAACACTTTCCACGCGGCTATTAGTTTTAAGAAACACAGAAACATTTCCACATTTTCAAAGTCTATTTCAAGGATAACTGAACCACCACTAGGCATGTTTGTACTTATTTCAATGCATTTCTTATGGTGATTCCAAATATGGTAATGAAATTCAATAATTGTGACTTTTTTGAAATATTTTGTGAAATGTTGGAATGTCATCTGCAGACCGCGTGGAAAGTGTTAACCAAGGCAGAATAAAGCAAAAAATTCCACGTGACTTGGTAACGGATGGTTAATGACCAATGAAATTGCCAACTGATTAACGAATGGTACATCTGTCAAGGCGAGTTTCAGTTTTCAAGAAAATTTTATTTTTATTAATTGACAAAGAATATTATAAGATGATTTTGCCAAAATCATAATCGACTTGCATTGGTAAAGTGCACGTGAATTAGCAAAATACTTTGGAAGGAGGTTCGACAGGCAAGATCCATTATTAACACTGACGGGGAACAACGATTAATGACCACACTCTGTTTAATAGCGATATATGATCTCGAAAATATCATGAAAATCCTCTTGGGAAAAAGTGTTCTGGACTGTACTAGTATCATCCGATATTGGAACACCCAGTGTCGTTCGATACTGGTACAAAGTCAGCGTTCCAGTATCGGACGATACTGGGACAAATCGCCTGATACTGGAACATAAAAAATGCTCCAGTATCGCTCGATACTGGAACACAATTATTGAACGATACTGGTACACTGAAAACCTAACTAAACAGGTCGCCTGACTAACTTAAAGCTAGTCCAGATGGTGTCCATTTTGACTAGCTTTAGCCTAGTCTAGCACTGCTGGACTAGCTTGATGTTAGTCCATCCTAAGCTGGACTAGTTTAGGCTAGTCGCTCGACTAGCTTTAAGTTAGTCCAGAAGGTGTCGATTCTGACTAACGTAAGGTTAGTCAAGATAGCTCGACTAACGTAAGGTTAGTCAAGCTCAGCGTTCGCGTTAAGTGGTTGCCCGGTTGCCCGGGACACCCAAAATTAGCACCGGGCAACCAACATGTACTTATTTGGTTGCCCGGTGGGCAACCAATTTTTTTACAAGAAGTGAAACACTTAACACATGCATTTAAATATTTTACAGAACGGGCAACCAAAAAATCTGCCGGGCAACCATCATTTCCTGCTTGGTTGCCCGGCGGGCAACCAGATATTTTTCCTTAATTCGGACGCTGGTCAAGCTCACACCATATAGTAAATCCCACCTAACTCAAATTGTTCACGTTACGTAGCAGCGCAGTACTTGGTTTCGCCACAGGTGATTGCTCTGCTGTCTGTTCAATAGCTCTCGTATTGACCATGTTGTTGGCGGAGCTGCTGGCTACAGTGTTAGCTGTAGCGGACTGGTCAGCCATGACTGACCCGTTAGCGTTCGAGATGCCCGCGCTAACGTCGTTCTTTACAGTTATTTTTTTCTACTCCAAGTCGTCATTCCAAACAAAATAGTCTACAGATGTTGGCAAACACTATGATGTACACAATATGGCCACACAATGAAATAACGGTAAATTACGTCTGGATTGGCTAGCAAAACCGGACCGGCGATGAAGTACGTCTTATCTGCATGCCGCCAGCTTGACAAACCTAAAGCTAGTCGAGCCAGCTTGTCTCATAAGCTAGTCCAGCCACAGACTAGTCCAGCAGAACAAATCAAGCTATAGTCAGGCTGAGCCGGACTAACCTGAAGATAGTCAAGTCGGTCATAACCTATCCAGCAGGCTTGACTAACCTGCTCGACTAGTTTAAAGTTAGTCCAGCCTGTGTCTGACTAGTTTAAATTTTCAGTGTAATGGTTAAATGTAAAACCCGAGAAAAGACATTTCGTGGTCCCCCTCGTGTTGGAGCATGCGATTGGTAAAGTCATGTGGGGTATTGTTTCCTCGATAAGAATATCGCTGTTGATAAATTAAAATCGTGTGCATAATTTGTTTAATTAAGCAAAATAATGCACCAATACCTAAATTGAATGCAATATATACTACTAGCGGGTACCCTCGCTACGCTCAGGTATTCTCGCTAGCGGAAGTATTATCTAAATTAGATACCAGTCTAGATGTGTGCATATGATAAGACTGTTACAGAAATTGATAAGCGTATTCATACTATGGGTATTTTCTTGGACCTCTCGAAGACCTTCTACATCATTGACCATCACATTCTCCTAACCAAACTTCATCATTACGGTGTCAGAGGAAGTGCCTTCGAGTGGTTCAAGAGTTACCTGAGTAATAGAACCCAATATGTTGTATTCAATGATCATAAATCATCTGTTCGTTCTATTAAATGTGGTGTGCCACATGGCTCGGTGTTAGGCCCTTTACTCTTCATAATCTTTCTGAATGCTATTGCATTCACCTCAAATAATTTTACTTTTGTACCTTTTGCTGATGACACCAAGTTAATTGTTTCACATGCCAATCTCCCTGATTTGATCACTATTGTAAACCATGAATTGGACAATCTCTCGATGGTTCATAGCTAACACGCTTTCATTAAACATTAATAAAACTAATTATATTATGTTTGAAAATAGACACGGTAATCGAGTGTACAACGATGATGACCTTAACATATGTATTGATGGAGTAAAGCTTTCTAGAGTTTCCCATACTAAATGTCTGGGTGTTCTTTTAGATGAGTCTGTAACATGGTCAAACCACACCTCAAATGTTACCAACATCCTTTAAAAATGTTGCGGTATTCTGTATCGCCTCAGAGATCCAAAACACTATTTACCTTATATATACTCTGGTTTTACCACACCTAGTTTAGTTTAGTTTAGTTTTATTTGGCATATCAAGACACATTTTATTTGGCATAACTTAATTTGGGCAGATTCTAATAATACCAATCTTCACAAAATTCACCTCGAACAGAAACGAATTATGCACACTGGCTTTAACATACCCCTCCGTTATTCAAACAGTTCAAAACTTTGACTATTTATGATATTCATAGTTTGATTCTTGGTTTATTTATGTACAACTAATTTTACCGCAGTCCTTCGATGGACTGCGAACTTGACCGGGGAAATACCTTGCGAACTTGGCCGGGGAAACACCTTTATCGATGTAAACAACTTTTACCCTTTTCGAAAGTCTGCTTTGAACACCGTGATAATTCGCTTTTGGTTCCAAGTGTGTTCTTTTCCCCGTGTTACGCCATGCGGTAATTACAATTTCGGTACCACCAATTTATTTTAACCACGTAATGCCAGCGGTTGATGAATGAAAATTAACTCTCTCTACTAAATATTGTCTTTTATACTACAATATTCTTCGTAAATTGTTATATATATTAATTGTGAATTAAGAACGATAATTGGGGGTGATTTTTCGGTCACAGTTTTGGTAGCGGTTTCTCGCATATGGTTTATTTTCACGGGATTTCTCGGTTTTTGGTTGCAAATCTGGGGGAATCACGGTTTAAGTAAACTAGCCAATCGGATTTTACCTACAAAATTGCTGGTTTTCCCGGGTTGGGTGATAGCCCATATTTCTGTGGCACCGTGTGGGTGCCAACACAATATTACGCATGTACAGTATATCGCATGCTTTGACTCTGGAAAAAATAATGATAATGAATAATAAAAAGTGACCGCCCCCATTTTTTTAACCTGCAACCGGATACTATGAATCAACTGTGAAAGGCCAAATGCTATTTTGGTTTGAAACCGGCCCCAATTGTTATTAAGTGGTAAACAATAGCCAATTTCTGTTAAGCTAATTACAACTAGTAGATTATTAATGAGTAAATTACCGGTGCTGAATAAATGATGTATAATGAATAAAAATTAAACCCTTTTTTATTTAATAATATCAAAAAATAAAATAGACTCGGACAAACTGGCGTGAATAAAATAAAATAGACTCGGACAAACTGGCGTGAATAAAATATGACTAGCGAAACTCAATTAAATACACGCGAGGATCGAGCAAATGATACCAGCCGAGTAAGGGAAATAAGTAAATAATATATAATAGACTTGGACAAATTAGAGTGAATTTAAGAGTCAGTCTGTGTAATTTTTTAGAATTGATTCTATCCTTCAAATAATAGATTTTTCTCATAGCTTGTGTATTGGTAGGCCCTTGGGCACTAACAACTAGGGTGACTTTCAAAAAATAAAAAATCGACTCGTTGCCATGGTAACCCACCAAAAACCAATTTGGGCCATTTTGGACCATATTTGCCCTGAAATTTACTCAAAATTGTCTTATGTCAAGAACTCACTGTACCAAAACGGAATAATACTGGAACCTTCCAATACAATCATCTCAAAGGACAACTCTTCCCCTACTGACTGCATCATTTAAAGGTAAATATCTTACTCCTAAAGGTAAATGCCAAGTATTTAAACTTTAAAGGTTGCCTGTTTTCAGTTTTGAAATAAAGGCGATTTTTGACCAAATGTATTACCTTAAAATTAATTCTGCCAGGGGTGCCAGAAATTTGTCTTTGCTGGTGTGAGTAGTTAAATGTATTGCCCTTCCAAATCTGTAAAAAGTAGCTTGGGCAAATGATATTCCTAAGTACAGTGTTGCCAGGAACAACAGCCTTTTTGAAATCTGAGCATTTTGACTAAATAAGCCTTTTAACCCTATTTGTTATAAAAGCATGTATTTTTTTCAATGATATTCAATTAAAACATATTCTAATAACTCAGTTACATTCTTGTGGTTGATTGCAAAGGGTAATCTGTAATAACAATTCGACCTGTTGCAATGGAAACAACCAAAAACCAATTTTGTCCATTTTGGACCAAATTTGCCCTGAAATATACTTAAAATTATCGTATGTCAAAAACTGACCATACCAAAACAGAATAATACTGGAACCTTAGAATACAATCATATCAAAGGACTCCTCTACCCCTACTGACTGCATCATTTAAGGGTGAATATCTTATTCTTAAAGGTAAATGCTAAGTATTTAAAGGTTGCCTATTTGCAGTTTTGAAAATCAAGGTGATTTTTGACCAAAAGTATTGCCTTAAAAATCTTCTTTTCAGGGGTGCCAGAAATATGTCCTTGCTGGTGTAAGTAGTTCGATGTATTGCCCATTCAGATCGGTAAAAGGTAGCTTGGGCAAATGATATTCCTAAGTACAGTGTTGCCAGAAACAACAGCCATTTTTAAATCTAAGCATTTTTTACTAAATAAGGCATTTTAACACTATTTGTTATAAAAGCATGTGTTTTTCCAATGATCTTCAATCAAAACATATTCTAATGACTCAGTAAACTTTTTTTTGGGTTGATTGCAAAGGGTTATATGTAATAACAATTCGACCTGTTGCCATGGTAACAACCAAAAAACAATTTTTGCCATTTGGGACAAATTTGCCATGAAATGTACTCAAAATTATCTTATGTCAAGAACTGAAACCAAAACAGAATAATACTGAAACCTTAGAATACAATCACCTCAAAGGACAACTCTTCCCCTACTGACTACATCATTTAAGGGTGAATATCTTATTCTAAAGGTAAATGCTAAGTATTGAAAGATTGCCTATTTTCAGTTTTGAAAATCAAGGTGATTTTTGACCAAAAGTATTGCTTAAAAATCTCCTTTTCAGGGGTGCCAGAAATATGTCCTTGCTGGTGTAAATAGTCGATGTATTGCCCATTCAGATCTGTAAAAAGTAGCTTGGGTAAATGATATTCCTAAGTACAGTGTTACCAGAAACAACAGCCATTTTGAAATCAAAGCATTTTTGCTAAATAAGGCTCTTTAACCGTATTTGTTATAAAAGCATGTGTTTTCAATGATATTCAATCAAAACATATTCTAATAACTAAGTAAACTTTTTTTGGTTGATTGCAAAGGGTAATCTGTAATTACAATTCGACCTGTTGCCATGGTAACAACCCAAAAACAATTTTGGACCAAATTTGCCATGAAATGTACTCAAAATTATCTTACGTCAAGAACTGACCATACCAAAACAGAATAATACTGGAACCTTAGAATACAATCATCTCAAAGGACACCTCTTCCCCTACTGACTGCATCATTTAAGGGTGAATCTTATTCTTAAAGGTAAATGCTAAGTATTTAAAGGTTGCCTATTTTCAGTTTTTAAAATCAATGTGATTTTTGACCAAAAGTATTGCCTTAAAAATCTCCTTTTCAGAGGTGCCAGAAATATGTCCTTGCTGGTGTAAGTAGTTCGATGTATTGCCCATGCAGATCTATAAAAAGTAGCTTGGGCAAATGATATTCCTAAGTACAGTGTTGCCAGGAACAACAGCCATTTTTAAATCTAAGCATTTTTACTAAATATGGCTTTTGAACCCTATCTGTTATAACTTATAAAGCATGTGTTTTTCAATAATATTCAATCAAAACATACTCTAATAACTCTGTTACATTATTGGGGTTGTTTGCAAAGGGTTATCTGTAATGAAAATGTGACCTGTTGCCACGGTAACAACCAAAAACATCTTACTCTTAAAGGTAAATGCTAAGTATTTAAAGGTTGCCTATTTTCAGTTTTGAAAAAAAAGTGATTTTTGACCAAAAGTATTGCCTTACAAATCCCTCTTCCAGCTAGTAGCAGTTACATGTATTGCCCTCTCAAATCTGTAAACAGTAGCTTGGGCAAATGATAAGTACGGTGTCGCCAGGCGCAACAGCCTTGTTAACATCTGAGCATTTTGACTAAATATGCCTTTTCAAACAATATTTGTTATGAAAGCATGTGTTTTTTCAATGCTATTCAATCAAAACATATTCTATTAACTCGGTTACATTCTTGTGGTTGTTTTCAAAGAGTAATATGAAAAAGAGTGTTGCCTGGGTTACTGGATAGCACCCAATTTCATAAACATAGACTGTACATAAATCCAGCAGCATCCAGCTAAACCTATGAAAATCAGTGTTGACAAAATAACATGTTTACTAGTGTGAGTAGCTGAAATTACAACCTTTCTTGTGAACAGTATATAGCATGCAGACAAGCGATACAACGAAGTAGTATCTAGTGTTGCCAGAAAAAAATGTTTTTGGAATATACAGACAGGTATAGGTATAATACTGAATATACATAACAGGTATATGTATGGTAAACATGTTCACAACACATTGATAATGAAAGGTTCAAAAGCCTTATTTAGTAAAAATGCTTAGATTTAAAAATGGCTGTTGTTCCTGGCAACACTGTACTTAGGAATATCATTTGCCCAAGCTTTTCTTTACAGATCTGAATGGGCAATATATCGAACATATTACTGGCACCCCTGAAAAGGAGATTTTTAAGGCAATACTTTTGGTCAAAAATCACCTTGATTATCAAAACTGAAAATAGGCAACCTTTCAATACTTAGTATTTACCTTTAAGAATAAGATATTCACCCTTAAATGATGCAGTCAGTAGGGGAAGAGGTGTCCTTTGAGGTGATTGTATTCTAAGGTTTCAGTATTATTCTGTTTTGGTTTCAGTTCTTGACATGAGATAATTTTGAGTACATTTCATGGCAAATTTGGTCCAAAATGGCCAAAATTGTTTTTGGGTTGTTACCATGGCAACAGGTCGAATTGTTATTACAGATAACCCTTTGCAATCAACCCAAAAATGAGTTTACTGAGTTATTAGAATATGTTTTAATTGAATATCATTGAAAAAACACATGCTTTTATAACAAATAGTGTTAAAAAGCCTTATTTAGTAAAAATTGCTTAGATTTAAAAATGGCTGTTGTTTCTGGCAACACTGTACTTAGGAATATCATTTGCCCAAGCTACCTTTTACCGATCTGAATGGGCAATACATCGAACTACTTACACCAGCAAGGACATATTTCTGGCACCCCTGAAAAGAAGATTTTAAGGAAATACTTTTGGTCAAAAATCACCTTGATTTTCAAAACTGAAAATAGGCAACCTTTAAATACTTAGCATTTACCTTTACGAATAAGATATTCACCCTTAAATGATGCAGTCAGTAGGGGAAGAAGAGTCCTTTGATATGATTGTATTCTAAGGTTCCAGTATTATTCTGTTTTGGTATGGTCAGTTCTTGACATACGATAATTTTAAGTATATTTCAGGGCAAATTTGGTCCAAAATGGCCAAAATTGGTTTTTGGTTGTTACCATGGCAACAGGTCGAATTGTTATTACAGATTACCCTTTGCAATCAACCACAAGAATGTAACTGAGTTATTAGAATATGTTTTAATTGAATATCATTGAAAAAACACATGCTTTTATAACAAATAGGGTTAAAAGGCTTATTTAGTCAAAATGCTCAGATTTTAAAAAGGCTGTTGTTCCTGGCAACACTGTACTTAGGAATATCATTTGCCCAAGCTACTTTTTACAGATTTGGAAGGGCAATACATTTAACTACTCACACCAGCAAAAACAAATTTCTGGCACCCCTGGCAGAATTAATTTTAAGGTAATACATTTGGTCAAAAATCGCCTTTATTTCAAAACTGAAAACAGGCAACCTTTAAATACTTGGCATTTACCTTTAGGAGTAAGATATTTACCTTTAAATGATGCAGTCATTAGGGGAAGAGTTGTCCTTTGAGATGATTGTATTGGAAGGTTCCAGTATTATTCCGTTTTGGTACAGTGAGTTCTTGACATAAGACAATTTTGAGTAAATTTCAGGGCAAATATGGTCCAAAATGGCCCAAATTGGTTTTTGGTGGGTTACCATGGCAACGAGTCGATTTTTTTATTTTTTGAAAGTCACCCTAGTTGTTAGTGCCCAAGGGCCTACCAATACACAAGCTATGAGAAAAATCTATTATTTGAAGGATAGAATCAATTCTAAAAAATTACACAGACTGACTCTTAAATAACAAAGACGTTAAAAACATATAGACGGAAACAGATAAAATAATGAATACGCCAGTTCACAAGGTGTAATGATTTATGCGAACCGGTGTTTGAGGGGACAAGTGCTGGAATTTAGAGCTCATCAGTGGCGTAACTAGGGTCTTCAATTGGGGATGAGGGGGACAGATCTGTGATGTGATGGGGGGGGCATAACCGACCGACTATTTACCCCCCCCCCCCACCCCCCCCCCCCCCCCCCCAACCCCCAACCCCAACCACAACCCCTCTAGTTACGCCACTGGAACTCATGTAAGGAAATGAATATGAACAAATGAAGAAACAATGTGATCGTTGATATTATTTAAAATACAACTTTCATGCCAAATTTGATTAGGGCTTCGTCGTCTGACAGTACCAAGAAAGTAACTTTCCGCAGAGGTAGCAGCAGAATCTGGAGTAGAATCCATTCCCTTAATTAAAGTCCGACCTGCGAACCGAAAAGGTTCCCATCAGCTAAGGGGGACCACAAAGTAGCCACGAAAAGAACATTGAAATTTATGGCAAAACAGGGTCCAATTTACCATGCTGCAAATTTATATATATATAAGGTTCTATTTATAAGTCCCGTAGACCTAGAAAGAAAAAGAATATTATATATATAAGAAAATATAATCCAAATTAAATCAAGTTTATTCCATTTACACTACAGTACTGTTTCATGCAACCATTCTTCAGGTGCATATAAGAAAATATAAAAATTAATGTATCATTAGGCCAAACAAAAAAACAAATTTGTTTCCAGTAGTGCGCGCGCATTTATCTTAATTCTTGCGCATTTAAATTTTGTATAGAAAAAACTGAAGAATTTTTTTTTGTTAGGGCGCCATCTTTTGTCGAAGCTGTGTTCAAGATGTTTCAAGATGGCGTTTGGTCACATACTGCAAACAAGAAAGTGAAAATCCGCGGCGAATATCACATTTTAGCGAGCATAAGAGAGTTACAAAAAGTCACAGATTTGACTAAATAAAATCCTGGGCTGTGTACATGTAATGAGAATTGCAGATCGGACATAACGTGTTCATTTTGGTATCCGTTACATCATAATGAGGTATAAGGTTGTTCAATAAGTTGTACCTCATCTATCATTACTTTGCTATTGTATAAAGCTAACCATTTGAATATCCATGATTGTCGCTTTGAATCTTAGATGTACACATAGCCGTTTGGTTCGTGTCTAGCTTTTGATGCTAACCTTGCGCTCCCAAACGCCCATAACTCTTTCCACGCCAGTCAGCAGAGAGGTCACGCTGCATGTCAGATTTTGTTGAACACAAGAAAACAATGGAGTTTCAGTGACTGCAATATTTGCTAGAAATAGCTTCGGGAAATGGTCTATTTGGGCATCTCAAAAACTGAGAAACGTGTTAAAAATCATGTCGAATTTTAGAGGAGGGTCAATAACATCTGCAGAACGGTAAAATGTATAGTATTAAACACGTTTTGTGACCAAATTTATGTCGTAAAATGTTGGAAAATTCACGTTTTGAAAATATGTGGTCTTCAAAATTACAGGAATATTAACTTATTATAAACCTCATCAAATCATGAAATGAACCCTCGTCTATAAAAAAAGTCCATGTACGTATTGCTCTATCTGCTTGGAGATAGCGAAGACCACGGAAACTTCATAGCTTCATACCACGGAATGAAATCCGCCATAGACATTACATGGCGAACATCGTACATATTTGCACTGCAGACCTCTGTGTAGGGAGTGTTGACAATAGCTTACTTGCTTAATTCGGGTCGTGTCCCCGATCTACGATGTTTCTCCACACTCTAACTGTCGTTCATTGCTGTCTTTATGTTACTCGTCTTCAGTCCAGTATCTTGCTTGAGTAGATCGATAAATGTCAGGGCAGGTCGTCCCGGCTTTCTTTTGCCATGTTTGGGGATCCAGTGCACCAGTTTGGATACTGGCTCCTCACTTCTGTAACAGTGGCCAGCAAACCTTGTTCTTCTCTTCCGGATCTTCTGGCTTATTTAGGGGAGGTCACCATACAGTTGGGTGTTTGGTATATATTGTTTCCAGTTGACATTGAGTACTACTCGCAGCATTCTGGTGTAGCAGCCATCTAGCTCTTTCTGTAGCTTGGGGGTAATGGTCCAAGCTTCGCATCCATATAGCAGAACTGACTCCACCGTTGAGGCAAACAGGCGAAGTTTGAATTTCCGAGATAGAGTTGACTTCCATATTTTGTTCATTTTGCCGCACGCTCTCCATGCTGCTGCTTTGCGTTGCTTAATGTCTTTTACCGTACTCTCCATCCAGGCACCAAGATATTTAAAATCTTGAACTTCCTCCAGCTTGTTGCCATCATTTGTCTGTATGGATCCCTTCTGGCTCTGGTTATATGACATAAACTTGGTCTTCTTAGCATTCATTTTGAGACCGACCTTTGCTACTGATATCTCAACTCTTTGCAGCAGATCTTGTGCTTGATGAAATTTCTCTGACAACAATGCAATGTCATCGGCGAAGTCAAAGTCTGTCACCACCTCTGGCCCGATCCGCCTACTTCTACGCCTGTCAAGATGAAAACCAAGCTCTTCTTCTCTCCCTTCTATGGCTATCCTCAGGGTAAAGTCCAGCACAATCACAAACAGATATGGGGCGAGTGTGTCTCCCTGTAGAACTCCAGCCAATATTTCAAACTGTGCAGTCTCTCCGTCAGGTGATATTACCTTAGCCATGGTATTCTCGTACATTCCTCCGATTGCTTCAACGACTTGTTTTGGTATTCCATAAGCATGATAAGCTCGCAGAATTTTCAGCATTTTGCCACGGTGAATTGTGTCGAAGGCCTTTCTGAAATCAATGTAGGTGATTACTGCTGCTAGGTTATTGGCTTTAACTCCTTCTACGAGCCTCCTCAGTGCCAGTATGTGGCCCGCTGTCGTCCTTCCAACCCTGAAGCCGTTTTGATTGGTTCTCAAATGCTGATCCAGCTCTGGTCTGATTCTGTTCAGGATCATTCTGTTGTATGTTTTGGCAACGATAGAACTTAGGCTGATACCTCGGTAGTTGCCTCCTAGGCTAAGATTCCCTGATTTTGGAATTGGAACAATGTTGAGCACAGACCATTGGCTTGGTTTTTTCCCTTTCAGTAATGCTTCATTGCAGAAGTTCAACACAATGTCGCATCTTTTCAGAACTTCAGGTGGGATATTGTCTTCACCACTGCTTTTTCCTTCTACCAGTGACTTTTTAGCTTTGTCTTATTCTTCCTGGTCGAAAGGCCCGGTTTTAATTTCCAGATCTTCTAGGATTGGTGTGATTTCCTCATCCTCATTACTGATGTCTGGTGGGCTCCCCAGAAGGTTTTTGAAGTGATTATACTAGTTTGTGACCCGATCTTTCTGAGTTTCTCCCTCCAGCTGTCCTTTGGTGGATGCTTTTCTACCAGTGATCTCATTGATAAGCCTCCAGCTTAAAGCATGCTTGCAATTGGAATGTGCTGCTTCTACTTCCTTGATCTTGCTGTTCAGGTCTTCTACTATGGCTAGATTGTAGGCTTCATCAAGTCCTTGCTTTGCCTTCCTGTACTCAACTCTCTTCCCCCCAGTGACGTCCTGTTGATAGAGATTATATGTGTCTTTGATTTGATCTCTTGCCGCAACTACCCTTGGATCGCTGGAGAAACGTGTTTTATGAGACCTTTTCCTGACTGGTATGATCTTCTCTGCTGCTTCATTATTTGCTTTGATAAATCTGTCAGACTTGTCAGTGGCTGTTTCTTCCTCATCCTCTAGAACTTTAAACCTATTGCGTACTTCAACTGCATATTTCACTTGTAAGCTCCCGTCAGAACTCAGGGTTTTCCAGTCATATGGCTTCTTTCTTGGCGTTGTATTACTTTTCCTCAGGCTCAGCCTCATCTTAGCTGACACAATTCTGTGATCAGAGCCCACACTGGCAAAGGTGTTGTATGCTTCGGCATTCATGACACTATTCCTCCACTTACTCCTTACAAGAATATAGTCTAGCTGGTACTGATTTCCACCTGGGCTTGTATATGTCCACAGTTTTCCTTTAAACTGTGTGTTTGCAATGATAAGGTTTTTCTCAGTGGCTAGATCCTTCAAGTGCTTTCCATTTCTATTGGTTTCCTCGTGGTAAGTAAACTTGGTGTCCTCTGCTCCTATCCGGCCATTAAAGTCGCCAACTACTATCAGGACGTTGTGCGCTGGGATAGAGTCAATTGCCCTCCTCAGGTGGTCAAAGTGGCTCTCAATGATATCATCGTCTGCTACATTTGTGGGACAGTAGTTAACTATTATTGATGTTGCAGGGTTGCCCTGGAAGCTAGTGACTAGTATTCTGTCAGTATGTGCCTTGGCACTTGCAAGCGAACTTTTGGCTAGAGTGTTCAATAATATGCCAACTCCACCGACTGCTGCTCCTGCACTGTTTCTTGTTGCTGATGTTGTGATAAGCGTCTTTCCGAGGATGCTCTCGTATCTAACTGGTTCGTCATGTACAATGCGGTGCTCCTGAATACCCAGCACTTCGATGTTGTAGTCAATGAAGTTAGAAACAAGCTCCTCTCTGCACTGCTGTACTCTTATTGTTCTGACATTCATATTATGACACTAGCAAGGTCGTTTAACTATTGTGTTTGTTCATTTTTGTGACGACTGACCCCGTTTAACAATCTTCATAGCTTTCATATAGGGCTTGGTGACCTAACTATTGACTGACGCGGCAGTCGTATACAGACGAGTTCCAAAATTTCAAAAAATATTGAATTACATCACCAGATCTGGAATCACCATGAAAAATTCATTAAAATAAGTACAAACATTGATTGATTTGATTGATTTGATTGATTGATTGATTGATTGATTGATTGATTGATTGATTGATTGATTAATTGATTGATTGATTGATTGATTGATTGATTGATTGATTGATTGATTGATTGATTGATTGATTGATTGATTGATTGATTGATTGATTGATTGATTGATTGATTGATTGATTGATTGATTGATTGATTGAAAGTGACCGTGGTATGGGATGCATGAGTGAACATTTGTCTTTCAAACCATACACTTTTGGATTTCTGAGTATGATCTATTACGTAATAGCATTAGCTTAAAGTAAGTACACTTTTACACTGCTAACTCAGTTATTTGGCGGGAAATTTTGAATTGCCTAAGGTCAGAAGTAACAAACTGGTCCAAAAAAAAGTTTCACTTCTAATAATGTTGAGAAATGCACCAATTCTGATTAAACGGGACAAAACTTAAGTTTTACATACTTAATGACCAACAAACTATATATTGTTGGAAAGCTTAAGATTCAAGGTTTTTTATTTTTGCAAAAAAAAATCAAATTATACAGGGTGTGTACAATTTTTACAGGGTGGAACATAAAAAATTTGATCGTTTTTGCTCCTCACAAAATAGTTTGATAGTTTGTACAATTTAGTGTTTAGCTGAAAATAGTCATCAAAATCAGAACAACCGCAGAAGGTGCTACCAAATTTGCTAAGAATCATTTGCCCAAAATGTACACAGGAAAAGTACAGGGTGTCTAAAATTATGATGAAATAATGCATAAAATGAATGTTTGTATATAATATTCTATGAAATTTAGTTTGCATAGACCATTTAATTTAAAAGAAAATGGTTATCAAAATGAACTACATGAATATCGTTAAAGTTCCTTTTATTTTGAATACAGGGTGGTCCAAAATAGGTCTAAATAGCAAATTTTTCATAAATCTATGAACAATTCTGTGAAGAAACACTTCTGGCTTTTTTAGTTAAATGTTTTACTACCCAGGGTAGAAAAGGACTGAAGAGTCACACAAATGAAATAGAGAGACTGCGATTTGGCCATTGTTTAATCAATAAAATGAATAAAACTGTGTCCTTTTTACAGTTTTCAAGGTTTTTTATTTTTGCAAAAAAAAAATCAAATTATACAGGGTGTGTACAATTTTTAAGGGGTGGAACATAAAAATGTGATCGTTTTTGCTCCTCACAAAATAGTTTGATAGTTTGTACAATTTAGGGTTTAGCTGAAAATAGTCATCAAAATCAGAACAACCGCAGAAGGTGCTACCAAATTTGCTAAGAATCATTTGCCCAAAATGTACACAGGAAAAGTACAGGGTGTCTAAAATTATGATGAAATAATGCATAAAATGAATGTTTGTATATAATATTCTATGAAATTTAGTTTGCATGGACCATTTAATTTAAAAGAAAATGGTTATCAAAATGAACTACATGAATATCGTTAAAGTTCCTTTTATTTTGAATACAGGGTGGTCCAAAATAGGTCTAAATAGCAAATTTTTCATAAATCTATGAACAATTCTGTGAAGAAACACTTCTGGCTTTTTTAGTTAAATGTTTTACTACCCAGGGTAGAAAAGGACTGAAGAGTCACACAAATGAAATAGAGAGACTGCGATTTGGCCATTGTTTAATCAATAAAATGAATAAAACTGTGTATTTTTTACATTAAAAAAGCCCTGCCATTTTATCAAATACATCGATGTCACTTTATTTATGATTTATCAAATGCATCGATGTCACTTTATTTATGATTTATAGTAAAAGATTGCTGGGTGTGCCATGAATGATATCTGAGTAAGTGAACCGTTCATTTATTAATAAATAACATTATATATATATAGTAAACTTAAAAAAAGCTTGTCCGTTATGATTATTCTGTGTGTTTTGGTCCCCTCTCCGCCTTGCGAGTTATTCCCTAGTCACGTCATAAAAATAGGGTTGGGTTTATTGTTCATTGTGTTGATGAAATGCCTTGCTTCTGTATTGTCAAATACTTCAAATGTGTCATCATAACCACAGAGTCATACCTTGATCTTCTCGTTGATCGAGGCCAGTTATACAAAGATTGACCGCCATATAACGTATTCTAAAGCCGTCCTCTATCATCACATATTTCAAGATCATCAACGGATCACTTGCCGGCTGATGAAGTGTCAACGTTTCAAAAGAAACGTAACGGTTTTTCTATTTAAATTCCGATTTCCTATTCTAATCGCACCATCACTTTCATACTATGAATGTGTACGTAACATTGCGTTATGGCAGCTCGTAGACTTGTATACTTATATTGATAAACCAGCCGTTTTACTATAAAAAGTTGTCTTTAAACTTTCGCCATTTTGTTTCATCTTCAATGTCGTCTTCAGCATAGTCAATGATATATTGTCCCGGGGGGGGGGGGGGGGGGACTTAGTGGATATGATGTTATGGGGGATGTGCCGCCAAATAGGGTGCCATATATCATCCATCTGGTAAATGAATGACCCATTGTCATAGGAATGACATTTTTAGTACATTTATGGATTTAAAATCCTTAAATTTGCTGTTCTTCATAGTCATTTTAGCAAAATCTGTCAAATATGTACTAGGAAAATTATATGTATCTGGTAGATATATGGGTCCATTTCCCCCGAAAATTGGTAAATGTTTGGGCTGACCAGGAGCCTTGATGTTGGCTAATGCAAAATCAAAAATCTATACCAAAAATCTGAGATATGGCCATGTGTTTTGAACTCACCACCCAAAAATGGTGGTGGCGCGCGTTACATTTTTGGTGACGAATCATTCATCTCTCTCTAATAACTCAACAACTAAATGTGGTAGAGCTATGGTTGAGGTGTCATTTGAAAGCCTATTTACCTAGCTACATCGTGTGAATAAATCAGGCTTTTCTATATTTTTTGGCTGAGATATGATTGATTATATTGTGAAGGTCATGGGGGGGGGGGGGGGGTGGCGGTGGCGGTGTGTACAATCTCTATGGGGAATATAGAAAATGTTCCCAATCCTACGTTCAATTTACAATAACTCCTCATCCCTGTGACGTGTGGTACAAACATGATTTTATAGATTATTTTATATTCTATAAGATTCTGTTTCAACAAATGTAACAACTATTATGTAACAATTCGTCGCTGTTTTGACATACCGGCACATCAAGAAAAACAGCGTTTTGAGAAAATCGTGTTTGAAAATTTTCCAATTTTTAAAGACTTGTTAGAGAGTATTTATATCAAATGTCACTATCATTGTCAAATAACACTAATAGATATATACTTATGTTTGTTATGAGCATGTTACAACAACAAATTGCAATTATTAATTAGGAGTAATTATGTCATAAAGTCATGTGCCGGTATGTCAGACAGTTCTACAGTGATATGCCAGTGATATGCCGGTGTAGTTACACGGTGGTCTATGGCAGAATATTGTGATGTGCCGGTATGTCAGAATACTAAATGAGGTTTTCATGCCGGTATTATGTTAAAACCCTGGCATATGACACTAATTAGTGCGGTATCTCATTAATTAATTACCTTTTTGTCTCAATTTTTTTGGAGAATAAAGAGTTTCACTTGTAGATCATAAAATGCAACTTAACTCATTTTGCCCAAAATGGCACATATGCCGGTATGTCAGAACAGCGACGAGTTGTAATCATGAATCGATTGCATTGTCATTGGCTTTCTCTCTATTCACTACACAGTGAACTTGACCTAATTCATCGGTTTTACATACATGACTATAACAACAAAATGTATTCAACCGATGATAGCAAAATTATACATTTTTTGGAAAGCTCTCAAATAGGGGAATTCAAAAAATGGCGTTTAAATCAGGATAGGATGCATACCACAAATAATATACTTGTAAACTCTAATAAATTTAGCAGAAGAATAGGACCAACCGTAGTAACAGACTTAGACTTTGCTGATGACATTGCACTGTTGTCTGAGGAAGTGTCTCAAGCACAATCACTACTCAATAGAGTGGAGACTTCAGTGGGAAGAGTTGGGCTCAAAATGAACGCTGCAAAGACGAAGTACATGTCCTTCAACCAGACGCAAGTACCTGTAATTACCACAAGTGAAGGCATGCGCCTTGATAAAGTGGAAGACTTCAAATACCTTGGAGCCTGGATGAACAACACTGAAAAGGACATCAAAACACGCAAAGCAGCTGCATGGAGAGCTTGTGGCAAAACTTAGTCAGCTATGGAAGGCTAAATCATTATCCAGAAAGCTCAAAGAAAGACTGTTCATAGCTACAGTATAATCCGTCCTCCTTTATGGATGTGAGGCATGGACAGTCACCCCAAAGCTTGGTAAACAACTGGATGGATGCTACACTAGGATGCTAAGATCTGTGTTCAACATCAACTGGAGTCAGCATGTGACAAATAAGGACCTGTATGGGGACATGCCAAAAGTCTCGGACAAGATCAGAGAACGCAGAGCAAGATTTGCTGGACACTGCTTCAGAGGGTCCAAGGAGCTTGTACACAACTTATACATTGGATCCCAAAGCACGGAGCAAGAAAGCGTGGTAGACCAGCCCTGACCTACATTGACATACTCAAATATACAGGACTGCAGGTGGAAGAAATCAAGACAGCTATGTTGGATAGGAAGATCTGGAGAGGCATTGTGGTTCGGAAAAATCATCCGCCCTAAGTCAAGTAAGTCAAGTAAGTCAATTGAGCTTTAATCAAAATATAAACAAAATCGATATTTTTTGAACGTTTTTTCACAACATGTTACCATTATGTCCTATCTAAATTCAAATAGCATATTTGGATTCATTGTGCGATTACCACTCAGAAAATTTATACTTTCATGGGGTAGAACAAGGAGTTACTGCATATGCTAATTCGAATCTCAGATGGTGTAACATGAAAAAATCTGGACATGCAACGGGAAGGGTGGCGAGTTCAAAACACATGGCCATATACGTACATTAACTGAGCAAGTTTCTTCTCCGTAGAGATCACCTGGACGCCCTAGGTCACTGTCCTTTGCGTTTTAGGGCAATTGGCGAATATTCTCCCCAGCCCCCCCCCCCCCCCCCCCCCCCCCCCCCCCCCCCCCCCCCCCCCCCCCCCCCCCACCCCCTTAGGAGAATAGGGTTAAGCGATGTGCTTAAAGTCAATGTAAACGCGTGTTGAAAGTGTACTTCTTGTATTATAACGTGTCGACCATGATTATGTTGTGTTAAGTAAGCTATACGTGCATGATGTTAAATATTCATTAATATTAACGAAAATTCAGGTGTAGTCAGGATCGTGCATGTTGAAGTCTAAGTTTCACATACTTTGATCAATTAAGAATAAATGATAGGATGATAAAACATAACATCACTTACCTTCGACAACAGGAGAGTGGATACACAGTATGTGAGGTAGCACACAATACGCGGATTTAGGGTTTCCCTAGTGTTGGGCGGTGTCGCGCTGATGTTGGTACGCCAGACTTCTGGTTTTACGCTACTATAGGAAAATGCATTGAAATGGGACGATCGGCCAAAATAAACTCGGAAGATTTCATGGTCGACGCACCCCTCAAGTACAGAAGTCTTTCACAATTAAAAATAAAGATAGTATACCTAAACTATCCTTGGGTTCGGCAGAATTAAAAAGTGCAAATTAAGTTGAAATATCCAATGAAAGTTCCGCGTAAAATACCGAAAAGTTGCAAAATTCGGCAGTCTAGGCGTCATGTAATTTACCGAGCCAGTCATGCCAGTGGGGACTGGATATAACAGACTAATCTAGAGGCAATGTAAAAGCTCATCAAAGTCCTAAAATGACGTATTTTAGGTTTATTTACGTTGTTTTTTGTGTCAAATTATTTATTTAAGGGACTGAACATAAATAATTTTGTGTGAAATATCGGGGGCTTATTATTTCTTTATCTCTTTAGTGGGGGTGGGGGGGGGGGGGCGGGGGATTCGGGGGGGAAATTACTTGCCAGTCGGGGGAAACTACTGCCATTCGGGTGCAGGGCCGTCGCTACAGGGTGTGTGCAGGCCAGGCACGGAATACAGGGGGGGCTCAACGCCCCCCCCCCCCCCCCCCCGACCACCAACACAAAGGGGGGGGGGGGGGCGGGGAAGAAAGGAAAAACTAAGAGGGGAAAGAAAGAGTGGGAGGAAGAAGAGCCTGGACAAACGAAAAATAAAAGGGTAGGGGCGGTACAAAAAGACGGGCGGGGAGGCATGCGAGGGACATAACGTTTGGAGTTTATTGAACGTCGGACGGGAACATAGGCCTACGCGTACGTACGTTGACGAGAAATCTGATATTTTGGAGGTAACTATAACTTCTTTCTGGCATAGGCCTATATAAAAAGCCAATATTGATCGGAAATAAAGTGACACACCAAATGGGTTCGAAAATTGAAGAAAAAAAATCCAATTCTAAAGGGGGGCACATCACTCACCTCAGCCTCACCCCCTTTTCGAGCTTTTAAACAATACTAAATCAGGAAAATATGCTCAACTTCTTTCTTGCATTGGGATAAAAACAAAATATTTATTGGAAATGAAGAGGTGGCTTTTCGATAAAATATTGGTCAAAAGTATACACCAGATCGCACCAAATGAGTTCCAAAATTGAATTTCTTTTCTACTTCTGAGGGGTGAGGGGGCACATCCCCCTAAGACACCCCCTGTCCAAGTATGGCTCGGGCGGCAGCACCTCTTGGATGGTACATTATTAATTTCATTTATTACCCCCCGGCCCCTTAAACTTTTCTGGATCCGCGCCGGGGGGGGGGGGGGGGGGGGGGGGGGGGTGGTGTGACCCAAATAGTCAAATAGTCGGCAAATCTGTACATGTAGTCGACAAAATGTATGCAGCAGTCGGCTAAATAAAGACAAATGTTAAGAACTGATGAAAACCGTTGTTGACTGTGCTGTTTTTGGACAGTGCGATTTGTTTTGACCCTGTGGAAAAATGTTGACTTTTTAAATTATGATGATGGTTACTACGGCGTGGGGTACAAAGCCCCCGTAAAGAAGGTGTCCAGCAAGCACAACATATTGTTTATCATATGTTAGAAAAGTAAATATCAAGCCTTAATCGCGTACTTATATTGAACAAAACATTATTCTTAATCATAAAAACCCCCAATAAAAACTGCCATCTCTCAACATGCGGCTCCGGGCAACACAAATATGTAACCACTTTTTGTTTGGTTCGCACGGCAACCATATCCCAGACACCATTTGAAAGATATCTGCAAATACAACGTTTAATTTGAACATTATTTATCAGTTTGATATACACCACAAGATGTCTTTATGTTCCCTTATTTAAAATCAGTATTCGATATCAAAAATCTATCTAAGAGATACACACTGAGCAAATTTCTTGGAATTTGACACTTCATTCATAATCAGTGTAGTGCTATTGATAATTCTTAAGTTATGATGTTATAAATAACCAGACCAAACAACGAACAATTACAAATCCATCCATTAAATGTCATTGATTTGGATAAACTATGATCAAAGTGATTACAACCCCCTGGGAACTGGATCACGCACCTTTAGATATTTCATACATAGACTTTACGTGGCGATCATTTCGATCTGGGTTCAGTACTCAATGTAAAGACGCGTTGTGAATCAGTACATACATATTGTCAATTTGTATAGTACATACCAACAAACGATTAAAACTAAATCAACATAGAAATGTTTAATACACTATAACAGTGTGCTATTGCTAATACTACCTTGTGGTCGAAGCATCCAAACTCTCTTCAGCCTGAAGGTCAATTTCAAATCCGCTATGGTCCCAGGATGCAAATATCATATCACAAACTTGAAAATCAAATGGAAACCACTTGACCCTGATCAAGCATGGCGAAGAAAATACGGTAGGAACAAACCATTTAATAGTGCCATCCGGATACACTTGAGCCACCGAGTTTGGTTTAAAACGTTCAAATGAGACATCAGCGCTGAAACATAGAATGACAGAATAGTCAGTTGTCAGAAGAATACTTTTAATTCTACAAATCGGATTTTAAGAATTCCCAAATTATATTTAATGAATAGTTTAATTACTTGTCCTGCAACGTGATATCTGGTGTCCAAACCTTCGTAATCGGTACTTGCAGTCGTTTTATTCCATCAAAGTCCTCCGGATTCCAAGTGAGAAATTCATCATACCAGGTCTATTAAAACAAAATGAAGACATAATGAGTATAGGACTTATTAGACGACTGTTTTCAATGGTGAAGTCGAAATATATTAAAGACGCATTCGGATATCAATTCCTATAATTCAGTAGAAGTCAGTTTCTGATGGTTAGACTTGATTTTATTGAAGATCAGAAAATAGTAATGATGATGTTTTGGTTTATTATCAAAATAACCTATCAAGTAGTGAATATGCTCTTGAATCAAAAACTATAGCTCATTATGTAAAAATGTTAATTTTATATTTTAAAGACATTTATTCTCTTCAAGGAGATTGGAACCGTTAGAAATAACTTAACGGTCGATAGTTAAATGAGGATTAGGGCGGCTTCATTTGAATGCAGCCCACACTATATGTTGTGTTTAGAACCAAAGCTATTAAAACTGCACTTTAGTTAAGTCCTTTCAGTGTAGCGTTCTTAATTGTTGACCGATCTTCATAAGCAATATCTCTAATTAAAGAGAAGACACTTTTCTACACATTTAGAAGGATAACTAGTTGTGGATTTAAGAGCATAGTTATTTATTATGATGTGTTATCATTTACCATGTTTATTGAAGAATTTACTAATATGTCATTTATGAATTATCTAACATTCAATTAAGTCTCACCATTTTTAGCCAGCATGTCATCGTGTACGTTTGTAGACGTGTATCCTAGAGGTGAAATACAATACAGTTTGACAAGTATCATATTTTGATAGTCGATTTTTTTGGATCATACATTGGATTCAAGGTCATATAAAGGCACACTCAGTCATGTGGTATAGAGAAGCGCCCTCATTGTTCTCAAAAAAACTTGTGTTTTCTGCTTTTTTATCATGCTTTCCTATGTTATAGCTCATAGCCAGAAAGAAAGAGTCGTTTTCCAAATAGGTAAAATCTGGCCAGGTTTTTGTTAGTATTATTGAATAATACCCACATACTTCCAACACGTTTTTGGACAATCTTTAGACAGACCATTCAATATCTAATCCAACTGATGGAGTGCACTTTTTGATGGCCTATGAAGTATATTTTTGTATTCACCTTTTTTTCTTTCCATTTCCGGATGATGTCAGTATATTTTTAGAAATGGCCCAAATTTGGGTATTATCTCCTATAATGACCAATGAATTATTGGCAAACCTTAATATATTATATGGTTCATTACCCTAACCCTGCCAAATCCAACAGAATCCAACATATCCAACAGAATCCAATAGAAGCACCGCAATCACGCAAAGGTACATATGGGCTCCGAGTCCGAAAATTTAATTTTGGGATGAGGGGTTAGGGTTAAGAACACTTAATAAAACAACAAAATCTTAATCGCTGAATGTACCTAAATGAGATTCAAAAGTCCTTTTGCCAAACAGTAAATCTGCAATCTTATAATTAAAGGTGATGGTCTATCATAAAATAAAATAAAAATTTAAGTACTACATACAAAGTTCATTTTTTTGATATGTTAACACTTATGATATCATAAGAAGATTGCCGACGATTTTTTTTCTCATCTCATTTGCATAATAATGGCGGCCATCTTGAATTTTATCGGATATTTTACCCCGGGCCCGGGGGCGATTATTTTTTACTAGTCAACATTTGTAAAATTAATTTATTTCGTTTTAATACGGAATAAAGCGAAACTCACTGAATAAAATGATTTTAAAAAAAATTAAAAAAAGTCAACTGATTTTACCTGTGAGACCATAAAACGAAAATATCACTGGTTGAAAAGCAATAAAGATATAATATAAAACAAAATATTTACGAGAAATGCGTTGAAGTTTCGACTTTGATTTGACGTAACTTTAGAACCGCTGCTCCGAATTTTGTGAAATAAAAACAAAAGTAAAACACCAGCTGCTTCTTATAGGCATAATATCTTAATAGCCCCCTTTTTATTTTTAGCCACTGCATGGTAGACCATTACCTAAAATACAATCCTGAATTAGATGTCCGTTACACTGAACATCCAAGAAACGTATTCCTTAAATTATAAGAAATTAAAGGCATTGACAGTTTTATTATAACCGTTTTATTATAAAAACATTATATACACGTCTCAAATGTATAATTAATTCTTGAACGTACAAACAGGTTTTAGTTTTTTGTATTACCAGACTCAAAAGGTTCCGAAATGCTGCTCGATGTATGACCTTCGTAGGGGTGGAGGCGTTGTACACTGGACGCACATCGCTAATATAATCATCAAACAGGTGTCTATGAAGTAAGTTGATGGTCTTGTTTCGGCAATAGCAAACTGTTTAGCAATGCAATTGAAAAAGGTTGAAAAATATCAAATGTTGCAAAGATCTGCACAGAGGAAATGATAATGTAGAATATTATATAATAATACACAATAGTTTATAAATAGAGAGCTCCTTATAGTTGCGTAAAGCTCTTGCAAGCTCTTGCACAACAATTCAAACTCAATTTAAGTGGTCAGTTGTCCTATTAATACTGACATGATGTAAAATTCCAAATTTAACACATGTTACACACGCAGAAAAATGGTTACATTTTTGAGGTATAACTTCTTAATGATGTTGTTATGTTTGTGGGTTATTATATATTAAAAATCAAGAGAGGCCAATAAAAGGTACTAATTGTAATAGAAGTCCAAAGTTTGAATGTTTAAGAATGAGAATAAAGGCATATTGTCTGTGATACCCGTGTCAAGGCATTCTGACATAAAACACGTTAGTATTTGTATGCGTAGAGCAACCTTTATTCCAAACTAGAAAACCTCAATTGATCATTATAGTTGAGGCTGAATATGTAAAATTAGATACAGAATATCGTGTAATTAACGATAGCATTAAGAACTACTGAGACAAATCTTAAATATGTTAAATTTAAAAGCTTTGACCTTTAAAAGCACTTTTAACTTTTACATTTTGCAGAATGTGAATCTGATTAAGTGGATTGGCCATGCGTGTACGTCTAATGGAACATTTTCCACGTCGTAACATGAATACATGTAGTAGTTAGGTAAGTGGGGGTTCTGGACCATTTACCTTGTATACTCAGGCACCAGTAATTACTACCAATACCCTCGCTTCGCTCTCTCTCAGCTTGGATTTATAGTTATAAATTACTGGGTACCGGGGTATACAAGAACAAAAAAGTTCCATAACCCCACTTGTCTAACTACTGCAAATACAACGAGGAGAATCTTTTTGTATGATTTTTGTATTAACCTTATGACCCCTACAGAACAAGTCTTCTGTGGTGACCTTATGACCCCTACAGAACAAGTCTTCTGTGGTGACCTTATGACCCCTACAGAACAAGTCTTCTGTGGTGACCTTATGACCCCTACAGAACAAGTCTTCTGTGGTGACCTTATGACCCCTACAGAACAAGTCTTCTGTGGTGACCTTATGACCCCTACAGAACAAGTCTTCTGTGGTAACCTTATGACCTCTACAGAACAAGTCTTCTGTGGTGACCTTATGACCCCTACAGACGAAGGGAATTTTGAGAATTTTTTTGTACGATTTTTGTAGTTTTAAAATTGGTTAAGGGATTTAAAACTAAATTTATTACATTTTATGTAAATAAATAGGTAAATAAATTTAATTTGAACTTTTTTATTTACCTTGTATAGAAACAAAATGTTACTAGATGACTTTAATGCTTTTCATAATATTACAACACCAATTGTATTACCGTTTAAGGAAGAAAATGGTATTTTGTATGTAGTATATAAATCGAAGGACTGGGCGGTATCATATATAAGAGGCGGAATAAGTTCATTTTATACAAAGTCTGTGTTAAAATTGAAAAAGAAATTTGGGGTTGAATTATTACGCGCTTTAAAATTAGAGCTTGAAAAGATAAAAATTAAACCAAAAAACAAAAAAGAAAAATCAAAACCAATTGATGGGCCTCGTAAAAATATGGTATATAACAGGGAATCACTAGAAAATGAAATTTTAAACGAATTAGCAGATGTAAACCCTATTGATCCTATGTTTAATTCACCAATTTTAGAAGATCTTCCTGCACCTTTAGAACCGTCTAATACTGCTATGTATTTGAAGTTAACCAAATATACTTTTGGTAAATTTCTTAAAAGTTATGAAATGGCAGTTTTAGAAAATAGAAATGATCCTGTCGCATTTTTAGAAGAAGTTGAGTCAATAACAGCAACACGGATAGCGAGAGAAACAGCAGAGTTAAATGGAGTAAAATTTAATTTAGTTTTGCAAATATTAATGAGAAAAGACAATTCACAAACAAATAACTCAACATACACACATCCAAGTTTTTATAGTGCGCAAATACCCGTTTTGAAAAAAGTTGATATAGATGAAGACAATATTAAGCTGAATTTAGTAAACATCGATCTTGCTCAAGCACATGCTAAAATAATAGCAAGTATCGAAAATTACGTTAGCATGGGATCTGGGTGGGTTGTGGATAAGATTGAAAGATTGTTTTTAAATTTTGCGGAATACTCACCTTTAAGGGGCGGCTCTTATATTCCTTTACCAAAAAAATTAGCAAACAAGAAAGTTATTATTAATGTACAAAACCAAGATGATAATTGTTTGAGGTGGGCATTACGATCAGCGTTATTTCCAACAAATGATCACTCAAATAGAACTTCAAGTTATCCAACTAATGATGGGTTAAATTTTACAGGTATAGAATTTCCTACTCCATTAACTCAGATTAAAAAAGTAGAAAAACAAAATAACTTAGCAATTAACGTGTATGGATGGGAAAAAGGATGTACTGTAAATTATTATATTAGTAGTCAGCCTTCAGAAATACCTCGCATTTGTTTGATGTTATTAACTGAAAAATTAAAAGATAATGAGGAGGAATTTGAGTGGGGTGAAGACACAAAAGCAAATTTGCATTATACTTGGATTAAAAATTTAAATGGTCTTTTATATGATCAGACTTTGCATAAAGAAAAAAAGTATTTTTGCGATAGATGTCACCACGGATATATTAGAGCAGATTTACTTGAGGAGCATAAACCTGAATGTCGAGGGAATGGAGAAAGGTCTACTAAAATAGAAATGCCAACGAAAAACAAATCAATTCTAAAGTTTGAAAACTATCGCAAACAGCTTAAAGTACCATGGGTAATATATGCAGACTTAGAAGCACTAGTTACGAAAATAGAAGCTCCAGCGCCTGAAGAAAGAAAAAACACGCAAAAAACATCTGTTCACAATGTGTGCGGATTTTCGATTGTAGCTGTTAGATCTGATGAAGTATCTGAGAAGCCTATAGTTTACCGAGGACCTGACGCGATGAGTAAGTTTTTTGAACAGGTTGAAAAATGTGAAAATGATATTATTAAATCGCTAAAATTCCCAAAAAAGATGGATATTTTAACTTCTAAAGAGTGGAGGGAGTATTACAACACTAAACAATGTTGGATATGTGAAGAGGGTGGTTTTGATAATGAAAATGAGAAAGTGTGTTATAATCAAAAGGCTGTCCATAAGCGCTGTCGTCCTGAAGGTAAGTTTGAAGATGTAAATTACGAAATAAATAATAGCTATTTTGAGGCGAAAGAATGTGCAATTTGTTGTAAAAAGTTTTCTCAAAGATATAAAGTACGTGATCATTGTCATATTACAGGGGAATTTAGAGGGGCCGCCCACTCAGATTGTAATTTAAAACTGCGAATTAAACCTTCGAATAGAGAGTTCTTTATCCCTGTAGTATTTCATAATTTACGAGGTTATGATTCTCATCTAATTATGCAAGCTATTAGCGAAACTGAAGGTGTTATTAAGTGTATTCCGAATAACATGGAAAAATATATTTCATTTTCTTTACGACAATTACAATTTATTGACAGCGCACAATTTTTACTAGCTTCATTAGATAATTTAGTTAAGGCAAATCCTGCTGAAGTATTTAAAATAACAAAATTAATTGAGCCAGATCAAGAAAAAAGTAAATTATTGCTTAGAAAAGGAGTTTATCCTTACGAGTACATGGATGATTGGGAGCGTTTTGAAGATAAACAACTACCTCCTATTGAGGATTTTTACAGCAGTTTAACGGATTGTGGAATTAGTCAAGAAGACTATATTTATGCACAAAAAGTGTGGGATACATTCGATTGTAAGAACATGGGAGACTATCATGACTTGTATTTAAAAACTGATACAATGCTGCTTGCAGATGTATTTGAGAAATTTAGAAATACATGCTTAAAACACTATAAACTAGATCCGGCTCACTATTATACAGGTCCGGGATTATCGTGGGATGCGTTGCTTAAAAAGACAAAAGTTAAACTTGAGTTATTAACAGACTATGACATGTATTTTTTTATAGAAAAAGGTATGCGAGGTGGTGTTTCTATGGTAAGTCAGAGATATGCTAAAGCAAACAATGATAAAGTTCCAGATTATGATCCAACTAAACCAACAAGCTACATTCAATATAACGATGCGAATAACTTGTACGGTTGGGCAATGAGTCAATATTTACCAACAAGAGGGTTTGAGTGGGTTACAGACCCGGTTACAGATTTATCAAACTGTGATTTTTCAAAGAATGGCTATATTTTAGAAGTTGATCTTGAATATATAAAAGAGCTGCACGATGAGCATAATGATTATCCTTTAGCACCAGAGCGCATGAAAATAGATAAAGAATGGTTATCAGATTATCAAAATAACTTGATTGGGAAAACTATTCTTAATACAGACAAACTTGTACCGAATTTGCGTAACAAGAAAAAATATGTGTTGCATTACAGAAATTTACAACAGTGCATTGATTTAGGTATGAAATTAACAAAAATACATAGAGTATTACGTTTTAATCATTCACGTTGGATGAAGCCATATATTCAAATGAACACAGAACTTCGAAAACAAGCAACTAGTGATTTCGAGAAGGACTTGTATAAGCTAATGAATAATGCAGTGTTTGGCAAAACAATGGAGAATTTGAGAAAGCGTGTTGATGTTCATTTGGTTCGTGCTGATGAGCATAATAAAATAAGAAAGCTAATTGCGAAGCCAACATTTGCAAGAGAGAAAATATTTAGCAATGAATTAGCTGCATTGCATATGTATAAAAGTAAGCTATGTCTTAATCGGCCCGCATATGTAGGAATGTGTATTTTGGATTTAAGTAAATTGCTGATGTATGACTTTTATTACAACCATCTTAAAAAACAGTATGGAAGCGCTTGCAAATTGCTTTACACCGACACAGATAGTTTACTTTTACATATTGAAACTGAGGATGTTTATCGTGATATGGCGCAACATGCAGATTTTTACGATACTAGCAATTATCCTAAAGAACACTCTCTTTACAGTGAAAAAAATAAAAAAAGTTCTCGGCAAAATGAAAGATGAATGCGGTGGAGCAGCGGTTGAGGAATATGTTAGCTTAAGACCTAAAATGTATTAAATAGTTAAATCAGATGGTAATATCCGCAAAGCAAAAGGCGTATAAAAATACGTGGTTAAAAAGCACATCACGCATGAACAATATAAAAATGTACTTAAAGATCAAAAAGTTATTAGGCATGGCATGAATATGCTACGGAGTGAAGAGCATCAAATATACGGCATACATGTTAATAAAATATCACTTTCTCCTTTAGACACAAAGCGATGGATTGCAGATGATGGAATTGGCACTTTAGCATATGGGCATTACAGAATACCACCAGGTGGTAATTGAGTATCGGGAGGTACTACTAATAATTCTTGACGTACAAAACCGCGTTTTGGTGTGTGAGGGTTTATTTTTGGGTCTAAATAATACAAAATTGGGTCTCCAGGTTTTACGATGGTATTACCTATTCGATTTATGCTTAACGACCAAATTGGATCAGTTGCCCTTCTTTGTTCACCACCTTCTAACTCACCAGGTTGGTATAAGTATCGTACTCCAATGTTTGTAGGTATGCGCTGTTCAGATTTGGAACCCCGTGGTGCAGAAGATTTTATTTCAATTTGATTATTTGTTATAGCCACAGAAGGTTTTTTACCGATTAATCGAGTTACCTCATTATTTAAAGCCTTAACAACGGCTGGAAGTCTAGCGACCCATTCTCTCGATCGTGCATCTTGGCCATGTGCTTCCAATAGTAATTCTTGCGCATACTGATGCCCAAATAGCCTCTCAGCAAGTGTTCTGTTAAATCTCTCAACTATTCCCTGAGCTCTATGCAAACCCCTTTCACCACGTCTAATTGCAACATTATTTAATGCCATTAAGTTACTAACGGTGCCCATGAATTCACGTCCTGAATCAACTTGTAGCAATTTAGGCCATGTTAGTGGGCCGCGTTTATAAATATTAGAAAATGCTTTTGCAACTTCATCAGAATTTTTCGATGAAAGCGGGTGGGCTTCCTTATAGCGCGAGGCAATGTCGACAACTGTTAAAGCATATTTATATAGTTTGCGTCCGCGGGGTAATTTATCATGTGGTAAAAATAATAGATCGGCTTGATGGGCTTCATTTGGTGTAATTATATCAAATTTAGGTCTTGGAATATATTTTGGAGCAGGAAGATATATTTGCCAAATTGCTTGCTTTTTTAGCCAATTTTTTGCAATTTCTTCTGACACACTCGCGGTGGATGACAACTTTTTGATGGCAGCAATTCCACGCCAATATCCTTTTGGGCTATAATAAATTTTAGATAACTTAGTGGAGGTACGGGGGGTTACTTCTGTTTTTGAAGCCATGATATATTAAGTGCATACAAAATAATTTATTGCAATTAACACTACATGTACCCTTGAATTAAATAAGACCGCAGAAAATAATTCAATTTATTGATGTACAATGTGTCAAAGTCCGCTAGATAAAGATTGAAGCATAGACCGAATTGATAATGCACGAGCCCATACATAGATAACAATCTGAGAATTGTGCAATAAACCTAACAAAAATACAAAACGGATAGAATCTAAGATAAAGGGACACCGGCGGTGTCTTTTTGGTCATGCGCAGTGTATATAGCCTGTTGATTCAATCTAAGATAAAGGGACACCGGCGGTGTCTTTTTGGTCATGCGCAGTGTATATAGCCTGTTGACTCAATCTAAGATAAATGGACACCGGCAGTGTTCACTTAAAGAAAAAAAATCTACCAGCAAGCTCTCCGGTATGGAACTTCATCAATATTTACTAAGACGCATTTTAGTTTCTGTTTAGTGTGTGTAATATATTTACATTAGCTTAGATAAGGAAACGGGTGGTTGTGTTTTTGGTTAGGTGATTCAAATTTCAATCAGTCAAATTGGATGTTTCTAACACTGCAAGTACACTGTCGCTATGACTATTGTTGTAAACACATGTCCTCTGTGTGAACTCGAGGTGTGTGATAATAACGTGTAGCTAATGTAAATACCACATTATTTGCTAAGCCAGCTCATCATCTGTTGATTTAACAGTAGATAGGCTTAATTGTGTTAACTGTAATAATTATAATCAAAATAAAAAATTTAAAAAAGATAATAATTAGCACACACGGCACTTACATAATTATAAGCACACTTATAAATACTTGTATGCTAAATAACCAGTGAGAACTAGACCTGTGCTAATAACAAATATTTCACCAGTCTGTATATTTGAGACTTGATTTTCGTCGAAATAATCTTCTAACATAGGCTCTGGGCCTGTATCTTGTAGCGTTAAATGTTGCCCCGTAACGAGATAATATTCTGCAGCGGCTTTGGATATCTGAGTGAATGTTTTTTCAGAGTTTGCTTCTTCGCGTAATCGTCTGTTTGCATAATCAATGTTGTCTAGTCTTTTCTGATTCCATATGTCTCTACCTTTTTGTAATTCTTCTAAAGCTAAGTCATGCCTTTTCCTCTCAGCATCGCCATTAATTAAACTAAACAAGAAATTACTTCCTGTGAAAGCTAATGCATTTACAACAGCACCACCTATTAACATCGCCATTATATATTTAATCCATTTTTTTATTTTTTTTATTTTAATTTCCCGGTGTAACGCTTGAGCTTGGTATATTTTCAGGAAGCCATCCTTGTTTTTGGACCCAAGTTTTTGTTAAATCTGCAAGATAAAGATTGAGAGTAAATTTGGCCATATTTTCAATATTAAATTTGCCTAGATTAGTTGGTTTAGTGCCAAATGCCTTTTCTGTGAGGAAACAGTTCGTGAAAACAAGCCCACTTAGCAAGGCTGTATTGTATGCTGAATTAACTAGTGTATTTGTTGTAGTGTCCATTTATATATTATGCACACAAAAAAAATAAAAAATAATAATTAACTACAATGCTCTTTATAATTTTTACAATCCCAACTACATAATGTAATTTTTACAAGTAGAGGTGCGGATGCGATAAGCCCCTGCCTTACCAATCAAATACATTATCTGATGGAGCTGAATCAGTTGTTTTAGCGACTGGAGCGGGGGAAGGAACTGTGTTTGTTTGTATTTTATTACCTCGTTGAAGGAATACTAAAATTCCCCCTACAATTAAAATAGTAAGTGCTGCAGGAACTTGCCAATACAAGTTATCAGTGCTAATTTTTGTATGTTTTCTAGGCAGTTCAGGAATGAAAATAGGCTGTGATGGTTTATCGTTATAATTAGCTATTATTTTTGCTGACTCTTCGATTTGCTTTTGCATTTGCGCTTTTAGTTCTTTTTGTTTCGCGGCATTTCGTCGCCCTGCCTCTTGTCTCTTGGGATTTTTGATTTTGACTGCTGGGGCTGTTACAGGTACTGGAATTGGCGCTGGAGGTGGTACAACCTTTGGTTCGATCGGCGCCTCAGTTTTAGGTTCAGATACACTAACATCGTATTTTTGCTCTGACATTTTATAATATTAAATTATAATTTTTTTTTTTAGAAATTATCCTTAATTACCCATAATATTACCCACAATTATCCACAATTACCCACAATTACCCATAATATTACCCTCAATTATCCACAATTACCCATACATTTATTTCTCTTTTTGAGATTCTAAAGATTTAACTTTTTCATTATCTTTTGATTGTTCAGGAGTTGTTGTGGCGCAATCCCCTCTGTGAATGTATCCACAAGTAAGCAGAGTTGCTGTAAGCGGTGCTAAGTAATGTCCATACTTATGGTAAAGCGTGCAACTGTATGTACTCAAAGCAATATTAATTACTGGATTGTTTATTAGCTTTTCTGTTAATTCTTCACCATCTCGTAGTACTAGTTTGTTATTTGAAAGTGTACGAGCCAGCAATCCGACTGCATTTGCATAAGCTGAGCATAATGCTGATTTTACTGACTTTGCCATTACATTGCCGATGTATGCATCATATCGCGAGTATATTTTTAACAGTCCTTTTTCTTCCATGCTCTCAATCTCAGCTACTGTAATGTTTTTGCCTGAATATTCTTTGCTATTTCCTCCCGCAACAACCCCAATTAAGCGTTCTCGCATCGGTGATAGATCAAGTTGTGGAATTACAGGAGGTAGATTTGAAGGTTCACCTTCGTTTTCAAGTTTTTGAATACTATCCATTAATGCATCAATACTAGCGTCGTCCATTTTATATTTAAGAAATTATTTTTTTAAAACAAAATTATTTAATATTAACCATGTTGAAATTGTTATTATGCATACATTTGCACACACTGTCGTAATCGCTAAGATTTGTTCCATCTATTTTAAGAAATTATAAGAAGTTGGTTGTTCAGTAACTAATATTAACTTTGAGTGTTTATGTTGTGCAAGTAAGTCTCGCATTCTATCTCGTTCGTCTTTTGACGGAATAACATCATTTTCGCGCAAAGCATCAGCAAAACTGTCACGATCTTTACAATAGAACAAACATAGCCACTTAATCTGCTCGCGGAAGTCGGTAAGAATAGAGTTATATTTTGGGGTAAGAATCCACATAGAGCAACCAGCATGACGCCCACTAAATGCAATTTCTGACAGCATTTGATTCTTAGTTTTGAGGTCTTTCAGTGCGCTGCAATCATCAATTATAAATAGACTCTCCCCATCTTCTTGTCGCGCATTCAAATAATAATATTTTTTTAGGGCAAGATTCAAACCACCCTCCTTTTTAGGATTAATCAACATTACTCTGTCATCTGTAAATAGCCATTTATGTGCATGATATGTGCGATTCATCTCAAGAGTTGGACAAAAAATAAAAATCCATCTATATCTCGGCGAATAGGCCATTTTGTTCCATATACCAGCATAAACATTAGGACCTCTCTCGGTCTCTAGTAAATTCAATAAAAACTCAGTCTTTCCACAAGCTGTTGCTCCACAAATAATCGCTGAATGCGGTGTCTTCACTAAACTCATTATATTATATCTTTATTTATTTTTTATTTTTCCCAACAATACCCCCAACAACACTAACTCATTTAACCATGTTAACGCGGGGGTGTGGGGGTTGCACCCCCAGCTAGTAGGCAACATTCACAAGACGACCATTCTCAAAGTTAAGTTGGGCATCAGTGATGTAATATATGTAGGCGTTTAGAGCTCCTGCTGCCTGGGCTGTCTTCTCAATCTCAATTTGTATAGATTGGCTAGCACCCTCAATTTTCCTGCCGCTACCGTGTAATGTCAAATCATCGTTACTACGGAAATCAAGCCAAAGAGCATATTTATTAGTAAAGTATTCTGCCGCTGTTACATCAGCCAAATCAAATTCTTTTGCAACATTTATAGCATCGCGGTTCTTGCCGTCTGAGAAATGCTTCCTGATCTCGTGGAACTGTTGATGAGCCCGCATACCGCTAGAATAGATCTGATTGGGCTTACCATCGATTGTAGTTGAAACTTTAGTAATTTTGGGGTTGTAGAAATCTTCACTGTCTCCTTCAAATGCGGTTTGCGGCTCCTTGAATATAATTAGAATTCCTTTCATTGAGAATGCTTGAGGTGCTAGGGTAATGTTCCAAGTTGATTCGCTTTTGTTTAGGGGTAGTTTAGTATGTCTTATAACACGATCATAAAGCACAATATGGCGGCCTTTTTGCTTTTGCTTAATGTCCATTGCTAAGGCTTTAGAGTTTAGCACTTAAAATTCCATACTAATCCCAGTAATTGTATAAGTTGCAGTATTATCACTGGACACAATCACGTTGCCATAATTATTGAAAGTTAGCTCGTAAGATAGTCTGTCCTTAAGGTCGTATTGATGAAATGGCATATTAGCCTCGAGCAACTCAAAATCAAGCGGAATGCTAAACAAGTTGCTGTAGGCATCTCCCAGGGCAACATCAGAGGTATTGGCACCCTTATCGCCGGCATTAATTCTAATCTTTCGCAGGGCCTCGGATTGAATTCCTTGATATACTGCATTTTCACGCTCTTGTTGCGTCATCCAGAGATCTTGATAACAGTGAAAAATATCACTGTCATTAAGGGTGTAAACGCTTTGACCTTCTAGCTTAACTTCAATTTTGCTTACGATTGCGCGACCTAAGTTATTGACGATTGTGCGGTTTGCATCTGCAGGTGCATTGAGGGCTATTTTAAACGATAGTTTTGCTGTCCCGGGTATAATTACATCACGAGGGCCTAAATCTGGAAATCGTACTGTTAGAATGCCGTTTGGATCAATTGTGTCTGGATTGTGTGTGTTGTATACTGTCATGCGCTCGCCTTTAATTCCCTTCGCTTTACGTAACTTTCTCATAGGATTAAGTTTATTACCATACTCCATACTCATTTTATTATTTATTATATATATCTAATATATATATAAATAAAAATTAATTATGGATGACGTTAACTTAGATGATTTTGCGAGAGGAGGTAGAGACGAAGATACAACAGGAGACACTCAAGAAACATCATTCACAGATGAAATATATCAAACCGAAAGAAATAGTTTTGATGCCTTAGAACAAAGATTGGCAAACTTAAGAAGTAATGATGGTATGTCCGTAGACAACACACAAATTAATGCTATTAATGCTATAAATATGCAAAAAAATAAAATAGCCGGTGCTGCTTTTAATAGAGTATTTACTAGCCCTCCTCGCAATTATATAATAGCAACAAGCGATGCTCTTGTACCATCTGCGGAATTAAGAGTAGGAAGTGATGGTGCTATATATGCAAAATGGCAAGGTCTTGAGGTAGAACTAACTACAGTAAGAGATAAACAAATATTTAAGTCAGCAAGTACTATAGCAAATGATTATGGGCGACTTCTTCCCATGGGGCAAGGTGGCACTAATTTTATGAGAAATGGACTACTATTGAGTAATTACAGACAAAATCAAACTCCCAGGAATGTTTCGCCATCAGTAAGAGTCGCCGTAGATGAGGCATTATCCGGTTTACCTGAATCCGTTACGTCATCAAATTTACAACAAGTCATAGATTCCACTCAAGAAAACACAGATATTTTTCTAAAAACTTTAAATGATTACAACCCACAAAATGAATCAACACAACAAAAAAACAATTTTGATGCGCAATTAGTTCGTGATGTGGGACGATTTAACCAACAGTTAAATACTGTTAAGGGGCAAATTGAAGCAGCGATGATTAAAATTAATGAATTTGATGGGCAACGAGAGCAAGAAGTAGCTGATTCTATTGTTGATATAACTGAAGAACAAAAAGCCACAAGAAAAGAACGCATTGCAGAGTTAGATTCCAAAATCGAATTTCAAAAAAATATTATAACAGGCTTTGTACCGGAAATTAAGACTCAAATTGATGCAATAAAACACACATACGAAAAAATGCTAAGTAAAGAACTGGCGCTTGGTGATAAAATCCGCATACTATTTCGCGAACAGGGAGTCACAATTATGGTTATATTAACAGCAATAGGCTTGGCTATTACCACATTAGTAGAATCCATAACATCAGCAGTAAAATCAGTAACACCAAATCCAAAACCCGACCCAAAACCTGACCCAAAACCCGATCCAAAACCCGATCCTAAACCAACTCCAGGCTCTCGCGAATGGATCAAAGCACAACTGCAAAAGTTAGTAAATTTGCTTATAAAATTGGGAGATAAAGCATTGGCTGCACTGCCTGGCCTTATTGGGGCACTTATTAGCCTTTTGATGAAATCAGCGGCTTCTGTAGTTGGTGTGCTTGCAGAAAACTTGTGGGTGCTATTTATTGCCGTTGGGTACATTTTGTATGAATTTGCTAGTAAACTTATATCCTCAAAATAAGCGAGTTATTTCCAATACTCCAAAGCTAAAGTTCCTATAATTATACCCCCTACAGTTAAGCCTATTTTAAGCTCTTCATGCGTTAATGTTGTTGGATCTTCTTCAGGATCATCTGGAGCATCAAAATCAGAGCTATCACGCAAATTATATTCGGGAGCTGGGGCTAAATCAAATTCTGAAGGAATGTCTGGCAAAGGAACTAACGTAGGGGTTACAGGTTGATCGCTCAAATTGGGCCGTATTACTGGAGTTGCATCAAATTCAGTGGCTGAAACCGGTGGTATTTTTTTTGTTTTAGACTTAACATCACGCCTTAATACAGAAAAATTAAGCAAAGCTGGTGATACAATGACAGGAAATCTGATAATGGACTACAACGGAATCAAAGAGGTTGGAAACCCTGTAGATGAAACTGACGCTGTAAATAAACAGTACGTGGACAGAATCGAACAACATGAACATGATACCAGACCATATGTTTTAGCGAGATATATTGTACTACCTGAAGATGATAGTAAAGTATACTTCTCTGTTAGAGCGAGAAAGAATATCAATTAGGAAAGGGGACTTCTGGTTGAAATTAAACACGACAATGCAGGTAGCGGTGAAACGTACATTAATAACCGTCCACAAACTATTACAGCAACTTATGATATATATTTGATACCAAACCCCAGTAAAGACTTGGGTATTATGCAATTAAACTCTAAACTTCATATTGAATGTACACCAAATTTATCAACTCCGTGGACTCTACTCTTTTCAGCACGGCCTGGAGAATCACCACCAGTGGAAAATAATACTTCCATTTTAACATTTTATAACCCTACTACCCAGTCTGTTACGTATCTAACAATGATGTGGACAGCAGATAGCTTTAAATATACAATTACTGATAATGTGTTAAGCAATGAAAATGCTATAATTCACATTGTAGACACCACAAAGCTTAATCATGTTACCATTCAATGTGTTGCAAATAAACTTAATGTGTGGATAAATGGTAAACAAATAAGACAACATAATTTAAACTTCGATTCTGTACATTATATCAGAATGGGAATGAAGGAATTAGGCATCGTGAGTCTCTACGACAGAAATCTCAACAAAGGGGAAATAGTTCAACATTTCGTAGATCATCATGTTGAAAATTTTACAGACGATGAAGTATTAATTTAAAAAAATATATTCATAATAATATATCATGCCTAGTAAAAAACCAACAGCCCCGCCATTGTACCCAAATTTAGAAGATGAGCTTGCACAACAACAACTTAATGATAATGGAATAACTTTTAGACTTAGACAAATTTCGGAAATAAAAAGTTTTCTCGAATCAGAAAATGAAACACGTAGATTGAAGTAGATTGAGACGCAGATATAAATCAATATACAATAGTTTTTTCTATGCTAGCACCACATCTGGCGTTATTGCCGTTGGTGCAGGCACCGCTGGTATGACCGCGCTTGGCACTGGGATTGGAGCTCCCATCGCTTTGCCTTTAGGAATTGTATCTATCGGAATGGGTGCCGTATCTGTCGGAGAATCCGCAATTTGTAAAATCATACTTAAGAAAGTTGAAAAACATGAACGCATTAAGAATGTAGCCATGTCCAAGATGTCCAGCATTAATGGCCTAGTATCAAATGCCCTAAAAGATAATAAAATCAGCGATGAAGAATTCCAATTAATTCTGGCTGAGCGAGAGAATTATCGCGGTCATAAAAATCAGATACGCGAGAGAGTGCGTACAGAAGTCAAAGAAATAAATGATGAAGTTAGAGAGCAAATTCGTGCAGATGCCGAAAAAAAAGGGATGGAAATAGGCAAGAAAGAAGCTGTGAATACTCTTATGAAACTTGGAGCCCCTTAAACGTAAATCCATCAACCCCTTCAACATATTCTAATAAACCCAGCTTGGCTTTAAGCATTATTTGTTGCTCGCCTGGTAGCGACTATCAAAATTAAATTTAAAAAAAAAAAAAATAATAATGAGTAAATCTGAGCATATTATAAGCACTACATCAGATGAATTTAAAGCATTTTGCGACGGAATTATAACCTGTTTATTGGTGCAATTTATAACAATTAGCATTTCTTATTTCGTTTTGCAAGTTGTTAAAGATTTGTGTTAACTAATTATTTATTAACATGCCATACAAGATCAAAGCCGGGTCGTTTTTAAGTTCAGGATATTCACCTGTTGGATAATCAATTAGTGGCGTTGGTATAAGTTCTGCCATAAACTTGTTTGAAAACTTAATCCCCAAACTTGACTTCATTTTAAACTTTTCGGGACTTTTTTATAATTTAGTTGTATCCAATTCTCTTTGTACTTTACGAACAAGTCATTATCCTCAAACTTTAAGTCTAGATTAATGTTTGTATTCTCTGGTATCCCATAAAACTTTTTAAAGTTTACTAGTGCTGTTTGCAAATCCATATATATTTGAGGATTTTAATTTTTTTTAAATAAATAAATTAATACAAAAATCATACAAAAATATTCTCCTCGTTGTATTTGTAGTAGTTAGGCAAGTGGGGGTTATGGATTTTTTTCTTCTTCTTGTATACCCGGTACCCAGTAATTTTAAACTATAAATCCAAGCTGAGAGAGAGCGAAGCGAGGGTATTGGTAGTAATTACTGGTGCCGGAGTATACAAGGTAAATGGGTCCAGAACCCCCACTTCCCTAACTACTCATGTACAATCATCGACATTCACTATATTGCTTTGCAATTGCCTATACATTACATGTTTCTAAATTTATAACAAACTCAAATATGTTATTATCGCGTGATTTGGTTGTCAATATAGCGTTATCTTCATGGAACTAGATTAGCCATGTTTAGGGGCGTGTGCGGCGAGGGAGGGGAGGGGGGGGGGGGGGGGGGGGCGGGAGGCTTTGTACGAATTGATTCCCTTGCCACATTGAACACGTTCTTTAACACTTTACTTACGGAAAACAATAACATGATTTAGCCTATGAAAAGGTGTTTCCTATGGTTGGTACCACTTTGATATGTTAGATAAGAAGATACAATCCGCGATACTACAGTAACCAACAACACTAATTTGAGTAGTGTCTCTCATTCTATTATCTCCTACTCTTTCTGTCTCTGAACAGTGTCGGTGTTTTATAACAAAATGTAAATATTTACAGCAAGGAGTTTTTCTTGGTCATTAAGACAGGCTAAACTCAACCGCTCCGCCCCTGTACCCCCCGCCAACGGCATTCCCCTACCCAAAAATATGTCTGAAAGAAATCCTAAAATGTACAGGAAAATATCAGTTTACTATTAGGTCTGAAATGGCTTATAAACGCCCTCCGAATTTTCTATATCGGACCCAGAAACAAACGCCACCAAATATATCTCAATCATCGCAAAACTAATATAAATTATCATTTTATTCTCGCGCTTCGAGCGCATTTTCTAATACGGTTTCATTTAACTTTAATTTCTTGCACGCCCCTACTACTAATATGTCTGGGTTCACCACTGTCTGATCTCATGAGTTTTCGACACAAAGTGTAACGCTTGCTTGTTAGACATAGACCCCCCCCCCCCCCCCCCCCCCCCCGTACTATAGCGTTGGATTCGATAACGCCTCTATATGCCTGTCTTACTGGTAAAACTGACACCTATTATACATGATTCTTATTTTCTTTATGGTTAGCGGGCCTTACGGTGTTCAGGAATAGCGGTGATACGGGAAAATTGACCCCAGTGGTCCCATGGTTATAGTGATCCTTATAACACCCCATGACTTTACACTCTTGCTTAAACAACGAATGCTGATGTACTAACCGTGACATGATATCGCCAGAAAAGTGAACGTGATTGTGAGAATTGTACTCCAACTAAGACTCATGTTCATATTCAAAGATTAATCCTGTGAAGGCACACAATAAATGAGTTGGGTTAAGTCAATATCTTAAATATGTGTTAAGGTCGATCTCAATCCCAATTAACTTGTCATTCCGAATATCTGAAAATCATACATTCAAAAGTGGTACCAATGCAATGGAACCAAAGGTTTGAAATATAGGTTCTCGATATTATCTTCATAAAAACATTAATTTTTACAATTAAAAATTGGTGATATAGCTTGATCTTTCAATACAAATGTATAAAGAGAAAATAAGACATTACAAATATTCGTAATTTCAAGATTGGAAACATCCAGCAATAAGTGACCCACACTGACGATAGTCAGTGATCCTTAGGGATGAGTCGGCTAGCTTACAATACACACTTGAGTTTGAATTTGATGATAGGGTTGTTCATTGTGTTTGATGAATTGCCTTGCTTCTGTAATGTCCAATACTACAAAATCATGTTTCATCATAACCACAGAGTCATACCTTGATCATCTCGTTGATCGAGGCCAGTTATACAAAGATTGTAACGTATTCTAAAGCCGTCCTCTATCATCACATATTTCAAGATCATCAACGGATCACTTGCCTGCTTATGAAGTGTCAATGTTTCAAAAGAAACGTAACGGTTTTCTATTTAAATTCCGATTTTCCCATTCTAATTGCACCGTCACTATCATACTTTAGGGGTGTACGTACACATTACGTTATGGCAGCTCGTAGACTTGTATACTTATATTGATAAACCAGCCATTTTACTATAAAAAGTTGTCTTTAAACTTTCGCCTTTTTGTTTCATCCATCTGGTAAATGAATGACCCTTTGTCATAGGAATTACATTTTTAGTTTAAATTTATGGATTTAAAATCCTTACATTTGCTGTTCTTCATAGACATTTTAGCCAAATCTGTTAAATATGTACTAGGAAAATTATAGGTATCTGGTAGATATATGGGTCCATTTTTCCCCTAAAATTGGTAAATGTTTGGGATGACCAGGCGCTTTGGTGTTGGCTAATGCAAAATCAATAATCTATACCAAAAATCAGAGATATGGCCATGCGTTTTGAACTCACCACCCAAGGGTGGTGGCGTTGCATTTTGGTGACGAATCATCCATCTCTTTCTATACTCAACAACTAAATGTGGTAGAGCTATGGTTGAGGTGTCATTTGAAAGCCTATTTATCTAGCTACATTATGTTTAACTGAGATGTTATTGATTATATTGTGAAAGTCAGGGGTGGCGGTGGCGGTGGCGGTGGCGGTGGCGGTGGTGGTGGCGGTGGCGATGTGTACAATCTCTATGGGGAATATAGAAAATGTTCCCAATTCTACGTTCAATAGACAATAATTCCTCATCCCTGTGTGGTACAAACATGATTTTGCTCTCATTTTATAGATTATTCTATATTCTATAAGATTCTGTTTCAACAAACGTAACCACTATTATGAAACAATTGTACTCATGAATTGATAGCATTGTCCTTGGCTTTCTCCCTATTCACTACACAGTGAACTTGCCCTAATTCATCGGTTTTACATACATGACTATAACAAAACAAAAAATTCAACCGATGATAGCAAAATTATACATTTTTGGAAAGCTCTCAAATAGGGAAATTCAAAAAAGGCGGTTAAATCAGGATAAGGTGCATACCACAAATAATATACGTGTAAACTTTAATAAAATGTAAACGTTGTGCTCATGTTCTTCTCGATATAGTATATTTCCACAAGTTACTATTGACAACCATTATGATCTGATGGGTAATTGCATGAGGAACTAATTAATATGCGCAGTAAAATTATGATTGGGATCGGTTTAAAATTATTATTGAGCTTTAATCAAAATATGAACAAAATCGATATTTTTTGAACGTTCTCAATCACAACATGTTACCATTATGTCCTATATAAATTCCAATAGCATATTTGGATTCCTTGAGAGATTACCGCTCAGAAAATATATACTTTTTATGGGGTAGAACAAGGGGTTATTGCGATATGCTAATACGAATCTCAGATGGTGTAACGTGTAAATATCTGGACATGCAACGGGAAGGGTGGCGAGTTCAAAACACATGACCATATACATTAACTGAGCAAGTTTCTTCTCCGTAGAGATCACCTGGACGCCCTAGGTCAATGTCCTTTGCGTTTTAGCGCAATCGGCGAATATTCTCACATTTTCAAATACGTCCGAGAAAACAGCCCATGAAGTTTACAGTGTATTAACAAGATTATTTTTGAATCATTTGTGTGGACCTGCCACCATCAATGGCGTATCCAGGACTGTTTTGATGGGGGGGGGGGGGGGGGGCAAAAACACCTGAAGCCATCTTGTTGATCTTGAATATTGAAACGTTGCACCTAATACGCAAAAATTGTGATTTTAACACTAAAAAGGTACAGTATGACGTTTTTATAGTTCTCCACATATATTAACAAAAATTGGAGTGGTTTGAAGGCCATTATAATATTGAAACCTCTAGAAAACATGCGCGCGTCGCGCTAAAAAAATGAGTTTTTAAACTAAAATGGTCATGAAAAACTGTCCTGAAGCCATCTAATTAAGCTTAAATAATGAAATATTGAAATTAATAAGCGCGCAAAGCGCGTAAAAAATTGCATTTCTAACACTAATGGTCCAGTATATTAATAACGCCCCTCACATAATATTTATAATTTTTTTGTGTGGTTTGAGGGTCATTATAATGTTAAAACCTGTATTCGCGCAGAGCGCCCAACAGTTTTTGAACTAAAATTGGTCATGGAAAATTGTCCTGAAGCCACCTTTTTAAGCTTAAATAATGAAATATTGAAATTGATACGCGCCAAGCGCGCAAAAATTGGAATTTCTAACACTTAAATGGTCCAGTATGATGTTTTTAACGTCCCCCACCATAATATTTAGAATATTTGGTATGGTTTGAGGGCCATTATAACACCTGTAGAAAATATTGGCGCGCAAAATTGGTGAGTTTTTACTAAAATAGTCATAAAAACTGTCCTGATGCCACCTTGTTAAGCTTAAATAATATAATATTAAAATTAATAGGCCCGCAAAGTGCACAGAAAATTGCATTTCTAACATTAATGGTCCAGTATGATAATAACGTCCCCCACATAATATTTAGAATTTTTGGTGTGGTTGGCGCGCAAAATGTTTCAGTTTTTGAACTAAAATGGTCATGGGACACTGTCCTGCAATATTAAAACATTCAAACTAATGCGCGCGAAGTACGCAAAAATTGACATTTCTAACACTTAAATGATATGATATGATACGATTTTATTGACACAAAAATCGCGACCCGAAGGCCGAATTACATTGTACAAGAAAGCAAGGAATACATATAAAACAATTCAATACACAAATAGCCAACTTACTTGGCAGGAACATGGCAAACAACAAGAGGAAAGACAGGATATGCGAGCATGATGCAGAAAGACGGAGCACGCAAACCAAATTATGGGAGTTCACTGTTGATCAGCTTCACATAATAAGGAATGGGGCTTTCAGCATATCTGTTTGTGCGAGCACGAGGCTGGGTGAGTTCGGCATTGTTTCTCAATTGTCTACCATGAACCTGACCCCTGAGAATGTTGCTCCCTCCGGGCAGACAAATAATCAAATGGTCCAGTATGACGATTTTAACGTCCCCACATAATATTTAGAATATTTGGTGTGTTTTGAAACCCTTCATAATGTTGAAACATGTTGAAAAAGTGAGCGCGAATCGAGCAAAAAAAAACCCAGTTTTGATCTAAAATGGTCCAGAAAAAACGTTCCTGAAGCCCTCTTGTTATTGTTAAGCTTGAATATTGAAACATTGAAACTAATACGTGCAAAGCGCGCAAAAATTGGCATTTCTATCACTTAAAAGGTCTAGTTATAACGTTTTTAACGTCCCTCACATTAAAATGATGGGGAAGTGACCTTGTAACCCCTCCCCAACCCATTCGCGCCGCATATGTCCCTACCCTTCCTCCTCCCCTACCTCCTTCTTCTCCTCTTCCTCCTTCTTCTCCTTCTCCTCTTCCTCCTTTTCAAACTCTTTTTTCAAAGTGGGGGGGGGGGGGGGGGGGTATGGCCTGCTGCCCCCTGGATACGCCACTGGCCGCCATTTCACCATTGTTGCGGAGACAACATGGTAGTATGTTGTCTCCGCAATTTGAGAAATTCGCCTATGAAAAAAGTGTACTTCTTGTTTCTGTATTATAACTTGGTGACCATGATTATACTGTGTTAAGTAAGCTATACGTGCATGATGGTAAATATTCATACAGACAGGAAAAAAAGGTGTTTAACGAAAATTTAGGTGCGATCAGGATCGTGCCATGTTGAAGTCCAAGTTTCGCATACATTGATCAATTAATAAATAATGATAGGATGATTAAAACATAACATCACTTACCTACGACAACAGGAGAGTGGATACACAGTCAGTGAGGTAGCACACAATTAATGTCGTCGAGAACAACGCATCAACGATCAAGCTCGACTGAGAATAAATTATGGTCCTCTGAACTCTACTCCAGACATAATCGAAGGTAAACCAACCAGGAATGATAAGCATTTTAATTATTAATGGCAGCACATAATGAATTAATAGCCATTATAGCAGTTTTTATTTAAGTAGGCACTTAATAAATCATTTCATGATCTATTATTAATATTAACATTCTGTTATGACCCACGAAATACATTTCTAGCTCTTATCATGCTTATGGGGATATTGAATACACGCACCGAGGACGGATTTTTTAAGCTGATTTTTACCAATAATGATATTTAAATGTTTATAATTTTTTTTATAATGATGATGGTTAAAGAAGGTGTCCGGCAAGCACAACATTGTCCATCATATGTTAGTAAATATCAAGTCTTAATCGCGTAATTATATTGAACAAAACATTATATTTAATCATAAAAATAAATAAATACGGCCATATCTCAACATGCCATTTTTACAAATTCGCGGTGATTTAAAGCTGATTTCAATGACGTCACGGATCTTGGTGCTCAAATTTGCGCAAGTGCATTGTATAACTATGACTTCATTGAAATTGGAGTTTTTTAAAAACTACATGTATGAGAGATGGCAGTGTTTATTCGTTTTTAATAATAATCATTTGCAATAATAATCATTCCATCGCGTACTATGCCACATGACCAAGAGAGCACCGTGTGCCTGTAGTTTTGAAATGCAGTGCGTCGCAAGACTGCGTTAAACATTTGGATGAATGAACGTGGCGAGCTCTTGGATCACAACGCTTTGATCGACAATTATTTGTTTTGACTAGTTGCCCTAGCCTTAGTCAGCTCATCCCTAGCCCCAGTCAGCTCAGGTTCCACACCATTTACCCCCAAACAATCGCAAACCTAAGTGTTATCATAATTTTCGGAACCGCTACTTTTTCGAGAATTTTTCTATCAATTCCGTGTACAGTTCAATTTTAATTCAGTCTCTACCTTATCAGACGACAAACAGCGTCTACAGCGCCCACAGCAATATCGTGGAATGTGTATCTCAGTTAGTTTTATTCTGGTTACTGATTCTATATTAGCTAACATTCAAGTACTTGGTTTGGGACTGCTTGTGCTAGGAGTGTAAACTCCCTCAGCTGCTCAACCTTTCAAAACGGCTTGGTTTTTTCTTCAATCACCTTTATTTCATACACTTTGTGATACCTTTCAATTATATATGTTGTATGTTATATAATATACTACTGATGTGTTCATTCCGGTGAAACCAAATTAGTAGCAATCACGCAGTTCATGCACTAAGCTAATTGGTCGACAATGTTGGGGAGTTCTTCATTAATGTACAAAATAACCATTATTTTGTGTCAAAAAAACCCCACCCAGTAGCACATGTCTTGCTATAATCGCAAATGTTACACAGTTTTGGAAATGCTACAATACCAGTATATTATTGTTGTAAGACATTCATAAGTTAGACTAGTTTCAAGACTCAATTACTGAATAAAGATGTATAATCCTTTAATCCGTCATTAGAGGATTTTGTGCTAGGTTAATAATATGCTGTCTTACACAAATGATAAATCCAATTCTGGTAAGACCGAATTCATCAACATTAAAATGAATACTGTTTGTTTCCTCCATCGGCTTCATCACTTACCAGGTCGCCAAACTGGTCGCGAGGATTATTTCACCTTTGGTAGGCCAATCTCCCCACCACATTAAGAACTCTGGGGATTTCGCGGAGAGCGTCGGCAACCTCTCTCTTCAAGAAGGAGAAGTGATGGTTTCTTACGATGTAAAAGGAATCTTCACTAACACCCCAGTTCCAGCGCACTTCAGGTCATCCGAACCAGACTGGAAGAAAACGCCCTTCTCCACGAGCGCACTCCCTAGATTGTCATCGAGGTGATGGAACTGCTCATCTTCTGTGCCACCTCCACCTACATGATGGGGTTAGGCAACATATATCAACAGAAAGAAGGTTTCGCGATGGGATCTCCAGTCTCGCCATTAGCTTTCAACATTTTCATGGAATGGTTTGAGATGCGAGCACTTGACACTGCCACACATTCTCCATCTTTCTGGGGCAGATACGTTGACGATACTTTTGTGGTCATTTACGAGGAATACATCGACGATTTCACCACACACATCAACAACATATCGCCGTCGATTGAGTTCACCATGGAATGCGAAGAGAACGGTAAACTCGCTATGTTGGACACTAACATTCACAGACATGAATATGGCTCAACCAAAATTACCATCTACCGTAAAACCACACACACCGACCAATACCTACTTATGGACTCCCCCCATCCTCTTCAACACAAACTCGGGGTGATCAGGACATTAATCCACCGAGCAAAAACTCTCCTCAAAAAACAGTAGGACAAGGTAGAAGAATTAGAACGCATTCGCAGTGTCTTAGGTGTGTGTGGATACAAGCGGTCTCACTTCGCCATCGCAAATTCACGTAACCGCCCAAATCGCAAACAAATAGATGCTCCGTCCGCGGAAAACGGGTCGGTAAAACCCTACCCTACGTCAGCAGTCAGCTGTAGAACGGGGCCCCGTTTAAAATGAGGGCGCTCTAAAATGACGGGTGTACGAGCAAAAACTCTCCTAAAAAAACAGTAGGACAAGGTAGAAGAATTATAACGCAGTCCCGTTCCCAAGCCCGCCCTCTATTGAAAAGTGGTATTTGTTCGTATTCCGGCGGGCGACGGACTTCCGTCACTTGATGAATCGCCGTGTAAAAAATGACGGCAGTGCGTTACTAAATAGAGCGCCCTCAATTGAAACGGGGCCCCGTTCTACAGCTGACTGGTCAGAGGTGTATCGGAAGGTCTGCGCAGAATACCAACTAAATGCGGTGTCCGGGTCCACTTTAAACCCAAGAACACTCTCAGGCAGCACCTATTAGTCTCGCCAAAAGACAAAATAGACAAAAAGAAGAGTGCGGCACAGTGTACCATATTGCTTGTCAGCCTCCTACATTGGCGAGACCAAATGCATCCTTGGCATGCATCAGAGCCGCCGAACACCGACGGGAACTGTCCCCCGTCGCTGAACATACCACGAGGACCGGGCACAACTTCCCCACGGACAACATCAGAATCCTTGATTCTGACTCCTCTTGGTTTGGCCGGGGAGTTCGCGAAGCCGCACACATCAGGCTCAAACAGAGCTCCCTCAACAGAGACAGAGGACGCTACTATCTCCCAGCGATTTACACGCCGCTATTGAGTTGTCGTCCTTCACCGCCTGACGGCGATGATAATGAGACTCAATAGCTTAACCGCCAACAGCGCCCCCACGTGTTATTGGGGCTGACGAAAGGCAAGCGAGTTGCTGTCAGAAAGCTACCCCAGATACCCCAATCTCAACAATATAACAAATATTAATGAATAATATTCTTGATTGGCCCCTTAATTTAACACCTAGTCAACATATTGTGTTTGTATGTTGTTTAGGTAATATTTGTTAATGTGATCAGCCATATTACACATTTATTCACGTTTAAGTAATAATTGAATACATATTTGCAGTAAGTTTCCTGTATTTATAACTATGTAATAATGTCCATATTAAAGTACATTTTTATTTGATTTAACAGTATTTCTGAATCTTTAATTTGCAACATATCATTTTATAAGAAAAGTAAACACCTTATTTCTCATATAGAAGATGAGAACAATGCATACGCTTGCAATGCAAAGTAAGATCAGAAATGTTCAAATATAAATGCAATGTGGAAAAATCATATCAGATTTGGTGTAAGCTTAAATTTTGAAAATGTGCCTAGACGTAACTTTATTTTCCGCAGTACAGATTACTAAGATATAGCGCCCTCTATATCGACAAGGAACAGAGATAGTGTAACATATCGTTAGATTCTGACATGACACCAGGGACTGGATATACGCTAATATTGTTAGGCTAATTTCGATATTTATATACTACAGACCTATCTTGAATAGCCTACTAGCTTAAACGCAAGATATTAGATAGTGTATTATTCACGTAATAACTACATATATTGCGGTGTATTCCGTATAGAGGGCGCTATATCTTATATATATATTACAACTGTTCCAATACAAATCTGTATTCCGAAAAATAAAATCACTACTCGGACTTCTCGATTGCAGATTGGCACAAATCATACCTATTTCAACATTGACCTCTGTCGTGCAATGCATGTAAATAGTACCCGATAAAAAATCAGGTAAAGACATAATATGGTATGAGGTGCTAAAACATTAAATATACGTTGCCTATATCCAACTAATTGTAGATATTCATTAAATAATGTAAATCATCTCGTATTTTACATATTTACAACTGCGCATAATTACTACATGATTAATTATTTTCATTTAGAGAATCAAGTACTGCCTCTCCGGTAAATGACTTGTAAATAACCCAGTTACGTTACGTTAAGTCTTGTTACGTTAAGTCTTGTTACAGATACATAGACTATAGTTCAATCAGTTCCAAATTGGCGAGAAATATTCGGTTTTATCTATCCGCTCGCAAAAGTAATCCAAGCGTATAAGCGGGATTTTGCCATACGCAAGCACCACGCATACAATGAAACTGCGACATTGCGCGCCATATTGCGCCATGCGAGAGAATTTGGAAATGACTGAACTATAGTCGCGTTACTTAGTCTACCACTCCTCATCAAATTCCCGCAAAGCATCGTTGTAATCTTCGATACTGCCCACGATTATTTGAGTGGTAAGTAATATAGTGCACACTGTAGCGAATAAGCTGAATAGGTATAATAGCACTCGGTCAACAACAATTGAAACGCGCCTCCACTGTGTGTGCTCTTCACTCTCCGCGTTTTTGCTTTCTATGTCTGCTTTGAGGTACTCGAGGGTAGATACGATGGCGCTAATTTGTTTCCCTGAATTCGATTTAGCCTGAGATTCAGACACTGTCTTGTTAGCCTTCACCCCGGTCTTATCTCCATTTGAGGATACCTCAACATGCTCAGAGCCAGGTTTAATATCGATCCCCTCGTGACCATGGTTACTCCACACTGCTGCCGATGACTCGGGTGTGATCTGGTCCGTCTGTGGTCCGTCTGAGACCGATAGGAATATCATTCGAGGAATGATGTTCAAAAAGACTTTTCTAACCCACGGAGGAACCGGTTGTGAGACAGCACTTACGTGTATGACAAGTACTGTAGCAACAACCGATATACATACCATGACGATCATACACATGAAGTAGGTACCTGTAATATGGTCAAATTACATGATAACAATCGTGTTAATAATTTGAAGTTAAACTTCAGTTATGCTTACGATCCCAACACAAGATAACGAAATATTTGGATATTTTTAGGTGTTCCTACACCCTGATTTAGAGAACTTGACATTACAGAAATGTGACATTAGAATCGGGTCATAGACGCTGGATAATTTGTAACGGCCCTCGTCTTTGTAGAGTGATGGCTCCTTTATATACCTGATGTAAATTGCTTCTTAACCCCCTCTCGAAGGTAGTTACCACGGCGCGATGTCCAGTCTAGAAGACTTGATGTGGATATGTTCGGAAACCCTAGACGAGGTGGGACTAGAACGCATGTGCTCAAGGAAAACCGAACGTTCATTAAAGTCCAATTACTAATTATTAATTTACCAATCACTGCTCAAGGAACAGCACAGATACAGATGGCGCTATACACTAACAATATTATAACACTAACACCATATCTTTTACGTATGTCTGCGCTTTGTTGGTCGATTGGAAAGAGGAGGCTCGGTGTACGTGGTGAATCATGTGAATATTTAGCAGGAAAAACAGAAACAAGTGTACTTTAGGTCCCAGATACTGGTAAACTAGTATCGTTCGTTCAATACTGGAATTAGTCGATAATAAAACACCAAATTGTGTTCCAGTATCGAGTGATACTGGAAGTAGTGGGCAATACTTAAACACTGACTGTGTACCAGTATCGGACAATACTGGGTTTCCAATATAGGATAATACTAGTACAGTTCAGAATTCGGGGACCTAAAGTACACTTTTTCAGAACAACCCTTTAGATCCATTTTAAACTTAGAAAATAAGCACACCAACAATTTTTTTATAAATCGACTTACCAATAACTGGTGAATCATCGGAAGTTGGAGGCATGTTTTCGGCAATAATCTGCTGAAAAACCACCAATGCCAATAAGTTAGTGATGGACAACGTCAGTTTCTCTCCACAATCAGGTGGTAGATAAAAAACCAGTAGAGAAAGCGCGGATAGAAGCACACAAGGCGTAATAATGTAGTAAACGTAATACTCATGATGACGTTTAAAGATAATCCTGTAGTGAACCTGGGGATACGGCTCCTCCGGGCAACACAAAAATGTAACCACTTTTTGTTTGGTTCGCACGGCAACCATATCCCAGACACCATTTGAAAGATATCTGCAAATACAACGTTTAATTTGAAAATTATTTATCAGTTTGATATACACCACAAGATGTTCTTATGTTCCCTTATTTAAAATCGGTATTCGGTATCAAAAATCTATCTAAGAGATACACCACTGATCAAATTTCTTGGAATTTGACACTTCATTCATAATCAGTGTAGTGCTATTGATAATTCTTAAGTTATGATGTTATAAATAACCAGACCAAACAACGAACAATTACAAATCCATCCATTAAATGTCATTGATTTGGATAAACTATGATCAAAGTGATTACAACCCCCTGGGAACTGGATCACGCACCTTTAGATATTTCATACCATAGACTTTACGTGGCGATCATTTCGATCTGGGTTCAGTGCTCAATGTAAAGATGAGGTGTGATACATATTGTCAATTTGTATAGTATATACCAACAAACGATTAAAATCAACATAGAAATGTTTAATTAGAGAATAAAGGTATTGTTTTTAGACCGTACCCGTGTTATATTGTCTAACATAAATGCGGTCGATAGTATTATTTTAAGTAGAACAACGACGCCACAGGCGGGGTTGTTCTACACAAAAAGTCTTTATTCTCATTCTTAAACAATCATACTTAAAGGAGGTGTCCCGCAAGCATAAAAGTGTGCATTATATGTTGGGAAAATAACTATCGAGCCCAACTTTTGTAATTATATTGAACAAAATACCACACTTATGACAAAAACAAATAAAAACCGTAATCTCTCAACATGCACTTTTTAAAATTCGCGGCGATCGAAAGTCCCAGTGTCGATGATGTCATAATTATACAATGCACATGCGCAAATTTGAGCACCGATACCCATGACGTCATCGACACCGGGTCTTTCGATCGCCGCGAATTTTAAAAATTGCAAGTTGAGTGATGGCAGTTTTTATTCATTTTTGTGACTAGTATGGTGTTTTGTTCTATATACAGGGTGTCTCAAAAAAAACCGTGCACGTGTTTACCCAACTTATTGACCATGAAATTCTAGAATTTGGTGTAACAATTGTATATATTTTGATAGACTAAACGCTTAGCTTTCATATGCCGTTTATTTCATCTAATTTGGTTTTGTCAATCCTGAGATATGATTAATTAACTAAAGCTACCTAAAATCGACTTTGTGCCACTTTTACAGAAGAACGCTTAAGACATAAGCATTAAAACCCTCGTCCTCCTAAGGGAGGGTGGTCGCCGATTGCGCTAAAACGCAAAGAACAGTGACCTAGGGCGTACAGGTGATCGCTTTTACATCCCCTGCGCTCATTTTGACGAAAACATATTGAGGGTGCCACCTTACCCGGGGGTAGGGTAAGCCGTCAAAGTCCGATAGTAGGGGGGTGGTTGCCACCTTACAATTTTCTTAAATCGCCATTTTGAAAAATATTTGAATTGTATGGTCCTCGGAATATTATAGCATAGGCCTATGTTAGAAACACCATTTCCATCACTTAAAAGCAAAAAACCAGGGTGAAATTCCGATATTTGGAACCTTTTTTAGTAATATTTCTATTTTGGCCTATATTTCACTGTCTATCGAATACGGCGGGATTTTGAGGTCGGCCATGTTTGGTGACGGGGGTCATTATGACGTCATGCGTGGGATGTTTGTACTTGTTTTGGTATGTATGGATAGATGAAACCTCTAGCTATACCATGGTACCCAAATAAGCATACTCTGCATTTCGGATTGGATTTTTAGGGGGTGGTAACAACCCACCCCCACACCACCTCCTCTCCGGAGTAACCCTTTCTATTCATTGCATACTGTAAAGTGGCACAAATTCGATTTTAGGTAGCTTTAGTTAATTGGTCATATCTCAAGATTGACAAAACCAAATCAGATGAAATAAACGGCATATGAAAGCTAGGCATTTAGTCTATCAATATTTATACAATTGTTACACCAAATTCTAGAAGTTCATGGTCAATAAGTTGGGTAAACACGTGCACGGTTTTTTTTGAGACACCCTGTAATTACGTCATTTCGGCTCGATAATTATTTGTCTAACAACTAATGCTCAATGTTGTGCTTGCGGGACCCTTCCTTTAAGACATTTATCAAAGAAATAAGTACATTTATTGTCCACATTTGACAACTTTTGCTAGGATCGAATAACCCACAAACATTCCAATCCCATGCGATGAGTACACCACGCGTAAGCGTCGCGGCGCCGGCATAAACGCTGGAAAGGCGCCAAAGACGCACTGCAGAAGTGCGCGTTATGGAGCAAACCACGCATTGTGAAGGTCGGACGCACTGTTAGAAAATAAGCCCCACCTCCCCGTGTTCAATTGTCTCATCTGAATGTCGCCGATTTCTCTGAGAACCAATGAAATTGCTTTAACTTTTTTGATCTTTTTTTTAAATAGTTCATGTCATGTGATTTATTCTCCACCAATAGAATCACATAAATATTTGTATGTATTATATAATATGGACTTTAATTTTAATTTTCTTAGCTGTTTAAGAATACAATATAACACTGTGCTATTGCTAATACTACCTTATGGTCGAAGCATCCAAACTATCTTCAGCCTGAAGGTCAATTTCAAATCCGGTATGGGCCCAGGATAAAAACTTCATATCACAAACTTGAAAATCAAAAGGAAACCACTTGACCCTGATCAAGCATGGCGAAGAAAACACGGTAGGAACAAACCATATAATAGTGCCATCCGGATAAACTTGAGCAACCGTGTTTGGTTTAAAATGTTCAAATGAGACATCAGCGCTGAAACATATATAGAATGACAGAGTAGTCAGATGTCAGAAGAATGCTTTTGATTCTACAAATTGGATTTTAAGAATTCCAAAATTATATTTAATGAATAGTTTAATTACTTGTCATCCAACGTGATATCTGGTGTCCAAACCTTTGTAATCGGTACTTGCAGTCGTTTTATTCCATCAAAGTCTTCCGGATTCCAAGTGAGAAATTCATCATACCAGGTCTATTAAAACAAAATGAAGATATCAGGTAATGAGTATCGGACCGAATGAACTATGGTGACAGACTTATATTAGACCACTGTTTTCAATGGTGAAGTCGTAATATATTAAAAACGCATTCGAATATCAAATCGTTATAATTCAGTAAAAGAAAATGCGAAATCAAGTCCATTATTTTCAGAAGTCAGTTTCTGATGGGTAGACTTTATTTTATTGAAGATCAGAAAATAGTAATGATGATGTATGTTTTGGTTTATTATAAAAATAACCTGTCAGGTATGCTCTCAAATCAAAAACTATTGCTCATATGTAAAAATGTTAATTTTATATTTTAAAGACAATTCTCTTCAATTTGACACGTAAGGATTGACTTAATATTAAAACCAAAGCAAATTTTGTTTTTCATTTTAGGTTCTTCTACACGCAGCCTCGGTGTTGCAAAGGGCGGATTATTGATTGGAACCGTTGAAAATAACTTAACGGTCGATAGTAAGATGAGGATTAGGCCAAAAAAAAAAAAAGTTGACTTGCCCTTTCCGATCGACCCTAATTTTTGGAAATCTAGGGTCGCTATTTTTTGATTGAAACAAAAAATTAAAAAATTTGAAAGAAGCACATAACAATAAAGAAAGATCAAAACGTGTTTTTAAGTAGTATCTGCTTGTTTAAAAATCAAAAAAAAAAAATCAAATTTTTTTTTAAAAAATTAAAAAAAAAAAATCTTTAAAACCTGTTTTTGTGCAGTAAATTTTCAAAAATTTTCAAAAAAACAAACAAAAAAACCAAAAAAAAATATCCGACCGTCCGACCCTGACTTTGACCCTGAAAGGGCAAGTCAACTTCTTCTTTTTTTGGCCTTAGGGCGGCTTCATTTGAATGCAGCCCACACTATAGGTTGTGTTTAGAACCAAAGCTATTAAAACTGCACTTTAGTTAAGTCCTTTCAGTGTAGCGTTCTTAATTGTTGACCGATCTTCATAGGCAATATCTCTAATTAAAGAGAAGACACTTTTCTACACATTTATAATTTATTATTTTACATAGGATAAATAGTTGTGGAGTTAAGAGCATAGTTATTATCGGTGAGTTACTTCTTTGAGGACTTAATTGTGAGGTGTTATCATTTACCATGTTTTTTGACGAATTTACTATATCATTCATGAACTATCTAACATTCAAATTAAGTCTCACCATTTTTAGCCATCATGTCATCGTGTACGTTTGTAGACGTGTATCCTAGAGTTGAAAATAATGCAATACAGTTTGACAAGTATCATATTTCGATAGTCGAGATGTTTCTTTCCTCATTTCGTTTCAAACAAAATATTAAAAGTAATGATCGGTCACTATTTTTGGATCATACATTGGATTCAAGGTCATATATATAAAGGCACACTCAATCATGTGGTATAGAAAAGCGCCCTCATTGTTCTCAAAGAAACGTGTGTTTTGTGCTTTTTTATCATGCTTTCCTATGTTATAGCTCATAGCCAGTCGTTTCCCAGTTTTTGTTAGTATCATTGAACAATACCCACAGACTTCCAGCACGTTTCTAGACAATCTTTAGACAGACCATTCAATATATAATCCAACTGATTGAGTGCACTTTTTGATGGCCTATGAAGTATATTTTTGTATTCACTTTTTTTTCCATTTCCGGAAATTGTCAGTATATTTTTAGAAATGGCTCAAAATTGGGTATTATCTCCTATAATGACCAATGAATTATTAGCAAACCTTAGTATATATATATATATAATATGGTTCATTACCCTAACCCTGCCAAATCCAACAGAATCAAACAAATCCAACAGAATCCAATAGAAGCACCGCACTCACGCAAAGGTACATATGGGCTCCGAAAATTTAATTTTGGGAAGAGGGGTTAGGGTTAAGAACACTTAATAAAACAAAAAAAATCTTAATCGCTGAATGTACCTAAAAGTACTACATATACAAAGTTCATTTTTTGGGTATGTTAACACTTATGACCATATAAAAAGATTGCCGATGATTTTTTTCTCATCTCATTTGCATAATAATGGCGGCCATCTTGAATTTTATCGGATATCTTATCCCGGGGTACTCCTGTAAGTACGAAAAAAATATTTCTTTGATTTTTTGAACTAAAAATATGCTTATACACATGAATGTTGGAATAGCATTGCCCTTTTTCAAATTTGTGCATTTTTTTCGACGAAAAATATTTAAAAATCATTGTTTTTAACCAAAAATGAGCATACAAAAATTTGAAAATAAAAAAATGCTATAAAATGTCAAACAAAAACAAATAATATGCAAACAAAGGTTATGCTATCCCTTGTCGAACTGTTTTGTCTAGTTCTATTCAAAATCACAGCTTAATACATGCTTCCGCGTGATTGATCGAAATGACGATTTCGAGAATAACGGCGTTTGAAGTCTAGAAACACTGTTTTTATTTATGTGCAATTTAGGTACAGCATTTACATTTTAACACCTTAATTAAAATTACTATTTGAATTATCACAAATTTTGGCGGTATTTCCATGGCAAAATCTCCTTTATTTTTAAAGTTATGGAATTTATAAGGAATAAAACGTAAATATCACTGGTTGAAAAACAATAAAGATATAATGTAAAAAACAATATTTACGAGAAATGCGTTGAAGTTTCGACTTTGATTTGACGTAACTTTAGAATTTTGTTGCTCCGAATTTTGTGAAATAAAAGTAAAGTAAAACATCAGCTGCTTCTTATAGGCATAATATCTTAATAGCCCCCTTTTATTTTTAGCCACTGCATGGTAGACCATTACCAGTCAGCTGTAGAACGGGGCCCGTTTCAATTGAGGGCGCTCTAAAACGACGGGTGTACGTAACCAAAGTAACGCACACCCGTCAATTTGCGCAATGATTGAATTGTTCGCATTTTACCCCCAATTATCTGCATAAAAAGTAACCATTTATCGAGTTTAGGGCAACGGAGTCCCGTTCCCAAGCCTGTCCTCTATTGAAAAGTGGTTTTTGTTCGTATTCCGGCGGGCGACGGATGATGACTTGATGAATCGCCGTGTAAAAAATGACGGCAGTGCGTCACTTAATAGAGCGCTCTCAATTGAAACGCGGCCCCGTTCTACAGCTGACTGATTACCTAAAATAAAATCCTGAATTAGATGTCCGTTACACTGAACATCCAAGAAACGTATTCCTTAAATTAGTATACGAAATAAAAAGCATTCCTTAAATTATTATAAGAAATAAAAGGCATTGACAGTTTTATTATAACCTTAAAACATTCTATACGTCTTAAATGTATAATTGATTCTTGAACATACAACATGGTTTTAGTTCTTTGTATTACCAAACTCAAAAGGTTCCGAAATGTTGCTCGATGTATGACCTTCGTTACGGTGGAGGCGTTGTACACTGGACGCACATCGCTAGTGTAATCATCAAACAGGTGCCTATGAAGTAAGTTGATCGTCCTGTTTCGGCAAAAGCAAACTGTTGAGAAATGCAATTGAAAAAGGTTGAAAATTATCAAATGTTGTAAAAATCTGCACAGAGGAAACGATAATGTAGAATATTATGTTAACATACACAATATTTTATAAATAGAGAACTCCTTATACGCCGTAGGTGCGTAAAGCCCTTGCAAGCTCTTGCACAAAAAACTCAACTCATTAACGATAGCATTAAGAGATGCAGAGAAACATCTAAATTGTGTACAATTTAAAAGCCCTGACCTTTAAAAGCAGGAATTATTTGCTTTTACATTTTTCCGCATGTGCATCTGATTGAGTTTATTTACCATTTTGAATGATACGGCTAATGGAAAATTGTCCACTTCGAAACGTGAATAATGTATAATCATCGACATTCACTATATTGCTCTGCAATTGCCTATCAATAACATGTTTCTAGAACAAACTAAAATGTTTTATTATCGCGTGGTCTGGTTGTCAAGATAGCTTCATGACACTAGATTAGCCATGTTCAGGAGCGTGTCCAGTGAGGGGGGTTGGGTTGGGAGGCTTTGGGGGTTCATCCCCCACCCCTCTCTCCGGGTCCCCAGAAGAAGACAAAATGAGAGGAGTGAGGGTGAGAGAGGGGGATATACGCAAGAGAGTGTTGATTGTAATAAGTTTGTTCGAATTGATTCCCTTGCCACATTGAACACGTTCTTTAACACTTTACTTCGCAAAATAATAACAAGATTTAGCCTATGAAAAGGTGTTTCCTCCTATGGGTGGTACCACTTTGACATGTTAGATAAGAAGATACAATCTGAGATACTACAGTAACCAACCAAATTAATTTTAGTAGTAGTGTCTCTCATTCTATATCTCCCACTCTCTCTGTCTACCTTGTCAGTGTTTTATAACAAACTGTTAATAATAGACAGGCTAAAACTCATCAGCTCCCCCCTCCCCCCGAACCCCCCGTCAACGGCATTCCTCTATGAGTTTTTGAGGTCTGAAATGGCTTGGAACGCCCTCCAAATTTTCTAAATTGGACCCAGAAACAAAAGGCATAAAATATATCTCAATCATCGCAAAACTAATATTAATTATCATTTCATTCTCGCGCATTTTCTAATACGGTACCATTTAACTTTAATTTCTCACCCCCCCCCACCCCCCCCCCCACCCCCCCCCCCCCCCCCCCCGCACACCACCAATATGAACAAAACCTGGCCACTGAGACTAAGCTGGGTTCGCCACTGTCTGATCTCATGAGTTTTTGAACCAAAAGTGTAACGCTTGCTTGTTAGACATAGACCCCTCTACTATGATATCGCCTCTATATGCCTGTCTTACTGATAAAACTGACACATCCTAATTTTCTTTATGGTTAGCGGGCCTTACGGTGTTTAGGAATAGCGGTGGCACGGGCGAATTGGCCCCAGTGGTCCTTATGATTCTGGTTTCCATGTTTAGCATGTTTAGTGTTCCTTATTACACACCATGACTTTACGCTCTTGCTTAAACAACGAATGCTGATGTACTTACCGTGACATGATATCGCCAGAAAAGTGAACGTGATTGTGAGAGTTGTACTCCAATTATGATTCATGTTCATATTCGAAGATTAATTCTGTGAAGGCACACATTAAATGAGTTAGGTGAAGTCAATATCTTGAATATTTTTTATGATCGATCTCAATCCCAATTAACTTGTCATTCCGAATATCTGAAAATCATACATTCAAAAGTGGTACCAATGCAATGGAACCAAAAGTTTGAAATATATCTTCTCGATCTTCATATAAACATTTATTTTTAGAATTAAAAATTGGTGATATAGCTTGATCTTTCTATACAAATGTATAAAGAGAAAATGAGACATTACAAATATTCGTAATTTCCAGATTGGACACATCCAGCAAGTCCTTTATCATCACATATTTCAAGATCATCAACGGATCACTGTCCGGGTGATGAAGTGTCAACGTTTCAAAAGAAACGTAACGGTGAAATGGCGAAAAACGCGGTCAGTTTACAAAACTAGCCACAGTTTGCGTATTCGTCAGTCGATTACTTTCATCTTTTGGGAGGATAAACTAGATTAACACCGCTTTAAACTGACAAAAAAAATCATGGTTCAATGCACGCATCAAGTCAAATGCCCGTTTCAAATCGTGCACAATGTTTGTGACTCACCCTGTATAGGGGTGTACGAACATATTGCGTTATGGCAGCTCGTAGACTTGTAGACTTATATTGATAAACAAGCCGTTTTACTATAAAAAGTTGTCTTAAATTTTTGGCCTTTTTGTTTCATCTTCCATGTCGTCGTTATCACAGTCAATGATACAGTTAAGCCCACAATTATTCATACCCCAAGAAAAATATGCGTTTTTTGCGTTTTTCTCATATCTATACCAGCTGGAGTGGTGGAACTTTCGCTTTACACTAAAGACAATTAGTTTGCAAGTACAAATCAATATATTTGGGCTCAACATTTTTTGCATAACAATAGAATTGAACAAGAGTTGTGTTTTTATGCCTGTCCAAAATTATTCATACCCCATACCAAGTCTCAGGATTGAGGCCACTTTTTGTGATAATACACATGTTTTTGACATTCCAAACATTCTTTATATTGTGTGATAGGATTGCGTGTAAAGCGAAAGTATCACCACTCCAGCTGGTATATGAGGTCATTGGGATGTGCCGCCAAATAGGGTGCCATTTATCATCCATCTGGTAAATGAATGACCCCTTGTCATAGGAATGACATTTTTAGTAAATTTATGGATTTAAAATCCTTAAATTTGCTGTTCTTTATAGACATTTTAGCAAAATCTGTCAAATATGTACTAGGTAAATTATAGTTATCTGGTAGATATATGGGTCCATTTTCCCCCGAAAATTGGTAAATGTTTCGGCTATCCAGGCGCTTTGATGTTGGCTAATGCAAAATCATTAATCTATACCAAACATCTGAGATATGGCCATGTGTTTTGAACTGGCGTTGCATTTTTGGTGACGTGTCATCCATCTCTCTCTGTTAACTCAACAACTAAATGTGGTAGACCTATGGTTGAGGTGTCATCTGAAAGCCTATTTATCTATATAGATACATTGTGTGAATAAATCAGGTATTTCTATAACTGTTTGGCTGAGATATGATTGATTATATTGTGAAAGTCAGGGGGTGGCGGTGGCGGTGGCGGCGGGGCGGTGGAGGTGGCGCTGTGTACAATCTCTATGGGGAATATAGAAAATGTTCCCAATTCTACGTTCAATTTACAATAACTCCTCATCCCTGTGTGGAAAAAAAATGATTTTGCTCTCATTTTATAGATTATTTTATATTCTATAAGATTCTATTTCAACAAACGTAACAACTATTATGTAACAATTGTAGTCATGAATCGACTGCATTGTCCTTGGCTTTCTCCCTATTCACTAAACAGTGAACTTGACCTAATTCATCGGTTTTACATACATGTACATGACTGTAACAAAAAAGTATTCAATCGATGATAGCAAAATTATACATTTTGGAAAGCTCTCGAATAGAGGAATTCAAAAATGGCGTTTAAATCAGGATAGGGTGCATACCACAAATAATATACTTGTAAATTCTAATAAATATGAAATTTAAACGTTTGTGCTCATTTACTTCCCGATATAGTATATTTCAACAAGTTATCATTGACAACCGTTTATGTTCAGATGGGTAATTGCAATATGCGCAGTAAAATTATGATTGGGATCGGTTTAAAATTATATTGAGCTTTAATCAAAATATGAACAAAATCAATATTTTTGAACGTTCTTAATCACAACATGTTACCATTATGTCCTATCTAAATTCCAATAGCATATTTAGATTCCTTGTGAAATTACCGCTCAGAAAATGTATACTTTTTATGGGATAAAACAAGGAAATATTGCGATATGCTAATTCGAATCTCAGATGGTGTAACATGTACAAATCTGGACATGCAACGGTAAGGGTGGCGAGCTCAAAACACATGGCCATACATGAACTGAGCAAGTTTCTTTTCCGTAGAGATCACCTGGACGCCCTAGGTCACTGTCCTTTGCGTTTTAGCGCAATCGGCGAATATTCTACCCCAGCCCCCCCCCCCCCTCCTCCTTAGGAGGTAGAGGGCTAGGCGATGTGCTTAAAGTCAACGTTGAACGCGTGTTTAGCTTAATACCACGTTAAAATACATGAAGTTTACGCAATTTGAGAAATTTAAGTAAGCTATACGTGCATGATGTTTAAAAATATTCATTAAGATGAGACAGGAAAAAGTATTTAACGAGATACTTTTAATTAAGAATAAATGATAGGATGATAAAACATAACATCACTTACCTACGACAACAGGAGAGTGGATACAGAGTCAGTGAGGTAGCACACAATTAATGTCGTCGAGATCAACGCATCAACGACCAAGCTCTACTGAGAATATATTATGGTCCCCTGAACTTTACTCCAGACATAATCGAAGGTAAACCAACCAGGAATGAAAAGCATTTTAATTATTAATGGCAGCACATAATGAATTCATAGCCATGAGAGCAGTTTTCATTTAAGTAGGCACTTAATAAATCTTTTCATGATCTTTTATTAATATTAACATTCTGTTATTACCCACGAAACACATTTCTAGCTCTTATGGGGATATTGAATGCACGCACTATTAATCTTAATGCACCGAGGACGGATTTTTGTTAAGCTGATTTTTACCAATAATGATATTTAAATGTTAATGATTTATTTTATTATGATGATGGTTACTACGGCGTGGGGTACAAAGCCCCCCGGCAAGCACAACATTGTCCATCATATGTTAGAAAAGTAAATATCAAGCCTTAATCACGTAATTATATTGAACAAAACATTATACCTAATCATAAAAAAACACAAATAAAAACCGCCATCTCTCAACATGCCATTTTTACAAATTCGCGGTGATTTAAAGCTGATTTCAATGACGTCACGGTTCTTGGTGCTCACATTTTCGCAAGTGCATTGTATAACTATGACTTCATTGAAATCGGGGCTTATTTAAACACTGCATGTATGAGAGATGGCAGTGTTTATTTGTTTTTATAATAATCATTTGTGATAATAAGCATTCCCTCGCGTACTATGCGACATAATACATGACCGAGAGAGCATCGTGTGCCTGTAGTTTTGGAATTCAGTGCGTCGCAGACTGCGTTAACCATTTGGATGAATGAACGTGGCGAGCTCTTGTATCACAACGCTTTGATCGAAAATTATTTGTTTTGATAGTACTAGTTGCCCTAGCCTTAGTCAGCTCATCCCTCGCCCCAGTCAGCTCATCCCTCGCCCCAGTCAGCCCAGGTTCCACACCATTTACCCCCAAAACAATCGCAAACCTGAATCATAATTTTCGAAACTGCTACATTTTCCGGGAATTTTTCTATCAATTCCGTGTACACTTCAATTGTAATTCAGTCTCTACCTAATCAGACGACAAGCAGCGTCTACATAGTGCCCACAGCAATATCAAGACATGAGGACAAGACGGTTACAATTCTGATGACGTGGCTTCCGATCCGCTTCCGTGGAATGTATATCTCAGTTATTTTCATTCGGGTTACTGATTCTATATTAGCTAACATTCAAGCACTTGGTTTGGGACTGTTTGTGTAAGGAGTATAAACACCCTCAGCTGCTCAACCTTTCAAAACGGCTCGGTTCTTTCGTCAATCACCTATATTTCATACATTTCGTGATACCTTTAAATGATGTTGCATGTTATATAATATACTACTGGTGTGTTCTTTCTGATGAAACCAAATGAGTAGCAATCTCGCATTTTCAGTACTAATCCAATTGGTCGACAATGTGGAGAGTTCTCAATCAATGTACAAAATCACCACTATTTTGTGCAAAAAAACCCAGGAGCATCAGTCTTAGGGAGCAGTTCCATTTGTACGCGATAAAAATTGCGAGAATGTTCCGGGCCCCGATGAGTTTTTTATCAGGCCCCGATGAGTTTTTTAGCGCGTACAGTTGCGAGTAGCAAAGTATTATTTATCGAGTAGCGTATTACCGCTTGTTTAAATATAACGAAAGATAAGTGGTCGGTATGTAAATAGAGCTTCGGGTTATTTATTCTAGTTGTAAGGTATAAATTCAGCATTTCATGTTTTTAGAGATAATGTTATTGATTATGGATGTTTCGTAAATTGTATTATCCTCGTGTATTTGCTTAACAATGTCCCGCTCTATTTGCTAAACATACCCCAGGGTATGGCAGAGGCCTCGTATCGGGCCCCGATGTCTATTTTATCGGGGCCTGATGACTATTTTATTGCGTATCAACTTGAAAAACATCGGGTCCAAAACATATCAGGCCCCGATACAGTCGCGATATCGCGTATAAATGGAACTGTTCCCTTAGGTCTTAGTGTAATCGCAAATGTTACCTTCGTTGTACAAACACAGTTCTGGAAATGCTACAATGTACTAGTAAGTAAGTCCCCACCCCTAGGAAAGCAACACGCAGTAAATACAATTTCAGTAAACAGTCTTTCCAATTATAGGTATATCCTTGGTGTAAGACATTCATAATTCATAAGTTAGACTAGTCTCAAGACCCCATTACTGGATAAAGCTGTATAATCCTTTAATCCGTCAATAGAGGATTTTGTGCTAGGTAAATGATGTGCTGTCTTACATCAATGATAAACCAAATTCTGTTAAGACCTTCCCGAATTCATCAACATTATTGAATACTATTCTTGATTGGCACCTTAATTTCACACCTGGTCAACATATTGTTTGTGCATGTTGTTTAGGCAATATTTGTTAAAATGATCAGCCATATTACACATTTATTCACGTTTAAGTACTAATTTATTACATATTTGCAGTGAGTTTCCTAGGAATCACTGTATTTATAACTATGTAATAATGTCCATATTAACGTACATTTTTACCTGATTTAATAGTATTTCTGAATTGTTAATTTGCAACATATCATTTTATAAGAAAATGTAAAGTAAACACCTTATTTCTCATATAAAAGATGAGAACAATGCATACGCTTGCAATGCAAAGTAAGATCAGACATGTTCAAATATATAAATGTAATGTAAATTAACTATATATATTGCGGTGTATTCCGTATAGAGGGCGCTATAGCTTATATGTATATATTACAACTGTTCCTAAATATAATCATTGCTCGGACTGCTCGATCGCAGATTGGCACAAATCATATATATTTCAACATTGACCTCTGTCGTGCAATGTAGGTATATAGTACCCGATGAAAAATCAGGTAAATACATAATGGTATGAGGTCCTTAAACGTTAAATATACGTTGCCTATATACAAGTAATTGTAGATGTTCATTAAATAATTTAAATCATCTCGTATTTTACATATTTACAACTGCGCATAATCACTACATGATTAATTATTTTCATTTAGAGAATCAAGTACTACCTCTCCGGTAAATGACTTGTAAATGACCCAGTTACGTCATTAAGTCTCGTTACAGATACATAGACTATAGTTCAATCAGTTCCAAATTGGCGAGAAATATTCGGTTTATCTATCCGCTCGCAAAAGTAATCCAAGCGTATAAGCGGGATTTTGCCATACGCAAGCGCCACGCATACAATGAAACTGCGACATTGCGCGCCATATTGCGCCATGCGAGAGAATTTGGAAATGACTGACCTATAGTCGTGTTATTAAGTCTACCATTCCTCATCAAATTCCCGCAAAGCATCGTTGTAATCATCGATACTGCCCACGATTATTTGAGTTGTAAGCAATATAGTGCACACTGTAGCGAATAAGCTGAATAGGTATAATAGCACTCGGTCAACAACAATTGAAACGCGCCTCCACTGTGTGTGCTCTTCACTCTCTGCGTTTTTGCTTTCTATGTCTGCTTTGAGGTAATCGAGGGTAGATTCGATGGCGCTAATTTGTTTCCCTGAATTCGATTTAGCCTGAGATTCAGACACTGTCCTGTTAGCTATCATTCCATTTGAAGATACCTCAACATTCTCGAAGCCAGGTTTAATATCGATTCCCTCGTTACCATGGTTACTCCACACTGCTGCCGATGACCCGGATGTGATCTGGTTCGTCTGTGGTCCGTCTGAGACCGATAAGAATATTATTCGAGGAATGAAGTTCAAAAAGACTTTTCTAACCCATGGAGGAACCGGTTGTGAGACAGCACTTAAGTGTATGACAAGTACTGTAGCAATAACCGATATACATACCATGACGATCATACACATGAAGTAGGTACCTGTAATATGGTCAAATTACATGATAACAATCGTGTTAATAATTTGAAGTTAAACTTCAGTTATGCTTTCGATCCCAACAAGATAACGAAATATTTGGACCTTTTAGGGTGTTCCTACACCTCGATTTAGAGAACTTGACATTGCAGAAATGTGACATTAGAATCGGGTCATAGACGCTGGATAATTTGTAACGGCCCTCGTCTTTGTAGAGTGATGGCTTCTCTATATACCTGATGTAAATTGCTTCTTAACCCCCCTTTCGAAGGTAGTTATCACGGCGTGATGTCCAGTCTAGAAGTCTTGATGTGTATATGTTCGGAAACCTTAGACGAGGTGGAACTAGAACGCATGTGCTCAAGGAAAACCGAATGTTCATTAAAGTCCAATTATTAATATTAATTTACCAATCACTGCTCAGGGAACAGCACAGATACAGATGGCGCTATACACTAACAATATCATAACACTTACACAATCGGCCAAGTGCACCAATGACGGATAGCTGAAGAATAGCGCTCCCTCGCTAGTAACTGAGGCGTAACCCAAAATTTTGAGAGCGCCAATGCGGGGTAAGCTACTAGGCTAGTAACTAGCGGGTAATTTACGCTAAATGTTATACCTGACCTGACCCAAGAGTAAGTTGGGGCATAACGTTTTATGCCACAAGTCAGTCGATTCTAGCTTGAGTAGCGTAAATTTGTTGTGAATATTGGAGGGGATGATTCGCTGATGCTGAAGGACCAATGTCGCTTGCATGCCCAGGGGTGTCCATTTGAAGTGAAATGTGACCCCTCATAAGCTAAAAGATTTTATATTTTTGAAAATCCATTTATGCAATTTGGTGATATTTTTAGTCAAAATTAAGATCAACTCCTTTGCCCATTCAAACACTAATCGCACCGACTTTGGGTCATATTTTGACCAAAATGTACTAATTGTCCAAAGATCTTAAATAATGACTAAATAAATAAACAAACTTATTATTGTTTTTATTAATTAAAAACTGATAAAGCCAAGTTCAACATTATTGTGAGTGGAAGGGTAGAACTAGAAGAACGAAAGGAACAAAAGGATATCGTGCCGTGCGTGGTCTGGGGTTCGAACCGGGGTTCTGCGATTAACAATCGAAGGACAAGGTATCCACGCCACGGAAGTATTTGTGTTATGAGATGTGTTATAACTGTATATAATGGTTTCCATCGGGTGATTGTGTTTGTTATTAAAATTGTGCTTTTTTGGTGCAATGTTTGTATGTGCCCCTTGCCCAAAATATGTTTGTAATGTCATGATAGTCCTTACTTTTGAAAAAGCGGTAAACAATCTTCGAAATTTTTGGCCATAAAATGGCATCATTTTTTTCCGGATCGCAGGCCGACTCCTCGTGATTCTTGATTGACACTCACCTATGACCTAGCGAGTGACGACACGTTTTTAATATTACAGAGGACCATTCACGTCAGAATTTTACAGTAAACTATAGGTTAACACTAGGCATATGCGCCCATTAATTTTGTAAGGGGACGATGCTGATTAATGTGGATATTTACCTCGCTAGTTGCTATTCTGGTGTTACTCGTCAGTTATGCTCTAAGAATTACATCGTTAGTAAGTGATGCTACAGTTAGAGCATAACTACTAGGGAGGTAGCTTACCTCCCTATTAAGTAACCCGTCATTGGTGCACTCGGCCGATGCTCTGTATCTGGTGAATCATGTGAATATTTAGCAGGAAAACCAGAACAAGTGTACTTTAGGTCCCAGATATTGGTAAAATCGTTCTTTCAATACTGGAATAAGTCGATACTGAAACACCAAATTGTGTTCGAGTGATACTGGAAGTATCGGGCGATACTGAAACACCTACTGTGTACCAGTATCGGACAATACTGGGTTTTCCAGTAAAGGAAATACTAGTACAGTTCAGACTTTAAGTACACTTTTTCAGAAAAAACCTTTAGATCCATTTCAAATTTAGAAATAAGCACACCGACAATTTTTTTTATAAATCGACTTACCAATAACTGGTGAATCATCGGAAGTTGGAGGCATGTTTTCGGCAATAATCTGCTGAAAAACCACCAATGCCAATAAGTTAGTGATAGACAACGTCAGTTTCTCTCCACAATCAGGTGGTAGATAAAACACCAGTAGAGATAGCGCGGATAGAAGCACACAAGGCGTAATAATGTAGTAAACGTAATATTCATGATGACGTTTGAAGATAAACCTGTAGTGAACCTCGGGATACGGCTCCGGGCAACACAAATATTGAACCACATTTCGTTTGGTTCGCACGGCAACCATATCCCAGACACCATTTGAAAGATATCTGCAAACACAACGTTTAATTTGAAAATGATTTATCAGTTTGATATACACCACAAGATGTTTTTATGTTCCCTAATTTAAAATCAGTATTCGGTATCAAAAATCTAAGAGATATACACCAATGAGCAAGTTTCTTGGAATTTGACACTTCATTCATAATCAGTTTAGTGCTATTGATAATTCCTAAGTTATGATGTTATAAATAACCAGACCAAACAACGAACAATTGCAAATCCATCCATTAAATTTCTTTGATTTGGATAAACTGTAATCAAAGTGATTACAAACCTCTGGGAACTGGATCACGCATCTTTAGATATTTCATACCACAGACTTTACGTGGCGATCATTTCGATCTGGGTTCAGTACTCAATGTAAAGATGAGTTGTGATACATATTGTCAATTTGTATAGATGAGGTGACATTTGTTGACATTTAGGACGCCCTCTGTTGGTTTGAGACAAAGCACACCGGGCAAGATTGTGTCACAGCAAATTGTTATCAAAACTGTCTTTAAACTTGCTTAGGAATGCTATAAGCTATCGCATTTCACAAAAAAACTAAAACTAAATGAGTTTTACAATTTATTAGAAAGAAATTTCATGTTGTCTTCATTAACTTTACTGTATATTCTGCCTTGAGGGAAACAACAGAGGGTGTCCCATTTGTAAATACATGACATCATAGGTCACCTCATCTATAGTACATACCAACAAAAGATTAAATCTAAATCAACATAGAAATGTTTAATACATTATAACACTGTGCTATTGCTTATACTACCTTATGGTCGAAGCATCCAAACTATCTTCAGCCTGAAGGTCAATTTCAAATCCGGTATGAGCCCAGGATACAAATATCATATCACAAACTTGAAAATCAAATGGAAACCACTTGACCCTAATCAAGCATGGCGAAGAAAACACGGTAGGAACAAACCATATAATAGTACCATCCGGATAAACTTGAGCAACCGTGTTTGGTTTAAAACGTTCAAATGAGACATCAGCGCTGAAACATAAAATGACGGAGTAGTCAGATGTCAGAAGAATGCTTTTAATTCTACAAATTGGTTTTTAAGAATTCCAAAATGATATGTCAATGAATAGTTTAATTACTTGTCCTCCAACGTGATATCTGGTGTCCAAACCTTTGTAATCGGTACTTGCAGTCGTTTTATTCCATCAAAGTCTTCCGGATTCCAAGTGAGAAATTCATCATACCAGGTCTATTAAAACAAAATGAAGACATCAGGTAATGAGTATCGGACCGAACGAACCATGGTGACAGACTTGTTAGACGACTGTTTTCTATGGTGAAGTCGAAATATATTAAAGACGCATTCGAATATCAATTCGTATAATTCAGTAGAAGAAAATGCGAAATCAAGTCCGTTATTTTCAGAAGTCAGTTTCTGATGGGTAGACTTTTTTTTTTATTGAAGATCAGAAAATAGTAATGATGATGTTTTGGTTTATTATCAACATAACCTGTTAGTAGTGAATATGCTCTCTAATCAAAAACTATTGTTCATATGTAAAAATGTTAATTTTATATTTCCAAGACAATTCTCTTCAATTTGACACGTTAGGATTAACTTAATATTAAAACCAAAGCAAATGTTGTTTTCTCATTTTAGGTTCTTCTACACGCAGCCTCGGTGTATGTAGCAAAGGGCGGATTATTGATTGTAACCGTAAGTAATATATGTTGTGTTTAGAACCAAAGCTCGAAAATTAAAACTGCACTTTGGTTAAGTCCTTTCAGTGTAGCGTTCTCAATTGTTGACCGATCTTCATAAGCAATATCTCTAATTAAAGAAAGACACTTTTCTACACATTTAGAAATTACTATTTTACGTAGGATAGTTGTGAAGTTAAGAGCATAGTTATTACCGGTAAGTTACTTCTTTGAGGACTTTACAGTGATGTGTTATCATTTACCATGTTTATTGACGATTTTACTAATATGTCATTTATGAATTATCTAACATTCATTTAAGTCTCACCATTTTTAGCCGGCATGTCATCGTGTACGTTTGTAGACGTGTATCCTAGAGGTGAAATGCAATCAGTTTGACAAGTATCATATTTTGTTAGTCGATATGTTTCTTTCCTCATTTTGTTTCAAACTAAATGCTACAAGTAATGATCGGTCACTATTTTTGGATCATACATTGGATTTAAGATCATATATATATATAAAGGCACACCCACTCATGTGGTATACAGAAGCGCCCTCATTGTTCTCAAAGAAACGTGTGTTTTATGTTTTTTTATCATGCTTTCCTATGTTATAGCCAATAGCCAGAAAGAAAGAGTCGTTTCCCAAATATGTCAAAATCTTGCCAGTTTTTTTAGTATTATTGAACAATACCCACAGACTTCCAGCACGTTTCTGGACACTCTTCAGAGATATCTAATCCAACTGATGGAGTGCAGCTTTTGATGGCTTATGTATATTTTTGTATTTACTCTTTTTTCATTTCCGGAAATTATCAGTATTTTTAAAAATGGGTCAAATTCGGGTATTATCTCCTATAATGACCAATGGATTATAAGCAAACCTTAGTATATGATATGGTTGGTTTATTACCCTAACCCTGTCAAGTCTAACAGAATCCAACAAATCCAACAGAATCCAATAGAAACACCACCTATGCACACCTACTCCCCATCAGTCATTGCGCAATCACGCAAAGATACATATGGGTGGTTAGGGTTAAGATCACTTAATAAAACAAAAACAACAAATCGCTGAATGTACCTAAATGAGATTCAAGTCCTTTATCTGCAATCCCATGATTTAAAAGGTGATGGTCTACCATAAAAAAAAGTTTTTTAAATTTTAAGTCCTACAAAGTCCATTTTTTTGGTGGTATTTTCATGGCAAAATTTCCTTTATTTTTAAAGTTATGAAATTTATAAGGAATAAAACGTAAATATCACTGGTTGAAACACAATAAAGATGTCAAAACAAAATATTTACCAGAAATGCGTTGGAGTTTCGACTTTGATTTGACGTAACTTTAGAACCGCTGCTCTAAATTTTGTGAAATAAAAAGTAAAAAGTAAAACATCAGCTGCTTCTTATAGGCATAATATCTTAATACCCCCTTTTTATTTTTAGCCACTGCATGGTAGACCATAACCTACATCAAAATCCTGAATTAGATGTCCGTTACACTGAACATCCAAGAAACGTATTCCTTAATTTATAAGGAATAATAGGCATTGACAGTTTTATTATAACCGTAAAACATTATACGTCTCAAATGTATAATTAATTCTTGAACATACAAAGGTACAAAGAACAAGGTTTTAGTTTTTTGTATTACCAGACTCAAAAGGTTCCGAAATAATGCTCGATGTATGACCTTCGTTACGGTGGAGGCGTTGTACACTGGACGCACATCGCTAGTATAATCATCAAACAGGTGCCAATGAAGTAAGTTGATGGTCCTGTTTCGGCAAAAGCAAACTGTTGAGAAATGCAATTGAAAAATGTAAAGTTCTTAAAGTTTTAAAGTATGTAAAGCTCTTGCACAAAAATGCATTAAACTTAATTTAAGTGGTCAGTGGTTCTTTTAGTACTGACATGATGTAAACTTCCATTTAAACACTTGTTACACACAAGGGGTAAAATCAAGAGAGGCCAATATAAAAGGTACTAATTGTAATAGAAGTCTAAAGTTTGAATGTTTAAGAATGAGAATAAAGGCATATTGTTTGTGATACCCGTGTCAAGGCATTCTGACATAAAATACGTTAGTATTTGTATGCGTAGAGCAACCTTTATTCCAAACTAGAAACCTTAATTGATCATTTTAGTTGAGGCTAAATATGTAAAATTAGGTACAGAACATCGTGTAGTTATCGATAGCATTACAAAATATAGAGAAACATATAGCATGTGTTCAATTTAAAAGCTTTGACCTTTAAAAGCACTTTTTAACTTTTACATTTTGCAGAATGTGAATCTTATTAAGTGGATCGGCCATGCGTGTATGATCGGCTAATGGAACGTTTTCCACGTCGTAACATGAATGTACAATCATCGACATTCACTATATTGCTCTGCAATTGCCTATACATTACATTTTTCTAGAACAAATGTTATTATCGGGTGGTTTGGTTGTCATAGCGTTTTCTTCATAAAACTAGTAGATTAGCTATGTTTAGGGGCATGTCCGGCGAGGGAGAGGGGGTGGATTTGGGGCTCAGCCCCCCCCCCCCCCCCCCTCCGGGTCCCCAGAGAGGAAGATAAAATGAGAGGAGTGACGGTGAACCCATACGCCTAAGAGAGTGTTGATTATAAGAAGTTTGTACAAATAAATTCCCTTGCAACATTGAACACGTTCTTTAACACTTTGCTTACGCAAAACAATAACATGATTTAGCCTATGAAAAGGTGTTTCTTATGGTGGTACCACTTTGACATGTTAGCTAAGAAGATACAATCCGCGATACTATAGTAACCACAATAATAATTTGAGTAGTGTCTCTCATTCTATATCTCCTACCATTTTTTTACAGCAAGGAGTTTTCTTGGTCATTCAGACAGGCTAAAACTCAACCGCTCCGCCCCTGAACCCCCCGTCAACGGAATTCCCCTACCCCCCAAAAAAAAAAATCTGAAAGAAATCCTGAAATGTAAAGGAAAATATGAGTTTATGAGGTCTGAAATGGCTTGGAAACGCCCTCCAAATTTTCTAAATCGGACCCAGAAACAGAAGGCACAAAATATATCTCAATCATCGCAAAACTAATATTAATTATCATTTCATTCTCGCGCATTTTCTACTACGGTATCATTTACCTTTAAATGGATCATTTACACCATATGAAAAAACCTGGCTACGCCACTGAGACTAAGCTGGGTTCGCCACTGTCTGATCTGTTTTTGAACCAAAGTGTGACGCTTGCATGTTAGACATAGACCCCCCTACTATAGTGGTGGATTCGATAACGCCTCTATATGCCTGTCTTATTATAAAACTGACACATGTTCCTTATACATGATCCTAATTTCTTTATTGTTAGCGGGCCTTACGGTGTTTAGGAATAGCGGTGGCACGGGCAAATTGGCCCCAGTGGTCCTTATGATTACTGGTTCCCATGTTTAGCATGTTTAGTGTTCCTATTACACACCATGACTTTACGCTCTTGCTTAAACAACGAATGCTGATGTACTTACCGTGACATGATATTGCCAGAAAAGTGAACGTGATTGTGAGAATTGTACTCCAATTATGATTCATGTTCTATCCAAAGATAATTCCTGTGAAGGCAGACATTAAATGAGATAGGTGAAGTCAATATCTTGAATATTTTTTAAGGTATCTCAATCCCAATTAACTTGTCATTCCGAATATCTGAAAATCATACCTTCAAAGTGGTACAAATGCAATGGAACCAAAGTTTGAAATATTATGTGCTCGATATTACCTTCATACAAACATTCATTTTTATAATTAAAAATTGGTGATATAGCTTGATCTTTCAATACAAATGTATAAAGAGAAAATAAGACATTACAAATAGTCGTAATTTCAAGATTGGAAACATCCAGCAGTGACCCAACTCCTTAGGGATGAGTCGACTAGCTTACAATACACACTTGAGTTTGTAAAGCACTATTTTACGAGTATCACTAAAACAATCAAGGAATCCCGAGTTGTCGTCGATTGCACTCAGTTATTTGAATTTGATGATAGGGTTTGTTCATTGTGTTTGATGAAATGCCTTGATTCTGTATTTTCCAATACTACAAATGTGTCATCATAACCACAGAGTCATACCTTGATCATCTCCTTGTTCAAGGCCAGTTATACACAGATTGACCGCCATTTAACGTATTCTAGAGCCGTCCTCTATCATCACATACAGTATTTCAAGATCATCAACGGATCACTTGTCTGCTGATGAAGTGTCAACGTTTCAAAAGAAACGTAACGGTTTTTCTATTTAAATTCCGATTTTCCCATTCTAATTGCACCGTCACTATCATACTATAGGGGTGTACGACCACATTGCGTTATGGCAGCTCGTAGACTTGTATACTTGTATTGATAAACCAGCCGTTTTACTATAAAAGTTTTCTTTAAACTTTCGCCTTTTTGTTTCATCTTCCATGTCGTTTTCAGCACAGTCAATAATGTATTGTACCGGGGGGGGGGGGTGGGGGGGGGAGGGTATGAGGTCATGGGGATGGGGATGTGCCGCCATCCATCTGGTAAATGAATGACCCCTTGTCATAGGAATTACATTTTAGTACATTTATGGATTGAAAATCCTTAAATTTGCTGTTCTTCATAGACATTTAGCACATCTGTCCATATGTACCAGGAAAATTATAGGTATCTGGTAGATATATGGGTCCATTTCCCCCCGAAATTGGTAAATGTTTAGGCTGACCAGGCGCTTTGATGTTGGCTAATGCAAAATCAATAATCTACACCCAAAATCTGAGATATGGCCACCTGCTTCAAACTCACCACCCAAAAGGGTGGTGGCGTTGCATTATTGGTGACGAATAATCCATCTCTCTCTATTAACTAAACAACTAAATGTGGCAGGGCTATAATGGTTGAGGTGTCATGTGAAAGCATATTTTTCTAGATACATTGTGTGAATAAATCAGGTATTCTATAACCGTTAGGCTGAGATATGATTGATTATATTGTGAAGGTCAGGGGGGGGGGGGGGGGTGGGGGGGGGGGGGGGTGGCGACGGCGTTGGCGGTGGCGCTGTGTACAATCTCTATGGGGAATATAGACAATGTTCCCACTAAATGTCCCAATTCTACGTTCAATTACAATAACTCCTCATCCCTGTGAGGTACAAACATGATTTGCTCTCATGTTATAGATTATTTTATATTCTATACGATTCTGTTTGAACAAACGTAACAACTATTAAGTAACAATTGTAATCATGAATCGATTGCA
>CM069444.1:63108841-63193575 GCA_035610835.1 Ophiura sarsii
TACTTTTTATGGGGTAGAACAAGGAGTTATTGCGATATGCTAATTCGAATCTCAGATGGTGTTTGGACATGCAACGGAAAGGGTGGCGAGTTCATAACACATGGCCATATACATTAACTGAGCAAGTTTCTTCTCCGTAGATATCACCTGGACGCCCTAGGTCACTGTCCTTTGCGTTTTAGCGCAATCGGCGAATATTCTCACCCCAGACCCATATAAATTATAGGATGATAAAACATAACATCACTTACCTACGACAACAGGAGTGTGGATACACAGTCAGTGAGGTAGCACACAATTAATGTCGTCGTCGAGATCAACGCATCAACGACCAAGCTCGACTCAGAATAAATTATGGTCCTCTGAACTTTACTCCAGACATAATCAAAGGTAAACCAACCAGGAATGATAAGCATTTTAATTATTAATGGCAGCACTTAATGAATTAATAGCCATGATAGCAGTTTGCGTTTAAGTAGGCACTTAATAAATCATTTCATGATCTATTATTAATACTAACATTATGTTATTACCCACGAAACACATTTCTACCTCTTATGGGGATATTGAATACACGCACTATTAATCTTAATGCACCGAGGACGGATTTTTAAAGCTGATTTCTACCAATATTTATATTTAAATGTTAATCATTTTTTATGATGATGATAATTACTACGGCGTAGGGTACAAAGCCCCCTTAAAGAAGGTGTCTGGCAAGCACAACATTGTCCATCATATGTTAGAAAAGTAAATATCAAGCCTTAATCGCGTAATTATATTGAACAAAACATTATAATCATTTTTTAAAAACTGCCATCTCTCAACATGCCATTTTTACAAATTCGCGGTGATTTAAAACGGATTTCAATGACGTCACGGTTCTTGGTGCTCAAATTTGCGCAAGTGCATTGTATAACTATGACTTCATTAAAATGGGAGCTTTTTAAAAACTACATGTATGAGAGATGGCAGTGTTTATTCGTTTTTAATAATAATCATTTGTAATAATAATCATTCCATCGCGTACTATGTGACATATATATATGACCAAGAGAGCACCGTGTGCCTGTAGTTTTGAAATGCAGTGCGTCGCAAGACTGCATTCAACATTTGGATGAATGAACGTGGCGAGCTCTTGGATCACAACGCTTTGATCGACAATTGTTTGTTTTGATAGTACTAGTTGCCCTAGCCCTATTCAGCTCATCCCTCACCCCAGTCAACTCAGGTTCCACACCATTTACCCCCCCCCCCCACCCAAAAAAACCACTCGCTAACCTAAGTGTTATCATAATTTTCGAAACCGCTACATTTTTCGGGAATTTTTCTATCAATTCCGTGTACACTTCAATTTTAATTCAGTCTCTACCTATCAGACGACAAACAGCGTTTACAGCGCCCACAGCAATATCAAGACATGAGGACCAGAAAGTTCAAGTTCTGATGATGTGGCTTCCGATCCGCTTCCGTGGAATGTACATCTCTGTTATTTTTATTCTGGTTACTGATTGTACATTAGCTAACATTCAAGTACTTGGTTTGGGACTGTTTGTGTAAGGAGTATAAACACCCTCAGCTGCTCAACCTTTCAAAACGGCTCGGTTCTTTCGTCAATCACCTATATTTCATACACTTCGTGATCCCTTTAAATTATGTTGCATGTTATATACTATACTACTGGTGTGTTCTTTCCGATGAAACCAAATGAGTAGCAATCTCTACTAATCCAATTGGTCGACAATGTGGAGAGTTCTCAATTAATGTACAAAATCACCACTATTTTGTGCAAAAAAAACCCCAGTAGCATCAGTCTTACTGTAATCGCAAATGTTACCTTCGTTGAACAAACACAGTTCTGGAAATGCTACAATATCAGTACCCCCCCCCCCCCCCCCCCCCCCCCCCCCCCTAGGAAAGAAACACGCAGGAAATACAATTTCAGTGAACAGTCTTTCCAATTATGGGTATGGCCATGTGTTTTGAACTCGCCACCCTTACCATTGCATGTCCGGATTTTTACATTTTACACCATCTGAGATTCGAATTAGCATATCGCAATAACTGCTTGTTCTACCCTATACAAAGTATATATTTTCGGTAATCTCACAAGGAATCCAAATATGCTATTGGAATTTATATAGAATTTAATGGTAACATGTTGTGATTAACAATGTTCAAAAAATATCCATATATTTCATATTTTGATTTAAGCTCGATAATATTTTGATTCCTATCCCAATCATAATTTTACTGTGCATATTAGTTCCTCATGCAATTACCCATCAGAAAATAATGGTTGTCAATGGTAACTTGGTGAAATATACTATATCAAGAAGTAAATGAGCACAAACGTTTACATTTCATAACTATTAGAGTTTACAAGTATATTTTTTGGGGTAAGCACTCTATCCTGATTTAAACGCCATTTTTGAATTCCCCTATTTGAGAGCTTTCCAAAAATGTATAATTTTGCTATCATCGGTCGAATACTTTTTTGTTATACTCATGTATGTAAAACCGATGAATAGGGCAAGTTCACTGTGTTGTGAATAGGGGAAAAGCCCAGGACAATGCAATCGATTCATGATTACAATTGTTACATAATAGTTGTCAAGTTTGTTGGAACAGAATCTTATAGAATATGAAATAATCTATAAAATGAGAGCAAAATTATGTTCGTACCATACATAAATGAGGAGTTATTGTAAATTGAACGTAGAATTGGGAACATTTTCTATATTCCCCATAGAGATTGTACACAGCGCCACCGCCACCGCCGTCCACCCCTGACTTTCACAGTATAATCAATCATATCTCAGCCAAACAGTTATGGAAATACCTGATTTATTCACACAATGTAACTAAATAAATTGGCTTTTACATGACACCTCAATAATAGCTCTACCACATTTAGTTGTTGAGGTAATAGAGAGAGATGGATAATTCGTCACCGAAAATGCAACGCCACCACCCTTTTTGGGTGGTGAGTTCAAAACACATGGCCGTATATATCATTGGTGTAAGACATTTATAAGTTAGACTAGTCTCAAGACCCCATTACTGGATAAAGCTGTATAATCCTTTAATCCGTCAATAGAGGATTTTGTGCTAGGTTAATTATGTGCTGTCTTACACCAATGATGAACCAAATTATGGTAATACCTTTCCGAATTCATCAACATTAATGAATACTGTTCTTGATTGGCCCTTAATTTTACACCTGGTCAACATATTGTTTGTGCATGTTGTTTAGGTAATATTTGTTAATGTGATCAGCAATATTGCACATATTGCACATTTTGTCACGTTTAAGTAATAATTGAATACATATTTGCAGTGAGTTTCCTAGGTAACACTGTATTTATAACTATGTAATAATGTCCATATTAAAGTACATTTTTACTTGATTTAATAGTATTTCTGAACTTTTAATTTGCTACATATCATTTTACAAGAAAAGTAAGTACAGTAAACATCTTATTTTTCATATAAAAGATGGGAACAATGCAAAGTAAGATCAGACATGTTCAAATACATGTGGAAAAGTCATTATCAGATTTGGTGTAAGCTTAAAGAAAATGTGCCAAGACGTAACTTTATTTTCTCCAGTACAGATTACTAAGATATAGCGCCCTCTTTATCGACAAGGAACAGACATAGTGTAACATATCGTTAGATTCTGACATGTCACCCGGGACTGGATAAACGCTAATATTGTTAGGCTAATATCGATATTTATATCATATAGACCTATCTTTAATAGCCTATGAGCTTAAACGCGAAATATTAGATAGTGTATTATTCACGTAATAACTATATATTATTCTGTATATTGCGGTGTATTCCGTATAGAGGGCGCTATAGCTTATATATATTACAACTGTTCCTATACAAATCTGTATTCTGAAAAATAAAATCAATGCTCGGACTGCTCGATTGCAGATTGGCACAAATCATATATATTTCAACATTGACCTCTGTCGTGCAATGTGGGTATATAGTATCCGATGAAAAATCAGGTAAAGACATAATGGTATGAGGTGCTAAAACGTTAAATATACGTTTCCTATATACAACTAATTGTAGATGGTCATTAAATAATTTAAATCATCTCGTATTTTACATATTTACAACTGCGCATAATTACTACATGATTAATTATTTTCATTTAGAGAATCAAGTACTACCTTTCCGGTAAATGACTAGTAAATGGCGCAGTTACGTTATTAAGTCTCGTTATAGATACATACACTATAGTTCAATCAGTTCCAAATTGCCGAGAAATATTCGGTTTTTATCTATTCGCTCGCAAAAGTAAACCAAGCGTATAAGCGGGATGATTTTGCCATACGCAAGCGTCACACATACAATGAAACTGCGACATTGCGCGTCATATTGCGCCATGCTAGAGAATTTGGAAATGACTGAACTATAGTCGCGTTACTTAGTCTACCACTCCTCATCAAATTCCCGCAAAGCATCGTTGTAATCGTCGATACTGCCCACGATTATTTGAGTGGTAAGAAATATAGTGCACACTGTAGCGAATAAGCTGAATAGGTACAATAGCACTCGGTCAACAACAATTGAAACGCGCCTCCACTGTGTGTGCTCTTCACTCTCCGCGTTTTTGCTTTCTATGTCTGCTTTGAGGTAATCGAGGGTAGATACGATGGCGCTAATTTGTTTCCCTGAAGTCGATTCAGACACTGTCTTGTTAGCCTTCACTCCATTTGAGGATACCTCAACATGCTCAAAGCCGGGTTTAATATCGATTCCCTCGTTACCATGGTTACTCCACACTGCTCCCGATGACCCGGATGAGATTTGGTCCGGCTGTGGTCCGTCTGAGATCGTTAGGAATATCATTCGAGGAATGATGTTTAAAAAGATTTTTTTAACCCATGGCGGAACCGGTTGTGAGATAGCACTTAGGTGTATGACAAGTACTGTAGCAATAACCGAAATACACACCATGACGATCATACACAGGAAGTAGGTACCTGTAATATGGTAGAATTACATGACAACAATCATGTTAATAATTTGAATTTAAACTTCAGTTATACACCTATCAGTTGAAAGACGCACTATACGACCCCCGGGAGAGGTGCGTCGAGGGTGCGTCGTTTACCAATAATTCTTGACGGAGGGTTCGTCAGTGGCAGCCTTTGGTCCGTCAAAAAATGACGGAGGGTGCGTAAAGGTCCGTCACTTTACATGGGTGCGTCACAGTGTACATCTGTTTACGATCAACAAAATACGACCTTTAAATATACGTTATAGGCCTACTGTACCACATAACTCCTTGATACCGCCAACCAAGCTCCACTTTAATACCGCAAACATCATTCCGATATTTTATACCGCATGTTCTAAAATGCATGAAATCACTCGATCATCTCCAATTGCTCCGCGCAGTCGCTTACTATCGTCCTACGAGCCGATGGATGGAGTATACAGCAGTCTTGACCCGAGACTCTGCTACCGGGGGAAGCACTCGTAATCACCCGTGTTGTCCATGCAAATTTAATCAAATTTAGGGCATCGCATGTGGGGGTCATCAGGGGGGGGGGGGGCATATCTGACTATTTGTTTTAGTATACAACGGTTTACATCGAGTTTGTAATTTCATTTGGGGGAATCATGGTGGGGGGTTGGGGGAGCCCCGGGGGACTTATCACAATAGCGGTATACGTCTATGTGCCGCCTTTTGGGGTGCCTTTTCTCGAAGTATATGGGTGGTATTGATTAAATCAGAAATGTTTTTGGTATTTGTAAATGCCCCCTTAAATTCTTTGATGGTTTATAGAAGGTGTAATTTCCAATCCGAAGTTCATATGTTTAAATACACTTTCGAGAACATAATTTTGGTTAAAATACACTTTCGAGAACTCAATTTTCCCTACCCACCCCACCCCACCCCACCTCCTGGTTACGCCACTGAACGGGTCGAAGCAGAATGGGAAATGTTCTCGAAATTGTTTCATCCTCATCCTGACGTTTATGGCAATCAGTTACATATTTTATGAATTTTAGACCAGTCAGACATTATTGTGCATATAAAAGTTCTCCTCTTGGTTCCGTCCATTCGGTCCCGGTCCGGGGTCTATATAATTATTCGAGGGCCAGGGTTGACAACACCGGATAAGGGCAGATCCCCGTGAATCAAAGGTAGTTTCATTTTCAGTAGTCATCGTGTTTTATCCAGTTTAATCAACGATATCTGACGACGGGGTGCGTCGTCATGGTCCGTCAGAATCCACCAATGGTGCGTCCAAAAATTGACTGAGGGTGCGTATTTGGATGGCAATGGTCCGTCGTTTTTTTGACACAGGGTGCGTCATGGTACATGAGAAGTCGACGCACCTCGGTAAAGTGACGCACCACTCCCGGGGGTCGTATAGTGCGTCTTACAACTGATAGGTGTATTATGTTTTCGATCTCAACACAATTAAGATACAAAAATACCTGGAATTATTCAGGTTTTGCTAAACCACAACTTGACCATATAGAAATGTGACGTTAGAATCGGGTCACAGACCCCGGTCATAGACGCTGGATAATATGTAACTCTGTAAATAGCGCCATCTGTGCTTATCTTCCTACTAGGTTAATGTTACCTGAGCAGTGATTCGTAAAATATCTATGAACTTTATTGAACATTCAGTTTCTCCGAACTAAAGTTGAGTGATGGCTGCTTAGTTCTGATATAAATTGCTTCTCAACCCCTCTTTTAAACCAATACAGATCTTAACTTAAAAAGGTCCACGATGTGATGTCGGGTCTAGAAGACTCGATATGTATATGTTCGGAAACCTCGGACGAGGAGGAACTAGAACGCATGTGCTCAAGCAACCTGACCTTTAGTTCGGAGAAACCGAACGTTCAATAAGATCCATGGGAATTTTACGAATCACTGTTCGGGTAACAGCACAGATAAAGATTTACACTAACACTATACCTATCTTTTATGTGTGCGCACCGGTACATGTATATGAGTCTCTTATCCATCCCTGTAGAATCCCTGATGTCTCTGGGAAAAAAACTAATCACACTGACATTTTTTTACAAATCAACCTACCAATAACTGGTGAATCATCGGAACTTGGAGGCATGTTTTCGGCGATAATCTGCTGAAAAACCACTAATGCCAATAAGTTAGTGATGGACAACGTCAGTTTCTCTCCACAATCAGGTGGTAGATAAAACACCAGTAGAGATAGTACGGATAGAAACATACACGGTAACACCATGTAGTAAATGTAAAATTCGTGATGACGTTTAAAGATAACTCGGTAGTGAACCTGGGGATACGGCTCCGGACAACACAAATATTGGACCAATATCCGTTTGGTTCGTACGGCAACCATATCCCAGACGCCATTTGAAAGATACCTGCAGAGATAATGTTTGGAAATTATTAAGCGGCTTGTTCTGATTTCTGAATTATTGACACATTTAAATCAAACATTTTATGTAACACTTTGAAATATTTGTGTTCAAGGGTGCACGCATCTCTCCCAACGCCTTTAAAATGTCACAATATCAACTTTACTTTACACGTTTGCTTTCAGTTCAAATATATATGTATCAATACTTTTGGGACACCCTTTACCATCGAAATGTTATCGTTTAATAGTTTGCTGGTGATAATAATACCTTACGGTCGAAGCATCCAAACTCTCTTCAGCCTGAAGATCAATTTCAAATCCGTCATGTGCCCACGATAAAAATACCATATCACACACTTGAAAATCAAATGGAAACCACTTGACTCGGATCAAACATGGCGACGAAAATACGGTAGGAACGAACCAGATAATAGTGCCGTCTGAGAAGACTTGAACCACCGTGTTTGGTTTAAAACGTTCAAATGAGACATCCGCGCTGAAACATAGACGGATCGAATAGTATGCATTTGTTAGTGTTTATTGAATTTAATAGAAATGCATGTAACTTCGTTCGAATCAAAATGCCCGGACATCACAATCAAGCTATTACGTCATTGTATTAGGCCGTTTTGCAAACTAGTACGTACGGCTCACACGTATAAATGACTTGTACGTTAGACTTATACTGTAGTCGCCAAAGTAATACGTTGCATTACCGTTCGTACAAGCACGCATACAAATGAACCGAAATCAATGCAACTATTTCTGTATTTATAAAATGGAAGTCTTTAAATTGGTCTCAGTTCAATTTTCATTGGTGCTTGTATGTAATGTGATGCAAAATCATTATTACTTCGTTGACTGTAAGTGTTACGTAAAGGGTCAGTTATATGTAGCTTATGAGCCATTTTACGTACGTATTCGCTTTGCAGTGCGACGGGCGGACACGTATTACGGCATCACGCGCACTTCATGCAATATAACATTATTACATAGACTAAGAAATCAAGAGTTGAATAATTATTCAAGGTTGTCTGTCTAATATCGAGATATTGGCAAAGGCTATTACTGACGTTTCAAAAATTGTCATCGAATCTTTAAAAAACTAAGACAACAAGGTATCAGAACTCATAATACCATTTACTGCGTTTTGGTTTAAAATATTCCTACGTGTTTCGCGTTTGAAAGGAATTTGTCAACCAGATAGAAATATAATCAATGTAAATTACTTTTCACGGTAAAAATCGTTCAAAATCATTCAAACGTCTTGGATGAAGAAAGTGTTTGGTTGAACTCATTGTTTGATAATAATAAATAGGTAACGTCAACAGAATGCTTTAAGGTTGGTGTCAACCCCAAAAATGTGAAAAATAGAGAGCGCCGTAACTTTTAAACTATAACTGTGATGAATGTAAAAGTATACAATTATGGAATGGAAATGAGTCAGATATTCCATTTTTTATATCAAATTTCACTAAAAATGTCGATTTTTGACAAAATGGCAAAACAAAATCACTTTCTTGGTAAAATAAATCTTGGACAGGCTACAAAAGTCAATTTTGAGTTTAAAATGCTGAAATTTGCTAGAAACCATGTTAAGACAAAACTCTAGGAGTGGTCAAAAAACACTTTTTTTGCACAGTTTTGTCTTAACATGGTTTCTATCTTTTTACCAAAAAAGTGATTTTTTTCCTATTTTGTCAAAAATTGACATTTTTAGTGAAATTTGATATAAAAAATGGAATCTCTGACTCATTTCCATTCCATAAATGTATACTTTTACATTCATCACAATTATAGTTTAAAAATTACGGCGCTCTCTATTTTTCACATTTTGGGGGTTGACACCAACCTTAAAATCTAAGAATTGGATCCAAAAATCCCACAAATTATCTTTAATTAATAGTCTTTTTACTTGTCCTCCAACGTGATATCTGGTGTCCAAACCTTCGTAATCGGTACTTGCAGTCGTTTTATTCCATCAAAGTCTTCCGGATTCCAAGTGAGAAATTCATCATACCAGGTCTATTAAAACAATATGAACAGCAGGTAATGAGATATCGAGCCATGTTTAAAGACTTATTAGACGACGGTTTTCAATGGTGAAGTAGAAAACGGTCGGAATAATATATGCACCATGAGATCAATTCTTATTATTTAATATGAAAGGATGTGAGATCATGTCCATTATTTTTAAAAATCTGTTCCTGGTGAATTTTATTTTATTTAAGATCAGTATAAAATCAGGAAATAATACTGGTGATGTTTTATTAAGCGTATGTGCTGATATTCTTTAGAAACATTTATATATATAAAATGTTCAACCATTGACCCTATCAACACTTCAGTTCATTTCATCAACCTATCATACGTTATCTATTGTTCTGAGTGTTTCCCATTACTAATTCAGGATAATACTATGTGCCATTCATACAGTATTCAACATTATCAATTAATAAACTCACCATTTTTAGCCAGCATGTCATGGTGTACGTTTGCAGTTTGGAATCCTATCAAAGGTATATGATACAGAATAAAAAGTTAACATAATGTTTGATATCCGAGGGTGGTTTTTATTCCTTATTCCCCATCTAATCTTGTTCTTTATATTATTATGTCAACTTATGTTATTATGTATACACCTAGAAACAAAAGTCCCTGACCAGGTGCTTTGAGGTTGGCTAATTCAAAATAGATAATCGCTACCAAACATCTGAGATATACATCAAATAAGCACATTTCTCCACCGCAGTTTGATACCTCATTCAACAAAATCAAATGAGTACTTAAGTTATGTCGGTTTCAATATAGTTTATATTTGAGGATAATAAACAATATATACCTGACCCTAATTAGTTAAACTATGTGGCCAATCCAATATAAACTTTTTGAAATACAAAGATTTGAATGGAGCGTGGGTAGAACCCATTTGTTCCACTTTTCAAGGAACACCACCATGTGTTGCAATTGCGCATTGTTATGACTTCAATAACGTTTTGCCTTGCATTCATTCTTTACAAAGACTTGGGAAGTAAACAAAATTATCTGGGTCATATTGCAATAAAACAAGTTCGTTATTTACATAACATTAAAACAAAGTGTTCTTTGTTTTAGTCCGAGTTATTGTCAAGTTTTTTCGGTGAATAAACCCCATGCCGGGAATACTGCATGTAGCGCACAGTTTCATGCAACGCATGGATGATTTATTCCTTAAATCGGGACAAATGGGTTCTGACCATGCTCTATTCAAATCTTTGTATTTCAAAAAGTTTACATTGGATTGGGCTCCGAATTTACCCAATTAAGGTCAGGTATGTTTTGTTTGATATCCTTAAAATAATATGAACTATTCATATTCCTACTTATTTCGTTATAAGCTCGCAAACTTTTGGGAAACTTTCCTTCCCCTTAACATTTTGAGACTTTCTTAACCCCCGATATGCAAGCTCATCGAGGAATCGAGGGTAATAAATCTTCCCCCTCCTACACCATTTCTCAGATTTATTTCACACCACCTGCTACCCTGCAATCGCTCTCTCAAGCATGGCCCAATGCTCTAGTCTTGTTATGGTTCCTTGTATAACATCCTGGGTTGAACTAGAAGCCTAAAATGCTAAATTTGAAAGTGGTTGTGTTAAAGATTCAAACTTTGAACTTTAATTTGTTATAAAAACTATTGATATTTCAAATGTTGTCAAATTAAAATTAAAATTTTCGAGAAAAGAAATCACTAAATCACTTGGATCGACCAATTCTTGGGTGGAACGAATAGCCCAGCCACGACTCTTGAAAGTTCTTGTGTTAAGAAATTTAATATTTAAACTTCAATTTGTTTCAAAACTAGTGCTTTTTCAGATTTTTGTAAAATCAAAAGTTCAAAATTCGAGAGAAGTTATGATATAGAGCAGATTTTAGTTTTTAAAAATACCCAATGGGGCTAAATGTCAACACATCACTGGAGTGTAGACTGCCTTTTAGGTTGTCCCACAGTTGTTCGAGGGTGTTCACAACATTCATATAGCTTCATGACCAGTTCAACCTGTCAAAAATATCTCAAACTCGGGCTCAAACTATACAGGCCCCTGGGAATGTATTAACAGTTATCTACGATAATGTTTGAACCTTCTACCATCATCTAATGCCAAAAAGAAAATTGTTGTGTTGCCCTCAAGTGGGTGGGAAAAATCTGGAAGTCGGGTCGGTCGGTCGCCTTTCCTTCTCTTTGGTGATGTTTGAGATTTTAGGGTCGGTCGCTAAGGGCAACAAAACAAAAAATGTTGGCCAAATGTATAACAATATTATTTGAACGTGAAACAAATGTATATTACCAGACTCAAAAGGTTCCGAAATAATGCTCGATATATGACCTTCGTTGTGGTTGAGGTGTTGTACACTGGACGCACATCGCTAGTGTAATCATGAAACAGGTGCCTATGAAGTAAGTTGATCGTCCTGTTTCGGCAATTGCAAACTGTTGAGAAAACACCATAGAGGTTTAAAGAGACCGAAGATGATCCAATTGCTCAAATCCACACAGAGAAAAAGATATTTAAAATAGTATGCAAAATACACAATATTTACAATCAACATGTTTGCCAAAAATATTGTCTTTATTTTAGGCCTACACATATTGTGTGTTTTTTACATGACAAAATTGTACAGCACTAATTTGCTCAAAACAACCCTGAAGCGCCTTTAATTGAACTCTATTTCGGGGGCCAAAAACCTTGGTATCGGATTTATGCAGGGACGTGTATGAAAGTGCAGTATGATGCTAATAATAAGGTGGAGAGTCTATACATGGATGTGCACTCAAACAGAACTCGTAGAAACTGAGCTGTGTGCTCGGAGGACCATATTTTGGTTCTCTAATGTGACACGCCTAATGATTTTAAAAAAATCAAAAATATTTCCATTTTGCTTAATTTGTTTTTGAAAATGTTCAACAACAAAAATAAACGTTAAAAAAAAGATTCCAGACAAGTCGTCGGTCGGGCCCGAAGATTTTGTTTTGTCGTCTATATGACATGCATCTATAAGAAACTAAAATGTTTTATTGCCGAAGTCACTATATCCATGACAGATTTAGCCATAGTTGTTAACAAGAGTATTCAAATTTGATTCCAGCACCTTTGTCACAGTCGTGCTTACGATAAACGATAAACCGTTCTTATGTTAGGCATTTCTTACTAGTGAAACTGACACGGTTTATTTTCCCCCATAAACCCTAGCGGTCCTAAACCCTAGTGATCCTAAACCTTAGCGAGCGGTCCTAAACCCTAGCGGTCCTAAACCCTAGCTCTCTAAACTCTAGCGGTCTTAAACCCTAGCGGTCCGAAACCTAGCGGTAAAAAATCCTAGCAGTTAGAAACCCTAGCGTTTTGAAACCCTAGCGGTTAGAAACCCTAGCGGCTGGAAACCCTAGCGGTTAGAAACCCTGGCGGTTAGGAACCCTAGCGGTTAGAAACCCTAGTGGTTAGAAACCCTAGCGGTCGTAAACCCCTTGGGGCTAGTTTAAGTCAGTGAACCTTTGAATCACAGTTACAATGGAGAAATGGTCCAGTGTTACTAGTGGACCTTATGCATGTTATGACTAGCTGCAGTCCTCGTGTAGCCTATGATCAGCCTTAACAACGAATGCTGACTTACCGTGACATGAAATTGCCAGAAAAGTAAATGTTATTATCAGAATTTTACTGCAACTAAAACTCTCGTTCATCAGCTTTAGCATGGTTAGATCTAGATCGAGAAGAAGAAAAAAATCCTGGGAGAGAGAAATCAAATGATAAGTTAGATAAGGTCAATATATTTGTAACATGTGTATTACATTCCAAGCGGCTATTATTTTAGGAAGTTAACATTTTACATACTTGATCAAACACAAATAATATGAACTTTTGTTTCCAGTCACGAAAGGAAGATAGCAATATTGAGCATTTAATTATAGAGTATAATAATGCATAGTGTTTTGATTGAAAATGCTAAATCGGACGCACTGATGGGGAGGGATCTAATAATATGGCAATATTAATTGAAAATAATAATAACTTTTTATATCATGAGATTCCATGATATTTTATGTAAGTAAATTCATATGTTATAATTGTAGAATGTAGATAGACTGATTTCCAGTTGCATCACCATAAGTCCAAGAGGCTTGTTCTAATATAGCAATATTAATTGAAAAAAATAATTATTTCCTATAAAATATGAGATTCATACGTTATAATTGTAGATAAACTAATTTACAGTTGGTTCACTAACCTATAGCATACGACGAGTAGAATTCCAAGAGTGTGGCAGGCACAGTCAGGTATCGCACTATTGATGTCGTGGAGATCAACTCATCAACGATCAAGCTCGACTGAGAATAAATTCAGGCCCTATGAACTTGACTTTGGAGTAATCCTGAAATAATCAAAGGTAAACCAACCAGAAATGATAATCATTATAATTATTAATGGCAGATTGGCAGCATATAATGAATTAATTGCGGAGATAGCAGTTTTAATTTACGTAAGGCACTGTTATAAATTGTTTCAGGGTCCGTAATCAATATAAACAATGTGTTTTGACCGACGGAACAAAATGCATATTGCCTATTATGGCGGTATCCATTTGGTAACTAAGTGGTTGAATACACATACTATTAACTTTAAAATGTCAACGTAGCAGATGTTTAACCTTAACTTCCATGGTGTAGAGCGAATCTATTTCCGGGAAATAGGGAAATTAGTTACGCTATGACTGAACCCATCTCTTTGATGAGAGAACGCACAAAAGGTAGAGGTCTGTGGGTGAGAAAATCCCCAGAGTTTCTACGAAAGTGGGTGAGAATTTTGCCAAGAATGCCCCGATTGAGTGAGAGTAGGTTTTTTCCAATAATTTGTGGTCTTATGGTGAGAGAGGGGCTGAAAAGGTGTCTTCCGTATCCTCCCCCAAATGGCAGTGGCCCGCCCCAAGGATTCACTTAGGTAATTTTGTTTCTAGATACATGTGTCTTGTGTGTATTATTTGGCATATTGTGTCCGGCAAAGTTTCCCAATTTTGATTTGAGATTCAGGCAGGTGGCAATGAATTTACGGCATTAGAAATTATCGTTCAAAACATGTTTGTTTACAGAATAGCTGATATCCTCGTAGCTGTAACATTTTAGTAAGCTTGTTTTATAGAGACAAAAGCATAAACTACAGAGTTAAAAAAAGTTCTGAATTAAAAAATTATTTATGATATTTCACTTACCGAAGCATCGAAGAGCATTCATAATTATTGGACTCCGAGAAATAACTGCATATCACTTACAGCGCTAATGCCAACTGAAACTAATGGTTAACACGCCATGGCTTAATACTTGAGGAGCAGCAGAATCGATGAAATTTAACGTGTTTAATGGAGGGATGGGTATACAGCACAACGTATTATTGGTAACACTTTCCACGCGGCCATTGGTTTTACCATACAAAACAGATTTTTCAGAAACCTTTCCCAATATCAAGGTCAATTTCAAAGATTACTAATAACCAATACTATGCATGCTTGTACTTATGTCAATGCATTTCTCATGGTGATTCCAATTACGGTAATGCCATTTAATAATTTTGACATTTTTGAAACATTTTGTGAACATTTGTAATGTAGTCTGCAGACGCCTGCCGCGTGGAAAGCGTTAATTACCATGACGACAAAAAAGAATATCATTAGAACGGTTGATTATACACTTCGGTTACAGACACTTCCAATGATGAAGGTCGGAAGAACATTTAATGAAGTGTTGTGAAAAAATAGCAGTCGAAATTAAAATTGCTGAGACAGATTAAACATACATTAATGTATGCCTACTACCGATAACATATCACATTAACGTTAATAATGTGGTAGACTGTGGCATATTTTGACATTTTTCAAATGATGTATCTGTATTATAAGTGATATGATGGGATGATGAAAAAGCCAGATTTATTTTTTTCAAATTGCAGCGAATAAGTCATCATTTGATGGGGGTCTTCTCTTTTACATCGTCAACATAGGAACACTTATGCAGATTTTTGACGGGCTAATTTACGTCGGTAAACTCATGGGTGCGCAAGCAAATATGGATGAAAGAAGAAGAGGGACTGCTAGCCCAACTAAGGAAGAGGAAGCTTGCTAAGTATGGTCACTGGAAGCGACGTGCGGATAGCATATAGTAATAACTACTATTGAAGGAGAAGTGGAAGGGAAGGCTCTACAACCAGTACGCAGAAAAACTGCTTGGACAGACAACATCAGAGAGTGGACAGACGGCGGACTGGTAGCAGCAAGAGTGAAAGCACGCAAGAGAATGCCGACGGTTCTCTGAAGGACTATGGCTAAACAGCAGCAGTCGTTTTATTCGTTGTCGACGTTTTCACAAACAATAATATAATTGATACCCTAATCTAGACATTTCTGCGTTCTTAAATCAGATATATGATTCAAGAAAACAGTCTTGGGATCAGTACGCGTTAACAACTTAAAGCTTACAATCTCTCTCCTGTGAAGAGTTAAAGGGGCATTGAGAGATGTATCGATATACTAAATGAGCAAATTACATAAAGATAATCATCAACATAGCCCAAATCCAAAATGTCATCAATTCCGACATCGCCTTCATGCCAAATAAGCCAATAACGGCACTTCCGGGTTGAGATTTGCCGCAAAAGGCCAAGTGTAAAACGATAGTATAACTTCCGAATTCAGCACCTAGTTTCGATATCAACGGCGAATGTTGGTAAACTGTTTTAGATGGTAATTAGAGTATATGCCTAAGTATTACTTTGATGCAAAAAAACTGATTTCCAGAATAATTGAGAGCGCACTCCAATACGTATCTCTCAATGCCCCTGAAAGCAATTCCAATGACTAGTGTCCATGAATTAAATGATGGGGATTAGGAGATGAAAAATCGTAGCATAAATGTACGTTCACGTCTTAAAACATGCCGTTTAAGGATCAGGAAAACATTCTGCACAAAATTTGCGAGAAATTTGTAACGTTTTCCTAGTATTTTTCTTCTATGATTGTAGGCATAACTTATATAATTATTAGTTCGGTGTTGATCACTGACCTTGAAGTGACATCGCTCATATTCCAATGGTAGCACCTTATTTTAGCGCGCTCTGCCATATCATGTGAATTCACGTGAACAGATAGTTGTACCAGTTATTGCTCAAACATGATGCTTCGTTGAGTGAAACGAGCCTCAATGTAACTGCACAGAGGTAGATAATGAATATAAATCACAGAAAAATTTCCGTTTTAGTTATACACTAAATTAGTTATACACTAATCAATTATGTTCATAAATATAATAAAAAATGAATTATAATCATTATGAAAATTAGCCATTCTCAAATGACCTTTCAATTTTACTTGGAGAAGACCCAATTATGCCAATAGTATAAAGCAAGACGTAAACTTATTGTTATTGGTCCTCAGACTCAATCGGCCGAGTGCACCAATGACGGGTAACTTAAAGGGAGGTAAGCTACCTTCCCATTAGTTATGCCCTAACTGTAGCGTAACTTACTAACGATGTAATTATTAGAGCATAACTGGCGAGTAACACCAGAATAGCAACTAGCGAGGTAAATATCCATATTAATCAGCATCGTCCCCTAACAAAATTAATTGGCGCATATGCCAAGTGTTAACCTATAGTTTTCTGTAAAATTCTGACGTGAATGGTCCTCCGTAATATTAAAAGCGTGTCGTCACGTGTTAGGTCATAGGTGAGTGTAAATCAAGAATCACGTGGAGTCGGCCTGCGATCCGGAAAAAAATGATGCCATTTTATGGCCAAAAATTTCGAAGTTTGTTTACCGCTTTTTCAAAAATAAGGACTATCATGACATTACAAACATATTTTGGGCGAGGGGCACATACAAACAGTGCACCAAAAAAGCACAATTTTAATGACAATCACAAGCACCCGATGGAAACAATTATAACACATCTCTTAACACAAATACTTCCGTGGCGTGGATACCTTGTCCTTCGCTTGTTAACCGCAGAACCCCGGTTCGATCCCCAGACCACGCACGGCACGATATGCTTTTTTCGTTCTTCTAGTTCTACCCTTCCACTCACAATAATGTTGAAACTTGGCTTTATCAGTTTTTAATTAATAAAAACAATAATAAGTTCATTTATTTAGTCATTATTTAAAATCCTTGGACAATTAGTACATTTTGGTCAAAATATGACCCAAAGTCGGTTCGATTAGTGTTTAAATGGGCAAAAGGAGTTGATCAAAAGTTTGACTAAAAAAATCACCAAATTGCATGAATGGATTTTCAAAAGTACAACAAAATTTCAGCTTATGAGGGGTCACATTCCACTTCAAATAGACACCCTCTGGGCTTGCAAGCGCAATTGGTCCTTCAGCATCAGCGAATCATCCCCTGCTAGAATCGACTGACTTGTGGCATAAAACGTTATGCCCCATTATTCTTGGGTCCGGTCAGGTATAACATTTAGCGTAAATTACCCGCCAGTTACTAGCCTAGTAGCTTACCCCGCATTGGCGCTCTCAAAATTTTGGGTTACGCCTCAGTTACTAGCAAGGTAGCGCTATTCTTTAGTGCACTCGGACGATTATGTTTGAAACAAAGTATTCATTTGAGTTAAAATAACAATTTGACTTCTATGGCGGATACAGTCGGTACTATGGCACGCCAGAGCCTCCATAAAACGGCGATTTCGTATAAATCACGCCGAGTTTTAAAATTCACGTCTAAAAAATAAAACAATGCCGTTGAGTTTGTAAGCTTTCGATTTGGACGACGGACGCTTTTAAAGCTTTTAAGAGGTGTCATCTTAAAAGATGACACCTCGAGTCATGTGCGCATGCGACGACTTAGCAATCCATCGGTCGTCCAATTTCTAGGACCTGTCTTCGGCTGATTAGTAGGGAGCTTTCGATTTGCACGACGGATGAATCTAGGACGGTTGAATGACACTTTGAGTCATGTGCGAATGCGTCAATTTTGTCATCCGTTGGTCCTCTAAATGCTACAACGCGTAAAGGGACTAACAACCAACATGGGGACGACGGTAACGTTTTGTGTTTTACCGTCGTACAAGCGTCCGGCGCGCAAATCGAAAGCTTAAGATCACAGGTCCCAGAAATTGGACGACCGACGGATTGCTAAGTCGACGCATGCGCACATGACTCGAGGTGTCATCTTTTAAGATGACACCTCTTAAAAGCTTAAAAGCGTCCGTCGTCCAAATCGAAAGCTTACAAACTCAACGGCATTGTTTTATTTTTTAGACGTGAATTTTAAAACTCGGCGTGATTTATACGAAATCGCCGTTTTAGTGTGTGTGAATTAATCATGTTGCTTCTTGCTTCGTGCATTTTAAAAGCTTTACTTTCATACTGAGAGGATTGGACCAAGCCGATTTTGCTTCCTCGTGTTTGCTGAAGCATATCTCCCGTTCTAAATAACCAATTGGAACGCAATAAAGTGCAAATGTAAGCTTATTTACTCAGCTTTCATAATACATCAAGAATAGACCCGTGTGTTCCTGTCCTTTTAAGATATCTTATGTGCCCGGAGTGTTAACATTTTTTTGGGTCACCCTGTATTATCTGATATTATGAAATATAATCACGAATGATACGATTTATGCTTGACCATGTCGTGATTTACTGATTTCTACATGTAGTATTGGCAATGGCGGATACTATAGTTTAATCAGTTCCAAATTGGCGAGAAATACTCGTTTTGTTATCTCTCCGCGCGCAAAAGTAATCAAAGCGTACGCGCAAGATTATGGAAATACACACGCGGAGTTGGACGCACGAACACGTCACAAATATGATGCACAGTGCGCCGTTGCCTTCATGTGCGCCAGCGTTCTTCTGTATTCATTCGCTGCTAATTAGAGGCTTCGCCAATTTGGAGCTGATCAAACTATATGTTGTAATCAATTGGATTGTTTCCTCAGAAGATGGGTTAGTTTACACCAGAGAATCCAGCATAGGGACGTAGTCATAGTGATAGCTCTTGTTATCACAGGCCTAGCGGTAACTTTTTCGCACATAACGTTGGATATTTTGAAATTCACACAGCTTTCTTTCGTAACCACGTAACCAGTGCGGTTTCAATTTGTGTATAGAGATATACATATCGCTTTTATACATTATAAAGGGTTCTAAGTCCCCCCTAAAATTAGATCACGTTTGTTTGCATAACTCAACACACAATTGGACGTTGTAAGAAGTTGAAACACTTAAAAAAATCAAAAACACCTTGCTACCCATACAAAGTATCCCCATTTCAATATCATTATTTCTTATCCCAAAATAGTCACATTTCCTAAAAATTATGTTTTCAGAAAAAGTGGCACTTTTCAAGATCCTATATAATACGAGTTTGTTTGCATAACTCCACACAACATTAAAGAGGGCATTGAGAGATACGTATGGGAGTGCGCCCTCAATTATCTTTGAAATCAGTTTTTTGCATCAAAGTAATACTGAGGCATATACTAACTACATGTACCATCTGAAACAGTTTACCAACATTCGCCGTTTATCATATAACATGTCATGATTTTCTTTGTTTCGATACGATCATATCAAAACTAGGTGTTGAATTCGAAAGTTATGCGATCGTTTTACATGCGTACTTTCGCGGCAAATCTCAACCCGGAAGTGCCGTTATTTGCTTATTTTGCATGAAGGCGATGTCGGAATTGTATGACATTTTAGATTTGGGCTATGTTGATGATTATCTTTACGTGCTCATTTAGTATATCGATACATCTCTCAATGCCCCTTTAAGCGCTTTGAAAGATTGTTACACTAACCAAAAGGGAAAACGCTTGGCTACCAACAAAACTTTCCCCTTTTCGATACCATGTTTACTTTTCCCAAATAGGTTACATTTCCCCAAAATGATGTGTTCCGAAAAGTGGCACATTTTAACAATACAGGGAAGTTATGACGTGCATGGTTGACATTATTGGCTTGTCAATCATGAAAACATCATCTTTGTTTTACATTTTAAAATGGAACCAGCTATCAAAGAAAGAAAACTCTCTCGTTTAATTGAAAATAAAGACAATTGAAATTAGTTTTAGAAAGCACTGGAGAAATTGTTGTGGTCTAATTGGTTTAATCATGGAAGTAACATTTACTTCCATGGTTTAATTGACGTATCTACTAGTTATATATGCACTCTGTCTTAATTATCTATAATTGCAAATCAAATTTTAACCACTTCCGGGTTTTCATAATCAGGCATCAATAGATGAGAAACACCGCCCGAATGACCAATAACATTAATAACATACTGACCATTAATCAATTTTAAGAGATGTTTAATTATGCGTATTAATTTTGTAATATACAAAATAAACCGCATCCATTAGACACTGTTGATCTACGGCAATGCGTTAATCATTCCATAATAATGTCATACAATTCGTCTCTGTTCTGACATACCGGCACATCACTTTATTTAATTCTGTTGTGATGAACGACTCTTAATATAAGGACACTTGAACTCGGTTATCATGGTTATATAGAGTTCAAATGAATTAATGATTCAGATGACTTGGAGGTTGCCCAAAATTCCAAGCCAAGCCTACCATTTGGATATGTTGATTGGGTCCTCGCAGTCATTCTATTTTAAATATTTAAAAATGGCGGACCCAATTGAGAGATGTGGAAATGGCCGCCATCAATGATATGGCGTGGATTTCCACGAGACCTTCGAGCATTGAATTGCACATGCGTAGTTATGCTCGGGGTGGAGGTCAATCATGGCGCATCTGTCGCGTTACGTGATAATGCTGCGAAAGACTATCGGCGCAGTTTGTTTTGTATTGCGTTGCTTAGATCATGCACGCCTAAAGAAGTTTTTCTTGTGACACACTTTGCATGGAATACGTTGGCCACCTTGGAAGGGGAGTGAGTGTGTAAATGGTTGATACAATTATGATATAATATTAATTGACCGACACATAATGGCATATGTACCCATCAAAATGTTATTGAATTCATGAAACAGGTATGCCTCTTCTTTCTGAAAATCTTGAAATCAGTTATTATTCCCGAAAAGATGGCAGCTAATCCAATGCACGGATAACTTAAATAAGCTCGGTTCCCTGTGGACCCTGTGTAATTATGATTTTTGTGTTGTATACACCTTTGTATTGTTAGAAAGAAAAATCATTAAACATATTATTATGTGCTTTGTGTATGTTTGCTATTACTAGCTCTGTGTAAACCTACGGCAAACCTATTTTGAAGCGCCGTATAGAATACACAAGTATACCTCAAGTGTCTATTATGTATAAAAATACAATGAATGGCATGTTTTACACTAACGAGAATAATCAGTACCTATAAGGTCTGGCCAAAGCTTTTGCACAACCTTTGACTCGATTCTCAATCAATGATGTGTGAGGCACATGCCTTAGATAAGACGCTTAGCAAATTGCCAACATGTGAATTGTAAATAGGATTTCCAATTACACTGAAAGCCAAACTGGAGTCAGGGTTACTCTATAAAGGGAGTCCAGCCTACATGTGACTCTATGTCAATATTGACTCTGTTTGGAGAGTCACATGACTCCCTTGGAGAGTCAACATTTACTGACTCCTTTGGAGAGTCATGATGCATGACTCTTCAAGGGAGTCTTGTGACTCTTCAAATGGAGTCAATATTGACATAGAGTCACATGTAGGCTGGACTCCCTTTCGAGAGTAATAATGACTCCAACTGGCTAAATAGAGTCACCGTGACTCCAGGTAGGAAAAAAGGGAAATAAGACACTGAGAACTGGAGGGGGGGGGGGGGGGGGGGGCTTTAATGTAATTGGTTCTTTGATGTTTATGTTCTTGCTCAATGTATTTGCATTTACTTAGTGAGCAATCACTCCCCTTCCTTAACCAGTGAGCAATATGCATATATCAATATACATTCAACGGTGTTAAATTAAGGCATCGACTTAATTGAAATAAATTAATAGGTTTAAATAAATAAAATGTGCAAATTAGCTCATTAGCATAATTGAAATGGTATACACGAGCATCGGTGCTAATTTTTGTACCATTGCAGTTATGCTAATGAGCGATTTGTGCATTTTACTAGGCTAATATAAGACCAAGTAAAATATGCAAATTAGCTCCAGAGAGTCAGGATGACTCCTTTGGAGAGTCATGGGCGATGACTCTTTCCGACGGCTCGGATGACTCCTTTGGAGAGTCAGGATGACTCCTTTGGAGAATCAGGATGACTCCTTTGAAGAGTCAGGATGACTCCTTTGGAGAGTCATGGCCGATGACTCTTTCCGACGGCTAGGATGACTCCTTTGGGGAGTCAGGACGACTCCTTTGGAGAGTCAAGATGACTCCTTTGAAGAGTCAGGATGACTCCTTTGGAGAGTCATGGCCGATTTACTCCATTTCAAGAGTCACTTGACTCCAGTTTGGCTTTCAGTGTAGTCTTCGTACACGTTTTAATAAAGAACCTCATTCATATTTGATGCCTGTTTGCCGATGCTGGAGTAGCGTTAATGGTGTTTTTCTTTCGGAGAAGAGAAATCCGCCAACTTAGACCTAAAAGCATTGTGCTGAAACGTTAATAACGCAAGCTGACCCAAATGCACAGTCGATATTGCAAATACGAAATGTTTTCAAGGTGAACCAATTCTTGTGACCTGGTTTTGGAGGTTGTCAGAGGGAGATGAGCTCATTAAAAATAGAAAAAGGTATTGCTGTCGGAATATGGCTTGTGACATTGTACATGCTTATACAAAATGTAGTGCATATTAATTGTCAATTAAATCGATACACAATGTATACTGTCGATTGATCAAACAGAATCATGATGATAATGATGACGTTAGCGCTCCTTTAAACATTGTACCCGAAATAAAATAAATTCCAATATAGTTTGATCAGTTCCAAATATCGCACCGTTGGTTTCTTTGTGGAAAAGTGCACATAATGTGGCCTCAAATTTTGCCACCATGGTGTGATATTAAGGATCATATATTTGGGTAAAACGATTTTATAGATACGCCTACAGCCCTTTTTGTCTTTCAATATAATATCAATGATTATAGGAATAAATGGTTTGGCAACCAGCTTAACATTAGCAAACACATTTGACACATTTATAAAACTCTCAATAATAGCATGTGTGAGCCCATGCCCCATGGTACTCAAGAAATTCAGTTCTAAGATTAACATATTTTCTCCATCCTCCCTCTGCATCCATGAGATCATTTATATAGAGAATGCCATTTTAAACCCAACTGAACTAGAAAACAATATTTCCACCAATATTAATCTGAGGATTGTTCCAGATACATGACCGTAGAACTTCGCTGGAGTCGTTTAGCTTCGTGTGTTGCTGAAACGAATTCCAGGCAAGAAGAACTTGAAGAAATGCAGAAACAGGGTAACAGCTTTATTGGAATTACCAGCCCTGAGAAGACGCCTAATCCATGATATTTTCAGAGCATTGAAAAATATACAAGCTTGGATCATTTTGTGCCATCATAATCACCACACATATGGTCTCTGCCAATCCTATCCGTATTGCCTTTCCATATAAAATTGAAAAACATATCGTAAGCTCATGTATCATGTTGCAATCTGGATTGGGGATTAGAATTCTATAATATGTATTGAGGTGTTTCACTACTACGGGGTGTTAATTCTATGAATACAGTAATTGGAACTCCATCAGTACACTCGACATGAATGAACCTACTAAGCACAACGATCAGATTTATATTGACCAACGGAAATATGAACCCTTCAAACAAAGTTCAGAAATCATTTTCAATCGCAAGTGTTCGTGATCGTGAAATGTTCACATTGTCTTGCATATCTTCCAATGATACCAAATTTGTAGAAACTAATTGCTTCAGTGCTCAACCACGTGCTTTGGGGATCTCTCAATCTGAATATACCACTATTTTGTCCTCAAAAGTCAATAGAAATAGTCGATTGAACAAATTCCGAACTCTTTTGAGGAGCTTACTACAATTAAACTCCTGTACACCCTATCAATCAAATGGTATCTCCCAAAAAGATGTTAAGAAAAATGCATTACATATTTCGTCATTAAATTGCAACGACGACTGCATGTTTATTGAGGCGTATGTAAACTAGGTAATGCGTCTCAATGTCTTATGGGTTATCGATGATATTAAACTATTGGATGACCTAAACATGCTTTTGCAATTTGCTGGCAGTCGAATTTATATAATAAGCCTGATTATTGTGTTCAATTCCATGGACGGTAAGTCACATTTGTGTTTAAAATACCACTAATCTTAGGTTCTGTTGTGTACTTTATCTGTTACCTCACACGGTCACCAGCTACCAAAAATAAATGAGATAAGGTTAAATTTAACTGGACATTTCACCAAATCAAAACTCAGTTGGAACTGCGAGAATACCACGATGGAAGGCATAATGTGAATTTTGCGCTATTCGAATAATATTTCGTAATACTGATGAAAAATGAACAAATATTACCTCGTCCGAAACTATTCATTTTCACCGGTTTGGTATTAGATATTTGTACGCTGGATGATGATCATTATTACTATGGCGTCATTGTTGAAATCTAGAGTACAAGTACCTCATACTCTTGAGCCCAGCCTATACAATAATTATTGTATTGTATGGTATTGTATTGTATTGTCTTGTTTCATCTCGTCTCGTCTCGTATTGTATTGTATTGTCTTATTTCGTCTCGTCTCGTCTCGAATTGTCTTGTTTCGTCTCGTCTCGTCTCGAATTGTCTTGTTTCGTCTCGTCTCGTCTCGAATTGTCTTGTTTAGTCTCGTCTCGAATTGTCTTGTTTCGTCTCGTCTCGTCTCGAATTGTCTTGTTTCGTCTCGTCTCGGCTCGTCTCATCTCGCCTCGTCTCGTCTCGAATTGTCTTGTTTCGTCTCGTCTCGTGTCGTCTCGTCTCGTCTCGTCTCGTCTCGCCTCGTCTCGTCTTGTCTCTTATTGTATTGTATTATCTCTTCTCGTCTCATCTCGTCTCGCATTGTATTGTATTGTCTCGTCTCTTCTCGTCTTGTCTCATCTCGTATTGTCTTGTTCCGTTTCGTCTTATTTCGTCTTAAGTTAAATACAAAATTTTGAATCAATGATTAAATTTGTTAAATACAGAATATTAAAGATGTCTATTCGTCCTAGCTGTAGCCGTATTTGGTCTTATATTCTAACCTATTCTTAAATTGTCCAAAAAGATATCCAACCACATATGTGACTGTGATGTGTCATAAAATGCCGCAACAGTGTTTCTTATATTATTAAGGAGAAGGAATGGTTGTATTAGGTCAAGTAAAAAACCAATGTTTTGAAAAATATATTCCGGACCGACCCTACCTGAGAGGTTCATACCATAGAACTGAACGTGTTTTTGTTGTCACCCATACAAAATGATTCATCAGAAATATGCATGGAACTTGTGATTAGTTGTATGAACCTTTTGTCCAAGGAAAAGATCATACGAAAATGTTCCAAACCGCCGGATTGTATTTATCATTGATTTGCAGTTTGTTTGTGCCGAAATAAGACCGTCAATCGACTCTACAGCCATTTATTCGATGATTACATTAGCGACGTGCGTCCGGTGTATAACACTTCAACCAAAACCGCGGTCAGCTACCGATTAGTGTTCCGTAATCTTTTGAATCTGGTAAGTAGTTAACGCGGGGATTGGTTTGCAGTCAATGGACATAGTAGAAGTAATGCTAGAACAGTCTTGAGTCTAGACATATGGTAATTCAAAACATTCCCTACATACATGGGCAAGAGCAAAACTATTTCTGATCGTGTTGCAAACTTTCATCATCAGATTCATGGAAAGAGCTAATTCACGACAGATTGCATACACGAAGCTCTTCAACATCAGTCAATGTTACTGTACTTCCGTATATTTTTTGCACCAATGAATCCCGGGTTCGAAATCTATGCTCGGTCGGGCTTTATGTGCATTTGGTTTATCACGATCCATACACGCTCTCGCAGGTTTTCTCCGGGATCTCCGGTTTCCTCCTGCTTTCAAAATCTGTGATTAGTTGTTTCGGTTATCAAAAACTTCCTTGACCCAATGGTATTTGGGGAGCTGCATTGAAAAATGGTGGATGTTACAATCTAAGTGCGGATAGGTTTGCGCTAGAAATTGGCAGCACCCTAGTTGATGCGACCTGATTGTGATGATTCACCAGCAGCGAAATTACAGCGCTTTGATCACTTTAGAAAGGCGCTATATAAATACTAATTAGAGAATAAAGGTATTGTTTTTAGACCGTACCCGTGTTATATTGTCTGACATAAATGCGGACGATAGTATTATTTTAAGTAGAACAACGACGCCGCAGGCGGAGTTGTTCTACGCAAAAAATAATACTATCGAACGCATTTATGTCAGACAATATAACACGGGTACGGTCTAAAAACAATACCTTTATTCTCATTCTTAAACAATCATACTTTAGACATTTATCAAAGAAATAAGTACATTTTATTGTCCACATTTGACAACTTTTACCCCTGCTAGGATCGAATAACCCACAAACATTCCATCCAATCACATGCGATGAGTAAACCATGCGTAAGCGTCGCGGCGCCGGCATAAACGCAGGAAAAGCGCTAAAGATGCACTGCAGAAGTGCGCGTTATGGAGCAAACCACGCATTGTGAAGGTCGGACGCACTGTTAAAACGTAGGCACCATCTCCCCGTGTTCTATTGTCTCATAGAGATGTCGCCGATTTCTCTGAGAACCAATGAGATTGCTTAAACTTTCTTAGCTGTTTAAGAATTATTATTATTATTATTATTATTATTATTATTATTATTATTATATTTTAATTGTCTTTATAAGAAACTCTGTAGATAGAATATGTTTATAAGCAACTTCAGATCGAGTGAGTGTTTCTTTCTCTTTTTCACTGTTAAGGACACGCGTTATCAAACCTTCAGCATGATGTGCTACCTGAAAATGGTAAGCTTTTTGTTCATAACGGCAATATAATAACACTGGCCATACAATTTATTTGCAATATGTCCAACCATTAACACTAGGTAGGCTACTGTTGAATATTATTTTACACTACTCACACTGTTGAGTCCATACTTTCTATTAAGCGTTTTGTCATGAATGTGCGCCACGTCAAGTTACGTTACTTTTCTCAAGAAATGTAACCATCGTTACGATATTAGGGCCCCAGAACATTTCATAGTGATTACATTTTATTTGCGTGTACCAAACGGTTTTTAAATATTATTGATATACCAGCCTGTTTTGAGGAGGAAAATGCCCAAACTGACCTTAATCCCAACTAGAGTGATACGCAATTCCGATCACCATAAAAAAATGTCCAAACTGAACTTAATCTCAACGAAAGTGACACGCAACCCCGAGTACCCAATGAATTCGTGTGCTTTGGTTGAATATTATTCAACCAAAGCACATGGTATTGTACCGTTTAGAAGCCTGTTGTAAATAACGTACGTTTTCCTGTTCCAGCGCCCTCTACTAAGACCACGTACGGTATGATTCCGCGCATAAGCCATGACTTCTTGTTTCTAGATTTAACACTGGAAATTGATGGATTTGGTTGCCATGGTGATTTGCACCATATTACAAAATACATTCATTATTTTTAGACTACTTTGATGTTTTACATTTATTGATACGTTACACACACAACATCAGAATGTATAGTTAACCAAATGTGCGTAAAAAATCATACCGGTGTCTGTACAATGCCACATATTTATGTGTATATTGAGCTTTAGTGAATTTCTACAAATTCAAAACTGCATTTGAATACCTTAAAGTACTATCAAAATACAAATCACAACTACGAGTGTTCAGTAATTGAACATTGGTCTTGTATAATTCAAATATCTCTCAACAAAGGCCAACATGACGAGGATTTGTCTGATGATTATTATGAAGAATGACCTACAGGTATAAGTGTTCCAGAGGTGGTATGATGTCGTCAACAGTGATACACACGGGTACTATAGATACGAACTTGTATCAAATCATGAACCAATCATTGGGTTCTGGGATATATCTTTGCCATGTTTATTCGAAAACCAACCTCTTGAAAATGGGCCTCTTACCGGGGTTGGAGTCCGAGTCACCTGCAAAAATTAAGACGCAAATTTGTCTAAACAGCAGCAACCCTTGTAAATTTGATTTGATTTTCTTTCACTTTATTGTCATTCATCATTTACACATTTCCCCATAATATGAATATTATGTGTACTTTCGCATAGCACACAGAATATATTTTCTTTTACATAATTGTTTAAAAACAATCACGCACATGTAAAGCACGGTTTTTTACACATTTCGTATTATCTTGTCGCTATATGTTTACATTACATTTCATATATTACTATAGGTTATCCAATATAATTCGTAATTCATCAAAACATACTTTCTAAAATTACAAAATATGTTACTCACTGTAGACTTGGAATGACGAATTTCTAACTTGGAATCCCGATGACTTTGATGGGATGAGGCGACTTAACATCCCCGTAACGAAACTGTGGATACCGGACATCACATTAGAGGACAAGTATGGATTGTTGCTATATACATCAATGTTACCATTTGTTGTAAGATTTGTCTACGTATTTTATAAGTCAGCTAGAAAGAAGAGCAAAAAATGTAAACTTCAACTACGCCAGATGGCACTGATATTCGGCATCGTCTAGGTCTGCAAATTGTATTTATTTTCAAATAATTTACGCCTTTCATACATTTATTTTGTCCTTCAAAATGTTTAGTAATTTGTTGTATTCCAATAAAAACTTATTCCTTCTATTTCTTGATTTACCTATTTCCCATACTGACCCAAAACTGCAAATGTAGATTTGTCGCCATCACCATTCCTAAACCCACCTATCTTATCATTTCCTTTTTAGTGCCGATTTGGAATTTGAGCGTTTTCGACCACGAACAGTAGCTCAGATACTCCCGAACGGAACTATTGTGTGGTTTGTCCATGCAGTATTTAAATCTCCCTGTGTTATCCAAGTTAGGTGGTTTCCGTTCGATTTTCAAATTTGTGAGATGATCTTTACTTCTTGGGCCGAGGAGGATGGAATTGATTTGCAGCTTGAAAAAAGTGACAAAGCTTCAATTGTAAGGTATGAATTAATATTGAAAAAAAAAACACGTCAAATCTTTTTCAATCGATATCAATCAACACTTAATGCACATGGACCATACATGTATACTGAATCGTTGAAACCCATAAGCTTTCATTACATTGCAATACTCACCGCAATAACTGGTTGTTTTTAGCAACCAACACTTTAGACTCAACATCTTGCGATCAGATAAAAAAAAAGGCCGCACTTACAGTAAGCTATGCACATACAGGACACACGGCGATCTCTCTTGTCTAGCGCCAAGTAAGGATACCCTTAATTTAATTGCATTCATAAAGAGTTACTATACTAAAATAATGATAAATATATTTCAAGCAATGAATAGAACCGTGTGAGTGTTTTTACCTGTTACAGGCACCAGTCAAATGGGGTGTGGGACATGGTTTATGTGAATAGCAAGAGAATAGTGACGATATATCCGTGTTGCCCAGACCCATATATACAGCTTCAGTATAGGGTGATCTTCAAACGTCATCCCCTATTCTATGTTTACTACATGGTGTTGCCGTGTGTGTTTCTATCCGTGCTATCTCTACTGGTGTTTTATCTACCAACTGATTGCGGTGAGAAACTGACGTTGTCCATCACTAATTTATTGGCATTAGTGGTCTTTCAGCAAATTATTGCCGAGAATATGCCACCGGGTGCTGATCAAACACCAGTCCTTGGTAAGTACGAGGTTCATTCAATAAGTTCTACCTCTTCACTCATAACATAGCTAATAAAATTGTCAGCCTCATAGAATTTGTCATGATTATAGCTCTGAACCATAGCTCCATAATTATAGACAATCATAATTGATATCTTTTTCACTTTGTTATGATAGGGACAAAGCCAGAGATAGATTTTGGACAACGGAAACGGAAAAATGACCTTCAAAATAAATACATGTTTTTTGGTGTTTCTTTCCTTATTGTAAGATTAGATATAAGAACACTGATATAAATACTGAAAATTGAAATCAATAAATGATATCTGAATATATTATAGTATTATTATGTATATATAAGATTGTAAGAAATATAAACTCTTGTAGGCTTGCAAACAGTGTAATTTCAACTCGAATGTATTGCTATGCATTTGGTATACTGGAATTCTGATAATCAGTCAAATTGTCGTTGTTACAAGTGAAGCCACATTGATGCCTCGTATGTTAAATTTTTAACATGATAGTCACTTTGCAACCTTCCTTACGCGCCTACCAAATCGCGCTTCCATCAAATAGTAGCGTAGTGTTTCTTAGTGATGAGAAATTCCTCATTTCTTTTCTCATATTCCGACTATAAGACTATTAGCCATCATCTAAGTTAATATCAAGGCCCTGTCACACCTACGGCCATCAGGCCAGCGATTGCACTGCGCTGAAAAAAATATCAAAATATGAATAACACGCAGTGAGAGCGCGTAAAACTGTCCGAAATTGTCAATTTTTAAATCAGGGTCACCAAAACCCTCTCAGATTCTGCTGCGATCAGGCTGGCGCTTGCATTACGCTGAACAACTATCAAAACGCAAGCCAAGCGCATCAAGGTCTCCAAGAACCCCTTGGTGACGCAGTGGGAACCGGCTGGGACGTGAGAGGGTTGTGAGAGAGTCCCCGTGGTCGCCCTTGAGCGCCAATGCAGGCAGGTGGCTCTCTTTATAGGGTAATTGCACAGGGTCATTAGTTCAAATAATCCTTTAGACGAATACATACATGGATGATTATCACTTGGATTAATAAGTTTAAGAGGTGTTTGGTATTGTTGAACGTTGGGGAAATGTATTGAGACGCACTAAGAACGTTTACAGCGTAGTGGAAGCGCACAGAGATCCCGTGAGACTTTAAAGTAGAAACACAATGGGTCGTAGGAAGAGTGCCGTTAAATGTGATACACGGGATAGGAGCGTACTAAGAGCTACCTTTTTGTTTTTAAATTGACGATTTTTAGCAGTTTTCCGCGCTCTTTCTGGGTATAACATGAGACCCTCTTCAGCTCTAGCCAGTGTCCACCGCCCATTCAGTGCCCATTCGGTTGTAAAACACCTTAATGCGTTTGCTTGATACTTTGATATTTTTTTCAGCGCAACGCAAGCGCAAGGCCTGATCGCCGTAGGTGTGACAGCCCTAATACCTTCATGCATTTGATACCTTTTCAGGTATCTACTTCCTCTGCATGATCGTGATGATGTGTGCATCGGTAATTGCTACTACCCTTGTAATGCACCTTAGTTCCATATCTCGACCAATACCACGTTTGGTAAGTAAGATCTTCTTGGAGATGGTTCCTCGTATGATATGCTTATCTGAAGCAACCGTGTCAGATACTAAATCGATAGCGGCTAATAGACCTGCACCAAAACAAGAAGAAAGCAACGAAACGGCTACGTCTAATGGAAGTGTTGCAAATGGAAAGCCAGTCAACTCGGTACTATCTGATAGTGATACAGAAATGTCCAATGAACAACGCAAGATAACTGCTACTCTCCAGTACCTAAAGAGAGACTTGGATGAAAAGAACGCGTGCGATTTTCAACACTTCCAGTGGAAGCGTGTCTCCGTAATGATTGACAGATTACTGTTATACCTATTCAGCATATTTACTTTGTTGTGCACGGGATTTCTTATTTCTCATATCATTATAGGCAGTGACAATGACTTTAAAGCTGCTCTCAGTGATCTTAAAGAGTGGTAACAAATTGGTGACAATATTAACGAATTGTTGGACATAAAAGCTTCTTGACTTTAGGTGGATCATTAATATGAAGAACAAAAAACAAGAAATAAGTCCAATTCATGTGAACATCTTATCCACTTTCAATTAAAACACATTCTCACTTCAAGGCTTCAACATTTCCAATATTGCGTAATGATAGTTGTGCTGAGTTCAATATCTATAATCTTTATTATACAATCCGTACCAAATACGTCTTTCTTTCGAATCACATTATTAGCCCATTTTGCCTCTGGGAATGTCTCATCCGTCTAATCTTAACAGACGTCCATTTAAAAAAGTCCTTCATGATAGCAATTATAACAAAAGATATGTATTATTATATTCACTACACCTCAAACTTTCCTACACAAGGTAAATATCCATGACAAGAGAGTTTGAGTACAATCTGTAACATGCGTCAACAATATCACTCGAACCCCCTTGTCATTAATCTAGATGCTGCAAATCAAATCAGCTATCAACATTAACTTTTAACTCCTACACATATGACTGGTTATCCACTTTACAAAAATATAAGCACGCTGATAAATATGTCTTCATTATTACTAATGCAGGGTGTCCAATAAGTTTCGATACCTTGTTATCGTTTTATATCTCCGGTAAAACATTTCGCACTCTAAAATTAAAAACATATTATTAGGATAGAGACAATAGTAGAGATATTTTGATACCAATATTACAAATCACAGCTATCAGTGTTGCCAAAGTTTCTAAACTATAAAACCGCACTTTCATAAACGCTAAGTATTATGAGCCTACGTAATGAATGAAAGAGAAGGAAGAGAGGAACGGAGGGAATAAAGATGACGTTTTTTCCATCGTTTTTTGTTCACATTTCATTTTTAAATGATCCACATAATGGACTTCAACATACTATTGACAAATTGCATCGACTAGCTCTGGTTTGGAGCTGTGAGCGTAGCGAAATGCAACCTAATGGAGCAGTTCTGGAGTTTCCACCACCGACAATGTAATTAACCCCATGGGCCCTCAAATTACAAAGTTTCCCCACACAGGTCTTGTATTCAATAATATATCAATTATAATTCTGGATGATAGTGACTGATAGTGACAGGCAACCCAAAGCTAAGATTGGTCAGTTATAAAATCCAGCTGTCATTTGATTGTCATATCATAACTAGAGCGGTTCTCGGGTTTCGCGGTTTGTGGGTTTCGCGGTTTGTGGGTTTCGCGGTTTGTGGGTTTCGCGGTTTGTGGGTTTCGCGGTGTTTGGATGGATTTGGTGGTTGTCATTCGGACGGTTTATTGATTTGAGTGAACAATATTCGGGAGATCAGTTTGTTGCAGTTTCTTAACATTATTATGTTAGGGTCTTACCAGAACCATGGAGGACGGGCGTTGATTGACAACATGGAATGAACACAAATATGAGGTACTCACCCATAATTCAATTCGTCAAAATGTTACTTAAGTACATATTCTACCGTTTTCATTTGTTTCATGGATGATTCATCAATGGCGGAGGAGAATTTTGACATTAACATTTTAGGTTACAAATGTGTAAATATTTCGATTGAATAAAAAAAAGGCTATTGAATTAAATTTGAAGAATTTGGAAACCGGGAAATCCGTAATCTTCCTATGGAAATTGAAGGTTCGCTTTGTAAATGTGGACATCAAAATGAATTTAAGGATTGCAAAGGACATGGGACTTGATCATGTATACTTTGATGATTGGGCATTTTGGCAATAATCCATGAAATCATACTTGCGTGAAGGCATGAAGTTGAAAGGTAGGTATAAACACGATTTCCTGATATATTCTATTTCGAAACGGCAGACCTCTTATTACAGTTTAAAATAGGGGTATTTATTACATGTTTTGTTCAAATTAATATAGTGTGAATTTTAACAGAGACCTCACCATAGTAAAAAAAATCAGGCAATGATGATTTGTTTAAATATTTTAACCAAGATATTTGTGTCCACACTATTTTCGGTAGCTTATACTGTGATCTAATTATTTTTTTTTAAATGCGTGTGACCAGGTACAACCACTCGGACGCAACATAACTATACATTATTAAGTAAGGGGCAAAGGTTCAGAAAATGAGACAATAATAAAATGGTTGGTGTTGTAGTAGGCTTAGATTGAATTCTAAAGTTCTATTCTGAAGTAAAGTATAGATTATATTTAGGATTCAGAATGATGCTACAAGATATACACTACTTAACAATTACTCAAAAAATGGTATCTATTCGTTATGGACCGTTCATTATTTATGGTGGAGGGGGGGGGGGGGTGGGACAAATTCAAGACTCGTATGTCAAAATTACCTAACCCCCCCCCCCCCCTACAGCTGAAACTGAAAATTACATTACCCCCCCCCCCCCCCCCTACTAACCAATAGATTTTTACACAACCCCCCTTCAAAATCAACTTGTCACATACTTAGCGGATGTATTTTTCTTTTGCCCATGGATTCGTTGGTTGTGACCTCTGAACGGCCAATAATTTAATGACTAACTACATAGCGAGCGTGGCGAGGCGGAACATTTGTCATATATTTATACATTTTTGGTGTTTTGTGAGTCTTTATAAGCCGAAAAAAGTTAGAACATCCAGACAAAAACGTATGAAATATTCTTGTGAGCTTTGGTGCAGAACTGTGAGTAAGACGAGGTGAAAAGCATGCAAGAAATTACCGTTTTTAATCAAATTGGATTTTGGGACATAGGCCTAGGCTATTAACATGTTTTTATACACCTCATGGCTCTAATGTTTTCAACCATTGATGATTATATATATAGGTGTTTTTCCAACAGATCGTCCGAGCAGGGCGTGCACAAAAAATTGCTGTACGAAAGTAGTCTCATCATAAGTAGCCTACATGTTTTGAAGTTGAAAGGTCATAAGAAAAAATTGCATTTACACTCCAAAATAGCCTCTAAAATCACCCCAATCACCACCATCTTTATAGTTAAATAAAGTTACACAACCCCCCCTGTTAAAGAATAAAAAGTTACATAACCCCCCCCCCCATTTCAACATATGAAAGTTACATGACCCCCTATATTTACCCCCCTCCACCATAAATAATGAACGGTCCCTTATTGATATTTTTGATATTTGTAATTATTTTATAAAGTTTATAACGTAATATATATACTTTTATAGTATAGTTGTTTGTGATATTTATTTATGCTTGAAAATAAGTAATGACAATTTATCTTTATTCCGAAGAGAAATGTTTATTATTTTGCATGATAAGACACAATTACAATCCAATTCGTTGGATTACATACAATCATAATTTTATATAGATATTTTATTAAGTATTATTTCTATCAGGCTTTTTAACGGTACGATAAACTGTGTATTGAATATTGATGCCTTGGTTCAACCAAAGTACCCGGATGCGTCCAATATTCTTCAATGCGCGCATCGTGCGCTTTGTTTTGATTTGTTGTTCAGGCACAGCGGGTTCGCCGATTTTTACTGCGGGTAGTGGTAGCAAACTTGTTAACATGTTTGATGATGTTTTTATTCGTTATAAGGGAGATCAATATTATGCTCAAATTGTGAATTTTGATTTGTATTATTGTCGTGTATGAATCTGGTCAATACATGCGTATGTTTTGTTTCTCGAAAAAATAGAAAATCAATGCACTTGCGCAAATGTTGATATACTCACAATAGCACCCCCTGCAGGGTCGTACCATTATTCACACATCAACATCAGCGCGCGTGCATTGATTTGTCTAATTTCTCTCAAAACAACACTTACGCATTTATATTGACCTATACCTATTAAATTATTTTCAATTAATAGCCTTCATTGAATAAACTTCATTGAATTTGGATAAATGGAAATGTATTGTAATAAAAATACAGCACGATATTATACATAGCACACATATTCCATCATTTGTATGAATGTATTTATCTATCTATTAATTTATATAAATATAAATAAATAACTTAATTAATTATGCAAAACACTTAATTTATTAACATTATTTGAAAATCAAGTAAATGAATAGAAAATACAATTAAATCAACTTAATTATTTAGATGAATCACTATACCAATCTATAATTAATTAATTTATTCTCGAATTAATTAATTAACTTATTAATAAGAATGTTAATTAATTATTAACTTATTGATGTTGTCTATTACTTATTCCAACAGTTCATTCATTAATATTATTTAATACTAAAAGCAAAAATAAATATATAAATGTTAGTCATTATTCAAGTAATCTATCAATCGCATTTCAATAAAATAAAACAAATTTAATCATTGATTGATTATTATATTTCTTGTTCATTGTTTTTGATTACATTTACAAATATATTTGATAGATAAATCGATGGGTTGTTTTCATTATTTATGAATTTCTGATTATTTATTCTTTAACTAATTCTATTCATTGAATGCATTTATCGATACATTAAATAACTATAATTCAATTGAAGATTTATTGTCATGAAGCTTTGGACAGTTTCAAAATAGTAAGCGTGTGCTGCTTGAACCTAGTGTTGATTGAACAAGAACATACGAGGGTTTGTCAAAATGTAATGAAAGTGATCTTGTTGCGAGTTGCAAGGGGCATTGCCATTGATTGAAATTATTTTCAATTAGCCCACTATTAAAACATGATTTTTAGCTGAATTTGTAGCTATTTTTTGCGACATTACCATGTGACATGTGAACGGTAGACCCCTTTACTTGCGTAAATATCTGTACTCTCTTCATTCCCTTTTATTCCCCTTTTTCTCTTTCTCCTTTCTCTATTTTCTCCTTTCTCTCTCCTTTTTAAATATTTGGTTACAAAAATTACCAGAGGCACTGGCCCCTGCAATTTGTCAAAATTTGACTGTGGAAAAAAATGTGCGCGCTTCCAGGCCAGCGCATCTTCTTTCTTCATGCGACTAACAAAACTTGCCCCAACCAAACCCCACTCCGACCCCACCCCATAGACTGTTATGATACTCATGCCTCGTAGGTCTATGGGTTATCGTGACGTTAGAATTACCCGGGAAAGCCAGGTATTTCTTATTTGATTTGCGAGGTAATCCTTCAATAGGCTTTGTTGTATACCACAATACTTTGCCAAAACAAACCCGATGGGCATTTGGGTGTTTCTGAAGATACAAAAAGAAACCCAAGGACACATGCTATATACATGCATACATGTAGCATATATCCTTTGCATTGAGCTAGTGTGCATGCAGTAGTGATGCGTGCGTGCAAAGATTCATTGGTGCGTGTCAATGGAAAATGATTTTGAATTGCCAGTTACATATGTTAACATGTGTGGAGGGCGTCTATACATGTTTTTTATATTTATTATCAATAACACACATTTTTAACATTTCGTATTTCTTTGTACTGTATTTTAATAAACTATTGTTATGTCAATATATTTTTATCATTGTTACACTTTAACACACTTTAAATTTCGCGGATACTTTTATTTCGCGAATTGAAAATGACTGCTATTTTTTTGGGTATTACATTTCGCGAACTGGAAAATTTACTGAGTAATTCAATGCAAAATTGTCAGTTTCGCGAGTATTTAATTTTACAAATCCACTATTAACCATTTTCAGCGCAGCGGGTAGTCCAACTTTCCGGGGGGGGGGGGGGGGGGGGGCACATACATTGTCTCACTCTCACATAGTGTCAAGGGAAGGCACATTTGATAAGGGGTGCACATGTATAATAAATATAACACATACATTATGAAAAGTGATTTATTAATTCAATCTCAGATTACTAAGGCCAAGTAACAAATGTGTTTCTCGTCCGTACAATTTTAAAACAAGAACAACTTTTAAAAAATATCATTTAAAATTCATATTTCTATCGGGTAGCTCAACTTTTCCTGGGTGTGGGGGGCTCATACATTGACTGTGACAAAGTCTACGGGTAGCACAAATTGACATGGGGATGCACATAACACATTGGAAGTAAATTTTTAATGCAATCTCAGATTACTAATAGTCTCAAATAGTAGCCGAATAATGAGCAACGACCGATTATAACTGTTAAAAATAAAATTAAACACAAATAAACACAACGTACACTTATAAAACAAGAACAACTTTTAAAAAATATCATTTCGAATTCACATTTCTCTCGGGTAGCACAATTTTCCCTACGGGGGGCACATACATTGACTGTCGCAGTGTCTAGGGGTAGCACAAATTGACATGGGGATGCACATAACACATTGGAAGTAAATTGTTAATGCAATCTCAGATTACTAATAGTCTCAAATAGTAGCCGAATAATGAGCAACGACCGATTATAACTGTTAAAAATAAAATTAAACACAAATAAACACAACGTACACTTATACAACAAGAACAACTTTTTAAAAATATCATTTAAAATTCACATTTCTCTCGGGGAGCACAATTTTCCCTACGGGGGGCACATACATTGACTGTCGCAGTGTCTAGGGGTAGCACAAATTGACATGGGGATGCACATGTATAACACATTGGAAGTAAATTGTTAATGCAATCTCAGATTACTAATAGTCTCAAATAGTAGCCGAATAATGAGCAACGACCGATTATAACTGTTAAAAATAAAATAAAACACAAATATAACACAACGTACATGTACACTTATCATGCTTATACAACAAGAACATCTTTTAAAAAATATCATTTAAAATTCACATTTCTCTCGGGTAGCACAATTTTCCCTACGGGGGGCACATACATTGACTGTCGCAGTGTCTAGGGGTAGCACAAATGGGGATACACATGTATAACACATTAGAAGTAAATTGTTAATGCAATCTCAGATTACTAATAGTCTCAAATAGTAGCTGAATAATGAGCAACGACCGATTATAACTGTTAACAAATAAAGTTAAAAACAAATAAACACAACGTACACTTTACAACAAGAACATCTTTTAAAAAATATCATTTAAAAATCATATTGCTATCGGGTAGCACAACTTTCCATACGGGGGGCACATACATTGACTGTCGCAGTGTCTAGGGGTAGCACAAATTGATATGGGGATGCACATAACACATAGGTAGTAAATTGTTATTGCAATCTCAGATTACTAATAGTAGCCGAATAATGAGAAACGACGATCGATTATAACTGTTAAAATATAAAGTTAAAAACAAATAAACACAACGTACACTTTTACAACAAGAACATCTTTTAAAAAATATCATTTAATATTCATATTTCTATCGGGTAGCACAACTTTCCATACGGGGGGCACATACATTGACTGTCGCAGTGTCTAGGGGTAGCACAAATTAACATGGGGATGCACATAACACATTGGAAGTAAATTGTTAACGCAATCTCAGATTACTAATATTCTCAAATAGTAGCCGAATAATAAGCAACGACCGATTATAACTGTTAAAAATAAAATTAAACACAAATAAACACAACGTACACTTATACAACAAGAACAACTTTTAAAAAAATATCATTTAAAATTCACATTTCTCTCGGGTAGCACAATTTTCCCTACGGGGGGCACATACATTGACTGTCGCAGTGTCTAGGGGTAGCACAACTTGACATGGGGATGCACATAACACATTGGAAGTAAATTGTTAATGCAATCTCAGATTACTAATAGTCTCAAATAGTAGACGAATAATGAGCAACGGCCGATTATAACTGTTAAAAATAAAATTAAACACAAATAAACACAACGTACGCTTATACAACAAGAACAACTTTAAAAAAAAAAATCATTTAAAATTCACATTTCTCTCGGGTAGCACAATTTTCCCTACGGGGGAGGGGGGGGGGGGCGGGCACATACACTGACTGTCGCAGTGTCTAGGGGTAGCACAAATTGACATGGGGATGCACATGTATAACACATTAGAAGTAAATTGTTAATGAAATCTCAGATTACTAATAGTCTCAAATAGTAGCAGAATAATGAGCAACGACCGATTATAACTGTTAACAAATAAAGTTAAAAACAAATAAACACAACGTACACTTTTACAACAAGAACATCTTTTAAAAAATATCATTTAAATTTCACATTTCTCTCGGGTAGCACAATTCTCCCTACGGGGGGCACATACATTGACTGTCGCAGTGTCTAGGGGTAGCACAAATTGACATGGGGATGCACATAACACATTGGAAGTAAATTGTTAATGCAATCTCAGATTACTAATAGTCTCAAATAGTAGCCGAAAAATGAGCAACGACCGATTATAACTGTTAAAAATAAAATTAAACACAAATAAACACAACGTACACTTATACAACAAGAACAACTTTAAAAAAATATCATTTAAAATTCACATTTCTCTCGGGTAGCACAATTCTCCCTACGGGGGGCACATACATTGACTGTCGCAGTGTCTAGGGGTAGCACAAATTGACATGGGGATGCAAATAACACATTGGAAGTAAATTGTTAATGCAATCTCAGATTACTAATAGTCTCAAATAGTAGCCGAATAATGAGCAACGACCGATTATAACTGTTAAAAATAAAAATAAACACAAATAAACACAACGTACACTTGTACAACAAGAACAACTTTAAAAAAATATCATTTAAAATTCACATTTCTCTCGGGTAGCACAATTTTCCCTACGGGGGGGCACATACATTGACTGTCGCAGTGTCTAGGGGTAGCACAAATTGACATGGGGATGCACATGTATAACACATTAGAAGTAAATTGTTAATGCAATCTCAGATTACTAATAGTCTCAAATAGTAGCAGAATAATGAGCAACGACCGATTTTAACTGTTAACAAATTCAGTTGGTCGTTGCTCATTATTCGGCTACTATTTGAGACTATTAGTAATCTGAGATTGCATTAACAATTTACTTCCAATGTGTTATGCATGTGCATCCCTATGTCAATTTGTGCTACTCCTAGACACTGCGACAGTCAATGTATGTGCCCCCCGTAGGGAAAATTGTGCTACCCGAGAGAAATGTGAATTTTAAATGATATTTTTTTAAAAGTTGTGCTTGTTGTATAAGTGTACGTTGTGTTTATTTGTGTTTAATTTTATTTTTAACAGTTATAATCGGTCGTTGCTCATTATTCGGCTACTATTTGAGACTATTAGTAATCTGAGATTGCGTTAACAATTTTCTTCTAATGTGTTATGTGCATCCCCATGTCAATTTGTGCTACCCCTAGACACTGCGCAAGTCAATGTATGTGCCCCCCGTAGGGAAAATTGTGCTACCCGAGAGAAATGTGAATTTTAAAGGATGTTTTTTAAAAGTTGTTCTTGTTGTATAAGTGTACGTTGTGTTTATTTGTGTTTAATTTTATTTTTAACAGTTATAATCGGTCGTTGCTCATTATTCGGCTACTATTTGAGACAATTAGTAATCTGAGATTGCATTAACAATTTACTTCCAATGTGTTATGTGCATCCCCATGTCAATTTGTGCTACCCCTAGACACTGCGACAGTCAATGTATGTGCCCCCCGTAGGGAAAATTGTTCTACCCGATAGAAATATGAATATTAAATGATATTTTTTAAAAGATGTTCTTGTTGTAAAAGTGTACGTTGTGTTTCTTTGTTTTTAACTTTATATTTTAACAGTTATAATCGGTCGTCGTTGCTCATTATTCGGCTACTATTTGAGAATATTAGTAATCTGAGATTGCATTAACAATTTACTTCCAATGTGTTATGTGCATCCCCATGTCGATTTGTGCTACCCCTAGACACTGCGACGAGTCAATGTATGTGCCCCCCGTAGGGAAAATTGTGCTACCCGAGAGAAATGTGAATTTTAAATGATATTTTTTAAAAGTTGTTCTTGTTGTATTAGTGTACGTTGTGTTTATTTGTGTTTAATTTTATTTTTAACAGTTATAATCGGTCGTTGCTCATTATTCGGCTACTATTTGAGACTATTAGTAATCTGAGATTGCGTTAACAATTTACTTCTTATGTGTTATGTGCATCCCCATTTCAATTTGTGCTACCCCTAGACACTGTGATAGTCAATGTATGTGCCCCCCGTAGGAAAAATTGTGCTACCCGAGAGAAATGTGAATTTTAAATGATATTTTTTTTAAAGTTGTTCTAGTTGTATAAGTGTACGTTGTGTTTATTTGTGTTTAATTTTATTTTTAACAGTTATAATCGGTCGTTGCTCATTATTCGGCTACTATTTGAGACTATTAGTAATCTGAGATTGCGTTAACAATTTACTTCTAATGTGTTATGTGCATCCCCATGTCAATTTGTGCTACCCCTAGACACTGCGACAGTCAATGTATGTGCCCCCCGTAGGGAGAATTGTGCTACCCGAGAGAAATGTGAAATTTAAATGATTTTTTTTAATTTTAAAAGATGTTCTTGTTGTAAAAGTGTACGTTGTGTTTATTTGTTTTTAACTTTATTTGTTAACAGTTATAATCGGTCGTTGCTCATTATTCTGCTACTATTTGAGACTATTAGTAGTCTGAGATTGCATTAACAATTTACTTCTAATGTGTTATACATGAGCTACATGAGCTACTTCTAATGTGTTATACATCGGCTACTATTTGAGAATATTAGTAATCTGAGATTGCATTAACAATTTACTTCCAATGTGTTATGTGCATCCCCATGTCGATTTGTGCTACCCCTAGACACTGCGACGAGTCAATGTATGTGCCCCCTCCCCCGTAGGGAAAATTGTGCTACCCGAGAGAAATGTGAATTTTAAATGATATTTTTTTAAAAAGTTGTTCTAGTTGTATAAGTGTACGTTGTGTTTATTTGTGTTTAATTTTATTTTTAACAGTTATAATCGGTCGTTGCTCATTATTCGGCTACTATTTGAGACTATTAGTAATCTGGAATTGCATTAACAATTTACTTCCAATGTGTTATGTGCATCCCCATGTCAATTTGTGCTACCCCTAGACACTGCGACAGTCAATGTATGTGCCCCCCGTAGGGAAAATTGTGCTACCCGAGAGAAATGTGAATTTTAAATGATATTTTTTAAAAGTTGTTCTTATTGTATAAGTGTATGTTGTGTTTATTTGTTTTTAACTTTATTTGTTAACAGTTATAATCGGTCGTTGCTCATTATTCGGCTACTATTTGAGACTATTAGTAATCTGAGATTGCATTAACAATTTACTTCCAATGTATTATACATGTGCATCCCCATGTCAATTTGTGCTACCCCTAGACACTGCGACAGTCAATGTATGTGCCCCCCGTAGGGAAAATTGTGCTACCCGAGAGAAATGTGAATTTTAAATGATATTTTTTAAAAGATGTTCTTGTTGTAAAAGTGTACGTTGTGTTTATTTGTTTTTAACTTTATTTGTTAACAGTACTGTTATAATCGATCGTTGCTCATTATTCGGCTACTATTTGAGACTATTAGTAATCTGAGATTGCTTTAACAAATTTACTTCCAATGTGTTATGTGCATCCCCATGTCAATTTGTGCTACCCATAGACACTGCGACAGTCAATGTATGTGCCCCCCGTAGGGAAAATTGTGCTACCCGAGAGAAATGTGAATTTTAAATGATTTTTTTTAAAAGTTGTTCTTGTTGTATAAGTGTACGTTGTGTTTATTTGTGTTTAATTCTATTTTTAACAGTTATAATCGGTCGTTGCTCATTATTCGGCTACTATTTGAGACTATTAGTAATCTGAGATTGCATTAACAATTTACTTCTAATGTGTTATACATGTGCATCCCTATGTCAATTTGTGCTACCCCTAGACACTGCGACAGTCAATGTATGTGCCCCCCGTAGGGAAAATTGTGCTACCCGAGAGAAATATGAATTTTAAATGATATTTTTTTAAAGTTGTTCTTGTTGTATAAGTGTACGTTGTGTTTATTTGTTTTTAACTTTATTTGTTAACAGTTATAATCGGTCGTTGCTCATTATTCGGCTACTATTTGAGACTATTAGTAGTCTGAGATTGCATTAACAATTTACTTCTAATGTGTTATACATGTGCATCCCCATGTCAATTTGTGCTACCCCTAGACACTGCGACAGTCAATGTATGTGCCCCCCGTAGGGAAAATTGTGCTACCCGAGAGAAATGTGAATTTTAAATGATATTTTTTAAAAGTTGTTCTTGTTGTATATTAAGTGTACGTTGTGTTTATTTGTGTTTAATTTTATTTTTAACAGTTATAATCGGTCGTTGCTCATTATTCGGCTACTATTTGAGACTATTAGTAATCTGAGATTGCATTAACAATTTACCTCTAATGTGTTATACATGTGCATCCCTATGTCAATTTGTGCTACCCCTAGACACTGCGACAGTCAATGTATGTGCCCCCCGTATGGAAAATTGTGCTACCCGAGAGAAATGTGAATTTTAAATGATTTTTTTTAAAGTTGTTCTTGTTGTATAAGTGTACGTTGTGTTTATTTGTTTTTAACTTTATTTTTTAACAGTTATAATCGGTCGTTGCTCATTATTCGGCTACTATTTGAGACTATTAATAATCTGAGATTGCATTAACAATTTACTTCTAATGTGTTATACATGTGCATCCCCATGTCAATTTGTGCTACCCCTAAACACTGCGACAGTCAATGTATGTGCCCCCCGTAGGGAAAATTGTGCTACCCGAGAGAAATGTGAATTTTAAATGATACTTTTAAAAAAAGTTGTTCTATTGTATAAGTGTACGTTGTGTTTATTTGTGTTTAATTTTATTTTTAACAGTTATAATCGGTCGTTGCTCATTATTCGGCTACTATTTGAGAATATTAGTAATCTGGAATTGCATTAACAATTTACTTCCAAAGTGTTATGTGCATCCCCATGTCAATTTGTGCTACCCCTAGACACTGCGACAGTCAATGTATGTGCCCCCCGTAGGGAAAATTGTGCTACCCGAGAGAAATGTGAATTTTAAATGATATTTTTTTAAATTTGTTCTTGTTGTAAAAGTGTACGTTGTGTTTATTTGTTTTTAACTTTATTTGTTAACAGTTATAATCGGTCGTTGCTCATTATTCGGCTACTATTTGAGACTATTAGTAATCTGAGATTGCATTAACAATTTACTTCCAATGTATTATACATGTGCATCCCCATGTCAATTTGTGCTACCCCTAGACACTGCGACAGTCAATGTATGTGCCCCCCGTAGGGAAAATTGTGCTACCCGAGAGAAATGTGAATTTTAAATGATATTTTTTAAAAGATGTTCTTGTTGTAAAAGTGTACGTTGTGTTTATTTGTTTTTAACTTTATTTGTTAACAGTTATAATCGGTCGTTGCTCATTATTCGGCTACTATTTGAGACTATTAGTAATCTGAGATTGCTTTAACAATTTACTTCCAATGTGTTATGTGCATCCCCATGTCAATTTGTGCTACCCATAGACACTGCGACAGTCAATGTATGTGCCCCCCGTAGGGAAAATTGTGCTACCCGAGAGAAATGTGAATTTTAAATGATATTTTTTTAAAGTTGTTCTTGTTGTATAAGTGTACGTTGTGTTTAATTTTATTTTTAACAGTTATAATCGGTCGTTGCTCATTATTCGGCTACTATTTGAGACTATTAGTAATCTGAGATTGCGTTAACAATTTTCTTCTAATGTGTTATGTGCATCCCCATGTCAATTTGTGCTACCCCTAGACACTGCGACAGTCAATGTATGTGCCCCCCGTAGGGAAAATTGTGCTACCCGAGAGAAATGTGAATTTTAAATGATATTTTTTTAAAAAGTTGTTCTAGTTGTATAAGTGTACGTTGTGTTTATTTGTGTTTAATTTTATTTTTAACAGTTATAATCGGTCGTTGCTCATTATTCGGCTACTATTTGAGACTATTAGTAATCTGGAATTGCATTAACAATTTACTTCCAATGTGTTAAGTGTACGTTGTGTTTATTTGTGTTTAATTCTATTTTTAACAGTTATAATCGGTCGTTGCTCATTATTCGGCTACTATTTGAGACTATTAGTAATCTGAGATTGCATTAACAATTTACTTCTAATGTGTTATACATGTGCATCCCTATGTCAATTTGTGCTACCCCTAGACACTGCGACAGTCAATGTATGTGCCCCCCGTAGGGAAAATTGTGCTACCCGAGAGAAATATGAATTTTAAATGATATTTTTTTAAAGTTGTTCTTGTTGTATAAGTGTACATTGTGTTTATTTGTTTTTAACTTTATTTGTTAACAGTTATAATCGGTCGTTGCTCATTATTCGGCTACTATTTGAGACTATTAGTAATCTGAGATTGCATTAACAATTTACTTCTAATGTGTTATACATGTGCATCCCCATGTCAATTTGTGCTACCCCTAGACACTGCGACAGTCAATGTATGTGCCCCCCGTAGGGAAAATTGTGCTACCCGAGAGAAATGTGAATTTTAAATGATATTTTTTAAAAGTTGTTCTTGTTGTATATTAAGTGTACGTTGTGTTTATTTGTGTTTAATTTTATTTTTAACAGTTATAATCGGTCGTTGCTCATTATTCGGCTACTATTTGAGACTATTAGTAATCTGGAATTGCATTAACAATTTACTTCCAATGTGTTATGTGCATCCCCATGTCAATTTGTGCTACCCCTAGACACTGCGACAGTCAATGTATGTGCCCCCCGTAGGGAAAATTGTGCTACCCGAGAGAAATGTGAATTTTAAATGATATTTTTTTAAAGTTGTTCTTATTGTATAAGTGTATGTTGTGTTTATTTGTTTTTAACTTTATTTGTTAACAGTTATAATCGGTCGTTGCTCATTATTCGGCTACTATTTGAGACTATTAGTAATCTGAGATTGCATTAACAATTTACTTCCAATGTATTATACATGTGCATCCCTATGTCAATTTGTGCTACCCCTAGACACTGCGACAGTCAATGTATGTGCCCCCCGTAGGGAAAATTGTGCTACCCGAGAGAAATGTGAATTTTAAATGATATTTTTAAAAAGATGTTCTTGTTGTAAAAGTGTACGTTGTGTTTATTTGTTTTTAACTTTATTTGTTAACAGTTATAATCGGTCGTTGCTCATTATTCGGCTACTATTTGAGACTATTAGTAATCTGAGATTGCTTTAACAAATTTACTTCCAATGTGTTATGTGCATCCCCATGTCAATTTGTGCTACCCATAGACACTGCGACAGTCAATGTATGTGCCCCCCGTAGGGAAAATTGTGCTACCCGAGAGAAATGTGAATTTTAAATGATTTTTTTTTAAAGTTGTTCTTGTTGTATAAGTGTACGTTGTGTTTATTTGTGTTTAATTCTATTTTTAACAGTTATAATCGGTCGTTGCTCATTATTCGGCTACTATTTGAGACTATTAGTAATCTGAGATTGCATTAACAATTTACTTCTAATGTGTTATACATGTGCATCCCTATGTCAATTTGTGCTACCCCTAGACACTGCGACAGTCAATGTATGTGCCCCCCGTAGGGAAAATTGTGCTACCCGAGAGAAATATGAATTTTAAATGATATTTTTTTAAAGTTGTTCTTGTTGTATAAGTGTACGTTGTGTTTATTTGTTTTTAACTTTATTTGTTAACAGTTATAATCGGTCGTTGCTCATTATTCGGCTACTATTTGAGACTATTAGTAATCTGAGATTGCATTAACAATTTACTTCTAATGTGTTATACATGTGCATCCCTATGTCAATTTGTGCTACCCCTAGACACTGCGACAGTCAATGTATGTGCCCCCCGTAGGGAAAATTGTGCTACCCGAGAGAAATGTGAATTTTAAATGATATTTTTTAAAAGTTGTTCTTGTTGTATATTAAGTGTACGTTGTGTTTATTTGTGTTTAATTTTATTTTTAACAGTTATAATCGGTCGTTGCTCATTATTCGGCTACTATTTGAGACTATTAGTAATCTGAGATTGCATTAACAATTTACCTCTAATGTGTTATACATGTGCATCCCTATGTCAATTTGTGCTACCCCTAGACACTGCGACAGTCAATGTATGTGCCCCCCGTATGGAAAATTGTGCTACCCGAGAGAAATGTGAATTTTAAATGATTTTATTTTTAAGTTGTTCTTGTTGTATAAGTGTACGTTGTGTTTATTTGTTTTTAACTTTATTTTTTAACAGTTATAATCGGTCGTTGCTCATTATTCGGCTACTATTTGAGACTATTAGTAATCTGAGATTGCATTAACAATTTACTTCTAATGTGTTATACATGTGCATCCCCATGTCAATTTGTGCTACCCCTAGACACTGCGACAGTCAATGTATGTGCCTCCCGTTGAGAAAATTGTGCTACCCGAGAGAAATGTGAATTTTAAATGATATTTTTTAAAAGTTGTTCTTGTTGTATAAGTGTACGTTGTGTTTATTTGTTTTTAACTTTATTTGTTAACAGTTATAATCGGTCGTTGCTCATTATTCGGCTACTATTTGAGACTATTAGTAATCTGAGATTGCATTAACAATTTACTTTCAATGTGTTATGTGCATCCCTATGTCAATTTGTGCTACCCCTAGACACTGCGACAGTCAATGTATGTGCCCCCCGTAGGGAAAATTGTGCTACCCGAGAGAAATGTGAATTTTAAATGATATTTTTTAAAAGTTGTTCTTGTTGTATAAGTGTACGTTGTGTTTATTTGTTTTTAACTTCATTTGTTAACAGTTATAATCGGTCGTTGCTCATTATTCGGCTACTATTTGAGACTATTAGTAATCTGAGATTGCATTAACAATTTACTTCTAATGTGTTATGCATGTGCATCCCCATGTCAATTTGTGCTACCCCTAGACACTGCGACAGTCAATGTATGTGCCCCCCGTAGGGAAAATTGTGCTACCCGAGAGAAATGTGAATTTTAAATGATATTTTTTAAAAGTTGTTCTTGTTATATAAGTGTAATTTTATTTTTAACAGTTATAATCGGTCGTTGCTCATTATTCGGCTACTATTTGAGACTATTAGTAATCTGAGATTGCCTTAACAATTTACTTCCAATGTGTTATGTGCATCCCCATGTCAATGTGTGCTACCCCTAGACACTGCAACAGTCAATGTATGTGCCCCCGTAGGGAAAATTGTGCTACCCGAGAGAAATGTGAATTTTAAATGATATTTTTTAAAAGATCTTCTTGTTGTAAAAGTGTACGTTGTGTTTATTTGTTTTTAACATTATTTTTTAACAGTTATAATCGGTCGTTGCTCATTATTCGGCTACTATTTGAAACTATTAGTAATCTGAGATTGCATTAACAATTTACTTCTAATGTGTTATACATGTGCATCCCCATGTCAATTTGTGCTACCCCTAGACTCTGCGACAGTCAATGTATGTGCCCCCCGTAGGGAACATTTTTACTTCCAATGTGTTATGCATGTGCATCCCCATGTCAAATTGTGCTACCCGTAGACACTGTCACAGTCAATTTTTTGCCCCCCCCCCCCTAGAAAAAGTTGTGCTACTTGTGCTTACGCATTTGCAGCAATTCATGATTGTGCGTATCCATGCGCATCAAAAACACTTAAGCGTACGCGTTCGCATCGAACTACACTTATGCATACGTACACGCACCCCTACACTAGTATGTCCGCGTCGCATTAAAAACATTTGTGTGTACGGTTGCGCATCGAAAAACAATAGTTCATACGCGTTTGACACAATTAACGATTGTGCGTTCGCCTGCGAATCATCAAACACTTGTGCGTATAACAAAAACATTTATTTTGTGAACATGAAATATAATTGCTAGGAAAAGTAAAATAAACACTTGAGAAAAAAAAATACTTTGAAAAATAAATTAATTGTTGGCAAACAATTTAATAAGTTGTAACAGATAAATTGAATAAATGCTGTGATTTAATCATGCAAAAACTAATATAAACGCTATTTTAATAAAAATTGCTTATGTGTGTAGTACCGAGAATGTACCATTGTATATTATAAGGAACGCTTTAGTGCTCACAGTATCTTTTTATGCATTAGATATTGACTGGGCGTGTCCTCACAGGCACTCGAGCGTGAATCGGTGACTGTATCGGTGACCTCGCTGGTCTGAAAATGCTATATTGTAAAGCATTGTTATATGTATTGTCATAATCGGATGTGGGCAAATAACGGAATTGAATGCAGTACTCTTCTGATAGTATCAACATGTTACACTTTACAACAATGCCTTTTGTGCAGCTCTACCGTCACTTTAACCCATGGACAACGCGTCATGTGGTGCCGCCATAGCCTACAACTCACCGCCTAGACCGTAAATGAATGTGAAACATCTATTGACACCATTCACCGTAAAGAAATTAGATTAAATTTCCCATAGATATGGCCAGATTTCATTGTTTTTAAGATTTTTATTTATTTTACGGTCATTTCCAGTTCAAACATGTCAAAGGAAAATAAGAAAAAAGCCCCCGACCGACCGTACAATATGGTTTCTTTTTTGCATAGACATGGTTTTTTTTGCCGCCTGCTGAATGAATAAAAAGCTAACTTAAATTAATAGTGATATTTGAACAGAATATACCCGTATTCGAAACTAAAATTATTAGGAACCGTTTATTATTTCCACCGGGTCGGGACGGGAGTAATTGATGAGTGGGATCACGCAGTTTTTAATTGACAACAAATAAGGGGGTCATACGTTTTTCTAATCAAGAGGGGTGCGCGTCAGTGTTTTTATCCGGATTCGACGGTAAAATTCCAACAGCTTCCGCCCCCGTCCCAATAAAAAAAAATGATATTCATACAACAGTTTATTCAAATTGCTTATGATTCATTTAGCAATGGGAATCATATGCCATATAAGTACCGCGAGTGTGCCTAATAAATTAAGTTTATGATATTTAAGAAATTAGTCTTAGAGTCAATCATGGCAAATTTAAGTGTGAATTGCAAATTTTCAGTATTGAGTTACTATAGTCATGTCGGTTATTTCTCGACAACAACTAGATAAAATTGGCTTGAAGTTGGTCTAAAGTATAATTATGTCGGTTATTTCTCGACAACTAGCTAAAATTGGCTTGAAGTTGGTCTAAAGTATAATTGGTTAAAAGCCAATCAGGCAATCATTGTGTTTCTTGCACCCGCCCTGTTTATAGGCCTATACTGGTCATGCCACGCCACTGCGTAGACCCTACTCATTCTAAAGGGAGCACATCAAAACTCGACCGCCCGGCAACCACCGGTTGTTCCGTGCAGAAGTTCCGTGAGGTTGCAGCCGGTTTCTATTGTTCTAAACAATGATATGCGGTCAAACCGGGCGGAACCGCCGGTTGTCGCGCGGTCGAGTTTTGATTTGCTCCCTAATCAAATATTAAAAACAACCCAGTTATTTAACACTTTCCTCGCGGCAGGCGTTTGCAGACGACAGTTCCGAAATTTCCCAAAATGTTTTGAAAAATGTTAAAATTATTGAATGTCATTACAATATTAAAATAAGTGCAAACTTGTCTAGTTTGGGTTCAATAGTTCATGAGATAAGGTGGGAAAGGTTTCTGAAAATCTGTTTTGTATAATGGTAAAACTAAAAGTAATAGCCGCGTGTGAAAAGTGTTTTAAAAGATCTATTTTTCGAGAAAATCAGTCTTAAAGGTAGATGTTCCGATTGCTGGCCCGATTTTCAACTTGATGTTTTCTATTTTACATGAAAGGTCATCTTTAAAATGGTCGCATTTCAAAGTTTGAGTTGCATAACTCCAACGGTTCTATTTTTTGAGAAGCACATGGTCACAAAATATTTGCCCATTGAGTAGTACACAAACTGTTTGGTGGTTAAACACCTTTGACAGTAATTCACCACATTTTACCCTATGATTTCTAAATGGAACATTTCTGGCTCCTAAGATTTTACAGACATAATGAGAAAAATATGGGGATTCTTCTGATATTTGATGTGAAAGCCCCAAAAACGTGATCGGAACATACACCTTTATAAAAAATATTCTCTCAGCCCAGTTCCTAAGCACCCCTCCTTCTTTTGAGACCCTGGACGACACACCCTACCACTAACAAAGTTGAGTGCCACCGCCCCCCCCCCCCCCCCCCCCTTGTCCGCCCAGGACTTTACTTGTACCAAACATAAAACTGAAAGCGCAGTAACACAAACCTGTACGTGCGGGGTGTGATGTCTTGTATACATCCGAGGTACGTGTAAAAATACTATTGTTGATAGAGGTGTCTTGTATGAATTGTGTAGCCTTTTTGAGAGGGGGTTATTATATTCTATTATAGTCTATTAATTTAGTATAGTATAGTATAGTATAGTATAGTATAGTATAGTATAGTATAGTATAGTATAGTATAGTATAGTATAGTATAGTATAGTATAGTATAGTATAGTATAGTATAGTATAGTATAGTATAGTATATTCCATTCCATTCCATGATTCCATCAATTGTAAATTCATGATTTTTAAAACTTGGAAATAGATACCAACGGGCGAATCCATCATCATGCTCATCCGAGTCCAGCCCTGTCTGCATTGGAAATTGACGGCTACTTGATGGCGAGAAAATTGTTTAGGCTACTTGATGTTGAAGTGGAAGTTTATTGATCCAATTGATCTCTAGAAAATGTTTGTTTGTGTCAGGGTGTTACGGAGTTTTTATGAGTGCAGATAATTGGTGCCTATTGTCAAGATTGTATCCAAAGGCCAAAAACATCGTTACGTTACCCTTCCAAATCTTAAACATTTCCGATTGAGTTGGTCGATTTGTTTTCAAACTCATCCATTTTAAACTTGAATAGAGGTCAATATGCAAGCTGTCAAAGAATGACTAAGGGGTGCGTGGGGCGTACACCTGTGTTTGTTGTTGTTTTTTACTCAAGTCAAGGGTAAATACTTTTGTCCAAGTAACTGTCAGCAAAAACTATTACCCCTGGATCGGATACAAACATGTAAAAATGTACTAAATGTAAATCTGATGTAAATGTTTGAAGCATAGGCCTATTCATTAATTTAGAATAACAACTCAGTGAATAAAATAAAAGGGTGTAGGGCAGAGTTATGTTTTAAGGGGAAATATTAGCGGTTTTATGTTGAACAAAATTATTGAAAATAGTCCCGATATTTTTGCTAATTTTGTACTTGTGCTAGGCCTAAAAAAAAAAATCCCGACCCAAGATTTTGCAAACAAATGTTCAGTCTTTTTGAAAGGGTAACACAGTGTTTGTTTTGACTAGGCCTTATATGTTATGGGAAGTTGTTTGAATGAACGGCTTGATTGTCTAGTTTATGCAAATTAGCTACAGACCTAACAATAGCGTTGGTTTTGACCAATGACGGTGGACGTTGACCGTGAAAGATTTAAAAGAGATGGGCAATTACTTATCTATACTTACATTATCCTTGTGTATACAGCCGGGACGCAAGTTCGATTTGACCCCAAATTATTAGGTACGAGGGCGTCCTAATGTAAACACGAAAAATTCAAATTTAGTCGATCACCTATTTATAAATAACTAACACTTATTTAGGACGAAATATATACAAAAGGAGACCGCTGATCGTTTACCCACTAACCTACAATGAAGCATACATCTATTTTACTTCATACTGTTTTATCGAATCAATATATTCAGACACCAACGACCCAAAATGTGAGATTTCATGCTACTGCATTGGCGTAAAAACTGACATGAACTGGAAGAAATGGTAGCCAATTTTAGATGAAAACGTCCGTAAATCCCTTATTTTACAACGTCGTAAAAAATCCATCTATACAGTGGCACACTATAATGAGTTGTTTGATATCCTTCGTGTTTGAAACAGTAATAGTGTTTAAGACGATTTTTGCCGCATCATTTGAAGCGCGATGTGAAGCTCAATTGTAGTGACCAAAATTTGGCACTTGACAATAAGTGTTTGAATCTCCCGGTTATAGCTAGTTTCCCTTGATAGCGTAGATGGTAAAGCGCTCGCTTGAAGAACGGGAGGTCCGGGGTTCGATCCTGCACAATGTCACGGATTTTTTTCTCTCATCAAAATCATTTTTGTTGGGTTTTTAATTTATTTATGATTGTTTTATGATTGTTTTATGATTGTTTTATGATGATTTATGATGACCATGTTTCTTACCCGATATTCCGTCTGGGTGCGATTGTGCTCAGGTTATCCCTTCACCCACTCAAATATTAGTTTCACTAGAGACATTACGCATAATGATGAAAATTAGGTGTAAGTGCAGCAAAACATTGTCATGAAAACCCTCTTCTAAACGTCACGTCATGGGCCGTCCGTGACTCCGTGTGTAACATATGAAAAAAATACGTCGCGTCTTTTATACCAGGAAATACAATACAACTTTAGAGTCTCTCTGATCCCGAGCACTATGCCGAGGTTTGTTTGTTGCTTTGGGATTATTTATACTAGAATGGTGGGGATCTGTTAACTTATGAAAAAGAAATGAACCAAACATTCATAAATAAATCACACACAAAAAATGATTTTGACGAGAACAAAATAAATCATATGAAAATGTGCAGAGCAGAAGGATCGATTTCGAACCCCGGACCTCTCGTTCTCCAAGCGAAATCTTTACCATCTGAGCTATCAAGGGAAACTAGTTATATCCGTGAGATTTAAATACTTCTTAAATTCTGTTTCTAGAGCCACATGATGCAAAAACATCATTTATTCTGTTAGAGAAAAAGGATATCACAGTTATTTAGCTCATAAGTTGAAAAATATTTCCCTCGAAAGATGTCCCTCCTATGCACAAAGCCTGCAATCCGCACAAACATCAAAATATAATGCGATCGCATAGGAATGGACAATGGACAAAATACCAATGGTTCCAAATTTTACTCTCTCTTACAATCTGTTTTTATCTACTTAAATGGTCACGTCGTAAAATCGATTTAGGAAATAATAATGACTAAAACCCTCATTTATCTGAATATGTGACAATTTTGTAATTTCGCTATTTAAGACAGCTGTTTGTCAGATCAATGTAACGCTACTTTTGTACATTTCACTTTCGACATCGAAAAAATTGCAAACTTCCCATGTGAAATACTCTGCTTGTAAATGTCTGAGACTGGTTTTAATAAGTTAGTAATACAGATTGTATTATTAGGAATATTTCAAGACATTAATCTCCAAAAAAGACTTACATTTGACCTCAAGATCACTCTTGAAATGATAGTCCAGATTCCGCGGGAGTTTAACTCGGTTTTAGTACCGAAAGTGCGCGGTTCACAATTGCGAAGTTCGTTTCGGTAATAATTGACCTTTTAACGGTTATTCGGCCAAGAGGCGTTCCGACTATATAACGACCGTCTCTGCACGCATCGATTAGCTCATCACTATCGCCATCTATGTCGAAGTCATGTATGATACGTGATCACTATTGTTATGTAAATGTCCACGCTCTTTCCACGTAATGGGCCCAGCGTGATTCAGTGAAAAAGGCATCCAATTGTTACGTAAACATCAAGCAATTGATTATCTATACAGCAAAGATTCGCCCTCATACATCAAGTATGGTGACGTATAGCAAGTATTACAATGGTATAACTAAAACCGCGACAAGTCGGGGGACTATGTTTGTTATGTAAACATCAAACAAAAATAGCAACGCTCATGTATCCCCGGGAAGGGGGGGGGGGGGTACTCAGATTTGGTTTGGTCGGGGGTGTGCCGCTGGAGAATCAAATCCCCTATACCCATTTCTAAGGGTGATTTTGGATAGACCCATGTCTAAGGATTTTTCAGTTGAAAAGCCTACCCATGGCTAAGGATGTCTCATGAAAAAACGACCCACTGGAGCGGCACGTCCCCGTATGCCTTACATACGTGAGTACCACCCCCGAGCATGCATCGTTGTATTTTACTAAGAAAAATATGCTTCTCAAGGCAAAAAAATATTTTTACTCCTATAAGGCAGATTAACCCCAACTTTGAACTCGTCCAAGTTATTTGCGATTTGTACATGCTCACAAAATCCGGAATCCATTGATGGATTAATAAAGACGAAATCGCAAACACAATTTTTTTCTGAGGCAATCTCTAGGGGTGGTACATAGCCTAGCGGTGAACAAAATTCAACAAACTCAATTGCGCGAAGTGGCGTTTGGGATTGGGGGATTCATATAGTTTTAGTTTCATGCTCTATTACGCTTGAACTCTTTCCGCCCACACACATGAGTAGTAAACTACAACAAAACAAAATTACGCCCCTTGATTGGAAAAACGGTGATCCACGCTTGCGATCAGCGACGGAGCGGATGGAGTATATAAAACATTATGGTGATATACGGGGGTACAATAACTAGAATCGCCGCCATTTTCTTTGATGTGACGATGTCGGAATAGAAAATAAATATCCCTATCGCGGGAACATTATCCCTCATAATTCTCCAAATAACCAGTCACTCGAACTCAGCGGAGATAAATACTGTACCAATATCGTGTCCACAAATCTTACTAATTCAAGCTGTATTTTTCGAGATATTTCGCACACAAACTTCGATTTGAAAATCTTAGGATGCCGGTACCCGTCCTCCAATCATTACAACATATAAGGGACAATACCACCAAGATTGATGCCTGGAGGTAAAATAGTCTGGCCCCTTCTTAATTGTTTGCATACAAACTGGTAAGCAAGGATGATGCAAGTTCTAGTGCCGTCCTAACACTAGAGCCGGGTCTTTGCTACCAAGGTTTAGAGGGGCACTGTGTTGGGCTATTAGGGGGTCACGAGTCCAGTGCTACAATTGATATGCGTGTAGACTCGGATTTTTAAAAAATTTTAGCAATGGCATTTTGTTTCGCTTGCACACCATATTTTGAGTTATGTGATCACAACTTTCAGCTCTTATTAGGGGGCCTCAGAAAAAGGTAAGATTGATATCAAAATAATTCTACATATTTATTCGGAGTGCGGGGTGTTTATGTCTGTCCAAATATGTTTTCAGTTGTAAATGGCAAAATATTCTACTATATTATATGAAGCATTTGGAACACCCTCTATAGTTTTGGTCTTATATGATTCAGGTTTAGCGATGCTTGTAAAGAATGTGTAATTATGAACAGCTTATTATTCTCTTTCAAACAATGCCAGATTATTCTGCTAACTGGTGATAGATAGGTACTGGATGATTGCGTCGATAAATTAAGGTATGTCTTGATCCACATATTATTAATGACATCGACTCCCTGTCATAATTCAAGTTGGATTTTTGAACCACTAATTTCATTTTGGGTTAATTTAAGTTACTTTTTCTACGATAATGTACAATAATTGTATTACGCTTCTCTGATATTGTCTAATAAACTCTCAAATTAGTACATAACTATCACCGCGTATCCGGGAAAACGTACAACTTATGTTCAAGCATTCCTAATCTGACTTTTACATTACATACTGCGTTTATATTTACAAATTCTGTTGATCTTAAAATATCTAGTATTACCTATGAAACAAAGATTGCCAAATTGGTTTTGAAACTACGCGGGAGGAACGAAAACAATATCGGAAACCAATTCGACAGATTTTACGGAATATTACGGTGCTGCAGCTTTGCAGCCCGGTTAACCACTCGATATCACTTGACCCACAGTACGACTCCGTTAATTCCGTATAATTTGTAAAGCAATAATATTTGTTCATTGAATATATACATTATATCATATCGATGGGGGGGGGGGGGGGGGGGGGGGGGGGGGCGTCAAATTTCAAGAACATTTTGTACCTGTCGAGACAGCTTAAAGCTCTTCGAGAGCTCTAAGAGAATAACATTGTTTTTACAGGTCTTGTCTTAGAAAAAGTTACGCGCAATCGCGCTATAAGTTGATATTCTGATGCTACTACTGCGTCACTAATACCTGCTCATTTATATAGTAAAGAATGTTTATATCTAATGCAAAAATGCACAATTTACCCCTAAAGTATTTACCCCAAACCCACACCTTTTCCCAGTACTATAGTACGAGTAGTTTGGACATATCCACGCGATACCGAAGTAATCGGTGTTGAATGTCCATGGTAATGGCGAATCATTAACTATTTTCATATGGCACAAAAAGTACGCGCGTTTTGCTAATGATAGCGTTAATCAGGTCCCGTCCTGAACACACTTTAGCATATCGTGAATTAAACACTTTATGGTAAGGTCACTGAGCGTTCCGAAAAATGCAGTACATCAACGGGGGAAAATTTCAAACAGTAAATCTTATGGGCCCCTCACATGTATCCGTGTGAGCTGGGCGGCCCCTTACCGTGTGAAAAATGGGTGCGGACGGCGGCACACACGGCGGGCCGTATCCCGTCCGTTGAACACGTTCAGGGGACTTTGCCGAGTTTTGAACATGCTCAAAACTCTTCAAAACTCCTGGCGGGTGAGTAAAAGCGGCGGCAAACAATGATAGCCCGGTATGAAGACGGTATAAGGACGGTTTCGCACCCGTTTCGCACCCGTTTCGCGCCCATTCGCAGGACGGTGGTGGTGGACGTCGACCATCTTAGCAATGGGCTGCGAATGGCCGCATGCAGCCTGGTAACCGTTCGCGGAACGGACTCTCAGCAGGCATGTTGCAACTTTCTAAATGTAAACGAGCTAAAACTTACTCTTTCGAGAGCTCTAGGAGGGACAGCCCCTTTGTTGGAGTGAAGTTCACTCTTAAAAGAGCGATTTTCCCTCTAAAAAGAGTTAAAATCACTCTGAAAAGAGCGGAAATCACTCCTAAACGAGTGAAAAATCACTCTGAAAAGAGTGAACTTCACTTCTTAGAAGAGCCGCCCCCCCCCCCCCCCCCCCTAGAGCTCTCGAAAGAATGAGGTTTAGCTCTTTTACATTTAGAGAGTATTATATATGTTGGTCGTACGAATTCCGGAATGCAAATGAAGCGGCGAGCTTGAGCGCTCAGCTTAAAAAGGGCGGTTTGATGATGTAATCAAGACGTTTCGGCCGGCACCCAGGCGTTCCGATCGGTTAGGAACCGATATGGAGCTGGTATGCACACGGTGGGGACACAGTGAGAACGGTAAGCTAGAACTGTATGAGGCCGGTGATCCCAGGACAAGGCCGGTGACAACCCTGTACAGACCCGGTGTACAACGGTATGGACCGAGGACCCGGTTAGGAGGTGTTATGCACCCGGTGAGAACGGTAAGCTAGAAGTGTATGAGGACGGTGAGCCCGGTACCCGGCCGGCGAGGACCCTTTATAGACCCGGTATGGACCCGGTGGCCACAACAAAAAATCAATGCGCCCGTTGCCATTTTTTTCACTGATTGTTTGGACTCTGTTGTTTTTCTATTAGGCGGTAAGGTGGCCGCCTACCATTACCGCCCGTTCGCAGGGCGCGAAAAACTCGCGGAGTGTACATAAACTGGCTAATTGTACTCCTTTTGCATGCGCAAACTACGCACTTTGTTTTATGTCGTTGTTCAAGAAGCACGGGTTTACCAATTGTTGATAATGATTATAATAAAGCATAGAGAGAGAGAAAGATATATAGAGAAAAATATATGGACATAAACGTATTTAGTATTTTAATCATTGTTAAAATTAGGCCAAATCTAATGAGTGGCCATAGTACAAACAAATACGTGTACGGTTAGTCGTCTTATTAGATTACGCGTAGTGCGCGTAAGGTAACATGTAGTACGTGTAGGTTACACGTAGAACGTGTAAACGTATTAGACGCCTAAGATAATATTCTTGCTTTATTACGTTATTAACAATTGTGACACTTTGGATTTGATATTTGCATTATTTGCAAGTATTAATCAAAGAAACTCGGGGAGGTGGAGGGTGGGGGAGGATGGAAAAACAAGGAATAAAACATATCCTACAAGCTTATGCTATTTACGGAATAAACTCTATTTGTAAACTGTACTTATATTCCCGCCAATATAGCAGCTAATACAAAGCACGCATCACGGAAAACGTAAGTAAGCTTGGTTCCCTATGGACCCCCTATTGTAAAAAACCGGGAGTACTTGTGACAAAACATATTGCTCCTATTGTGATTATGATTTATAGAAAGAAAAAAATCATTTATTATATGCTAAATGTGTGTTGCTATTACTAGCTCTATGTAAACCTTTTGCAAAATACCTATTTCGAAGCGCCGTGTAGAACACACAATTACTTCAAGTGTCTATTTTCATGATAAACACAAAGAAAGACATGTTTTATACAAACCAAATAATAATCAGCACCTAGGTGTAGCTTTTGCACAACCTTTGACTCGATTCTCAATCAATAATGCGTGAGCCACAATGCCTTAGTGTAAATAGGATTTCCTAATAAATGAGGTTTTTATTACAACTTATTACCAAGTTGTAATAAAGACCCCATACATATTTGATGCTCACTTGCTGATGCTGGTGTAGCGTTAATGGTAATTTGTCTTTTCTAAAAGATAAATCCACCAACTAAAAGCATTGTGCTGAAACGTTAATAATGCAGGCTAACCCAAATGCATACTGGATATTAAAAACACGAAATGCTTTCAAGGTCAACCAATTCTCTTGACCTGGTTTTTGTGGTTGTCAGAAGGGATATGGGCTCATTAAAAATAGAAAAAAAAGTATTGCTGTTGGAAAATGGCTTGTCTATTTTACTTGTTTAAATGAAATTTGGTGCGCATTAATTGCTACTTATATCGATACGCAACGCATTACTGTCGATTGATCAAACAGAATTGTACCTGAAATAAATGAACTCCAATAGAAGCATAAATTGGGGTATAAAATCCCATTTAAAGGGACACAATGACATGTTAAATTTTTTAAATTTTAATTAATTTACTTAAGAATTCAAGATGAACATTAAAAAGTGCCATTACTGTTGTTTCTACTAAAAAAAGCCCCGGCAAAACTGGAATAAAACAATGTTTTAAATATGTTGGAATACAACCCCTAACCATGTAAAATGCTGGTTCTACCCGCATTTTTGAATCGACGTTTTGTTGTACAAAGAGGGCTGATTGTTCTTAATCCTTATAGGTAGAAGTTCACACATGTAATACAATTGTAAAAATATACAAATCCCAGTTTTTATCATACATTTTTGTAATTGAAGGCGCTGCCTCCACCACATCTCTTGATGCCCCTTAAATTGAGACCTAATACTGGCAAAGCATAATTCAGATTGTGCACGTCTGGGAGGTATAAGGTACTCATGGAGTAGTTGGGGTCAAAGATCAATCGGGAATCCGTTTCTCAGTCTCTTTACTCGGGTGTTTATGACAATGACCATTTGATGATAGTTGTAGCATGATTTAGTAATAATGTAATATTTAGTAATTTAGTATTACAAATTAAACAAGTGTATGACTGTTTTATATCTGATATTGAGATAACACATGTAGTGATTATTGCTGAATGAGACGAGTTTTAGTAGATTTATTGAGTGTTTAGCTTGTATTAGAATTTTATAATATGTATAAAGGTGTTTCACTACTATAGGGTGTTAATTCTATAATGTCGGGAAATTGGAACTCCATCAGTACATTGGACAAGATTGGTCCGAATCAACAATATTGACAAACGGAAATATGAACCCTGAGCCTATCTCAACCACGTGCTTGAGCATTTCACATGTATAGGCCCTAGCTGTATATATAGGCCCTAGGTACTATGGGTAATACTTGTGGCAAAGAGACTGTGATACGTGATCGCTAGGTGTTGAATTTCAGGTGCTTTACCATGCGAGGTCTTGTGGCCCAATGGATAAGGCACTTGCCTTGTAAGCAAGAGGTCCTGGCTTCGATTCCCGTGCGACATCGTTTTTTTCTTCATACTTTCACTTTTCTAAATACGACGACGAACCTGTTTAAATATATGTATGGCCATGTGTTTTGAACTCACCACCCAAAAATGGTGGTGGCGTTGCATTTTTGGTGACGAATCATCCATCTCTCTCTATTTACTCAACAACTAAATGTGGTAGAGCTATGGTTGAGGTGTCATGTGAAAGCCTATTTCTTTAGCTACATTGTGTGAATAAATCAGGTATTTCTATAAATGTTTGGCTGAGATATGATTGATTATGTTGTGAAAGTCAGGGGTGGTGGCGGTGGCGGTGGTGGCGGTGGCGGTGGCGGTGGCGGTGGTGGCGGTGGCGGTGGCGGTGGCGTTGTGTACAATCTCTATGGGGAATATAGAAAATGTTCCCAATTCTACGTTCAAATTACAATAACTTCTCATCTCTATATGGTACAAACATGACTTTGCTCTCATTTTATAGATTGTTTTATATTCTATAAGTTTCTGTTTCAACAAACGTGTCAACTATTACGTAACAATTGTAATCACGAATCGATTGCATTGTCCTTGGCTTTTTCCCTATTCACTACACAGTGAACTTGCCCTAATTCAGCGGTTTTACATACATGACTATAACAAAAGAAATATTTAACCGATGATAGCAAAATTATACATTTTTGGAAAGCTCTCAAATAGGGAAATTCAAAAATGCCGTTTAAATCAGGAAAGGGTGTGTACCCAAAGAAATATACTTGTAAACTCTAATAAATATGAAATTTAAACGTTTGTGCTCATTTACTTATCGATATAGTATATTTCAACATGTTTACCATTGACAACTATTATGTTCTGATGGGTAATTGCATGAGGAACTTAAAGATGCACAGTTAAATTATGATTGGGATTGGTATAAAAATATTATTGAGCTTAAGGGGGGTGTGGACTCACAGGTACAGCCTCCGTAAAACTGCCGTAACTTCTTCAATATTCATTTAATCTTTATAAACGTATACAGTTTTTTTTGCAGAAAAGGGTTCAATGAATCCAACCATGATTATGAAAAAGACCATTTTGGAAAAAAATATAAAAAACACCTTTTTTGACCAATTTTAGGTTTGGAAAAGATAACTCAAAATATATTTTGTTAAATTTTGTCATACTAGTTTTATGATAATCCTGATAACATTCCCCAGGAGCGTTTTTTTTTAATATCTTATTTTTTATTTTGGGTCAAAAAACATGTTTTTTATAATTTTTTCCAAAATGGTCAATTTCATTATCATGGTTGGATTCATTGAACCGAACCATTTTCTGCAAAAAACTGTATACATTTATAAAGATTAAATGAATATTGAAGAAGTTACGGCAGTTTTACGGAGGCTGTACCTGAGATTCCACAGCCCCCGTAAATCAAAATATGAAAAGAATCGATATATTTTGAACATTCCTAATCACAACATGTTACCATTAGGTCTTATCAAAATTCCAATAGCATATTTGGATTCCATTCCGTTCAGAAAATATATACTCTTTATGGGTAGAACAAATAGCTATTGCGATATGCTAATTCCAATCTCAGATGGTGTAAAATGTAAAAATCTGGACATGCAACGGTAAGGGTGGCGAGTTCAAAACGGCCGTATATACTTTGTTTAATATATACCACCCGTCATGGATGCCTATAATTTCTATGTCCCTCAAACAAAGTTCAGAAATCGTTTACAATTATATACAAGTTTTTCGAATGTTTAGATTTTGTTGCACATCAATGGAATCTGATGTGATCATACTTCCAATGATACAAAATTTATAGAAACTACTTGTTTCAATCTCAACCACGTGCTTGAGACGGTCCGCAGCTGCAGTCAATTATAGAGCATCTCTCTCGAAATTCCTCAAAACTAGGCGATTCAACAAATTCCGAACTTTTTTGAGGAGTATACTACAATTAAACTCCCTATTAATCAAATGGTATCTGCCGAAAGAGTGGTTATATAAGAAAAATGCATTAAACATTTCGTTGCAACGACGACGGCATGTCTATTTCGGCGTATATAAACTAGGTAATGCGTCTTAATGATATCAAACTATTGCATGATCTCAAAATGCTTTTACAATTTGCTGGCAGTCGAATTTATATAATAAGCCTGATTATTTTGTTCAATTCCATGGAAGGTAAGTCACATTTTGTGTTTAAAATTTCACTTATCTTAGGTTTTGTTGTGTTCTTTATCGTTTTACCTCACACGGTCACCAGCTACCAAAAATAAATAAGATATGGTTAAATTGAATGGGAAATCTTACTAAATCAAAGCTCAATTAGAACTGCGAGCATAACACGCTGGACACACAAATATTGCCTCGTCCGAAACGATTCATTATCACCGGTTTTAACGCTGGATGATGATCATCATTATTCCGGCGTCATTGTTAAAATCTAGCGTACAAGTCACTCATACTCTTGAGCCCATCGTATATAATTTTGCAGCTACGCCTTAGAAGTCAATCTTGTTTCGTCTCGTCTCATCTCGTCTCGTTTTTTATTTTATTGTCTCGTCTCGTTTCGTCTCGGCTCGTCTCGTCTCGTCTTGTTTCGTCTCGTCTTATCTCGTCTCGTGTCGTTTCGTATCGTCACATCTTATATTGCCTTGTATTGTCTTGTCTTGGTTGTGGTAACATACATGATTCGCCTTAAATGAGGGTTTGATCTGGTTTTGACCAATGTGGCGGAAATTATTGAGGTGTGCTAGTGATGCAGTTTCGTGGATGGACGAGATGATTTTTTAACGGACGTGACGTAACAGAACAAAATCTCGTACTTAAAGAACAACGATAAGATATATATGAAAAAGGATAAATTTGTAACATTGGTAACTTGTTAAAAACATTCTTCAATTTATCGTATGTTATCACTTAGTTTGTGTTTGCCGAAATAAGACCGTCAATCGACTCCATAGCCATTTATTCGATGATTACATTAGCGACGTACGTCCGGTGTATAACACGTCAACCAAAACCCCGGTCATCTACCGATTAGTATTCCGTAATCTTTTGAATCTGGTAAGTAGTTAATGCGGTGTTTGGTGCGCACTCATGCTACAACAGTCTTGGGTTAAGACAATTTAGTTATGTTATATAGTAATCCAAATCATTCCATACATACAAGAAAAAATATTATTTCTGATCGTGGTGCAAACATGTATCATGAAATGCATGGTAAAGAGCTAATTCACAACAAATAAAAAACATGAAGCTTTTCGACATCAGTCAATTTGTACTGTACTGTATAATACAGGTTGTCTCAGAATGATCTATACCGAGGTAATACGATTTTTCGGTATGAACTTTATTGATGTAGTCCAAATCGATTTCATATATATATAATGCGCAACTGCCCAGCTTTCTTAGGAATTTTAGATTTTGAAAATCGGACATTTCTGATGGAAAATACAGACTTTTTTGTAACGATAGTAGATTTAAAGGTTTTTGTCGAAAAGATTCATTATGAAAATCTATAAATTCACTAACCCTTTTAAACGTAAATTATTTCTGCATTCTTATTAGCATTATTATTGCACCATCTTCTTATTTTAATTATGTTTTTAATAACAATCGATTGTTATGTGCATAGAAAACAAAGCTTTTATGGAATAGGGCAGGATTTTTTTTGCTAGCGTGCTTTTAACGTTCTTTTCTTCGGCGGGAGTTTTGAATATAACTTAATGAGGTGTGGGGTTCATTGTTTGAAATGCTGTATTATAAGGGCAACAATATGTGCTTGGAAAGCATGCGACGAGGGGAGGGCTACCTTTTCTTTTGTTAGCATAGCTGTAAAGATGAATTATGTGAGCCAAAATATGAAAATATGTTTTTTATTGATTTTTTATTATGTATTTGCTACAGCGGAACAAAAAGAAATATCTCATTGAAATTAACGGAATAAGTAGGAAACTTTTCCACTATCATATCGCGAGTGTTTCAATTTGAAACATTATTTGTTTTATATTTGTTATATATTTTTGAAAACCCGGTATAGATCATTCTGAGACTGTATTATAATAGATGTCTCTATAAGAAAGTCTTTAGATAGATAAATATGTTTATGAACAACTTCAGATCGGTAGAAGTTACCAAGTGATCTTTTCTTTTGTTACTGTTAAGGACACGCGTTATCAAACCTTCAGCATGATGTGCTATCTAAAAATGGTAAGCTAATGTTCATCACAACAATAATAATAACACTGACATTTTTGAAATACGTCCAACCATTACATTGAATATCATTTTATAGTAATGTAATTTACACTATTCACACGTTGTACAACACAATGTTGAGTCCATAATTTATTTCACCTGCATTTGAAAATGTTACCATTGTTACAATATAAGTGCCCCTGATTTCGTAGTGATTACTTTTGATTTGCGTAGGCTATACCACACAATAATTATTTAATATTATTTATATACCAGCCTATTTTAAAGAGAAACAAATCCCAAACTGACCGCTCAACGAGATTGATATGCAACCCTGCATACAATACAACTAGTGTGACATGGTTGTATCATGGGATTATAATTGTGTTTTTTAGAATACAGACTCATACAGAATCCAATGTTAAGACTTGCTGTTTATTCCGTCAGATACCTAGAATATTCTGAGCATGGTAATTATCATGGGATCGAGGTCAAGCATCCCATGTACTTCTACATGTATTGGCTGAACCCCGATCACCAAAATAAATTTGTGTGCATCATCTGCGCATACATACTCTCGTGCATATCTTATGATCAAGCCGATTGAACAATTTGTAAGAAGAAAATATGCTTTGATTGAACAATATTCCATACACATTTTATTGTACCGTCATGAAGCAATTGTAAGCCTGTTGTTGTTGATAAAGTACGTGTTCCTGTTCCAGCGGCCTCTAGCAAGATCACGTACGGTATGTATATCCGTGCATAATAAGCCTTGCCTTCTTGTTTCTAGGTTTATTTTAATTAGAAATTAAATTAAACAATGGAAATGGAGGTGGTTTTGTTGCCATGGTGATTTACACCATATTACAAAACAAAATAAACCTTCGCATCACATTATACTAGTTCGATACGTTTTACGTTACTGATACGTTACGCACAAAACATATGGAAAGCCCATTTTCAACAGGATGGTTACCAAATAAACATGGCAAAGATATATCCCAAAACCCATAGTTGATTCACGATTTTTTTACAAGTTCGAATCCCTTCTACCCATGCGTACCACTCTTGACGACATCATACCAGCTATGGAACACTTATACCTGTATTAGTTGAATCGCTTAAGAGCAATTTTGGCCATTACGTTTACTAGTCGGATACAAACAAACCATAATGATATATTATTCTTTAGATTATGATACGTGATTCTAGAAGAGGTGCTCTTGTCAGAAGTCATCATAATCCAAGATGACCGCTCCCATAAAATGATGTATTACAAAAGGCAATAAAATGTTGTTAATCAAAGTCTAACTACTGCAAGGATGGAATTATATCAGTGGAATTATCTTACATGGACATGCTATAACCACAATAAGCTTTGTTGGTTATCAAAAGTTAATTTTTGAATCCAACATGGAGGCTACTGTGAAATAGTGTAATACTAATACAACGATTTTTAATACGTAAAGCTCCAAAATAATAACATAAGATTAAATTATGGCCGCTATCTAAAATGGCCGCTGTAACGAATATCACTAAAATGCTTTGATGACATGTGTTTTGAAATAAAGTGTGAAACTTTCTATTCTGAAAATAAATATGATATTTGATATAATTCGTTACCTGCTAGTTTAAAGTCATTACTGGCCGAGCTGCTCCATGGGGATAAGTTGGAGTAACAGGACACCTCTACTTCGAACATCCACACAAGAAACTAGTGACAAATAGCTCAATCTACCAGACAACTATGAAATGCCAATCAATTTGGCAAATGCTTTGATTGAAGAACGACATTGAACTAACATCGTATGCTTCGTGGACTGCACGCTGAGATGGCACTTATGGCGAACAATGAGAGATCCGTTAGATTTAACTGGGTGGAAAGAGACCCCTTTTTTAAACTATTCCATTGATAGTCAATGTATGTATGCATTCATTTGTTCCTTGAAAATCTGGTTATGTCAATCCCAGATAGAGATTACAGTTAGGCACAACTTATGGTAAAGCTTATTCTTACCTCACATTCCATGATACAACAGATATGGATAGCGTTCGGTATGGATAAAGAGTAGAATCGAAGTCCAAATCCCTGTGAATGTTCCGCTCATTTACGGACTGTGATACGAATTCGTCGGTCCAATGGTTGTGCTTGGAAATCATACGACGAGGGGAGGGCTACTTTTTTGTAAGAAGCCAGGTCCAATTTCGACACTACCTCCAACAAAAGTATTACTACGTTAAATTCAACGTAGGAAAATAACAGACAATCTGTTGTTACCGTCAAAGTTCATTTTTATTGCAGGGGGCACTTCTTCAACATTCAAAGCGGGTCATATATCTAATGGGGTATATGGGCTACAAGTAACCGGACAAGACAACACGTACCTACTCCAGGAAGTTTTGGATGGAAACAGGCAAACGGTTTGTTGGAGTCTGGTTTGGTTAACTATCCACTATCCAGAACCAACTATCCCTGAGGTTTCAGATACATACAGAGAGTTAATAAAATGTGTATGTAGATAGAACAGTTTAATATGCACCTGCAGGTCTTGTAAATTATGAATGCACTGGCATTTGTAAATGTAAATGTGCCAAATAGTGAGAAATCAAGAATAAGGGTGCAGTTATTGTTCTATCTCATTGTATTAAAACAAGCAGAAATTTCTTAGAGCTGACTGCCAGTCAATTGATAACTGTTTGCATTTATTTTGCGTATGATTAAGTGAATGAACTAGAAATATCCCCAGAAATATAAGCACAAAATAATGCGCTTTTTATAGCAAGTTTTACATCACCGACCAGTTAAATCTTCTTTAGCGGCCATATTGGAGAATAACATCTTCAAATATCTTCTATTAATTATAACGCATCTGACTACAACATTTCTTTTGTCAATTGCTACTCTTTATGTTAAATGTATCATTGCAATATACAGGTATCAGGCGGCCGCCATTTCCAATGTTGCCGACCATATTGCAATTTTGATAAATATAGTGTATTCGTATTATATTTGTATCACACTAGGACACTATTAACGCTAATCAAATACCGTATTGTTCAATGCATTTATATACTTAATTTGTAATATATGGACGCCATTTTGAATTTTAGCCGTCATCTTAGGTTCCAATCATCTGCCAAATGTGCACCCCTTCCAAAATCTATTGTTTTGACCTAATGAAGATTCGTGCAAACTTTGGTTAGTGTATCCGATCTGTAAACGTAATTTTGATATTAGCGACTACACTATTAACTTAAAGCTAAATTTACAAAAACATAATTTCTTTCAAACAATCACGTACATTTACACTGCCGCGCATAAGTATTTCCCCTTCTGGAAGCTTGCAAGTTATCACTGTGTTGTCGACAAAGTATTAAACCATCAGACCCAATTACCATTTCATTGTGTTCATTGTACATTTTATACCAATAAATTCATGTTTCCTATTCAGATTCATGATTTAAAGGCATACAATTCATGATTTTATCGAGCAAGTCAAAATTCCAATGTAAAATCGCCGTAGTAAATCACCTCATGAATATCAATTAGCTCATTATCGGCAGTGTAACGCTATGGGAATTTTCAACTGAGATCAAATGGTGATGGAAAACTTCATGTGCAGACATTTATAAATGATAATTGGCATGCGCAGTTTATTGGAATACCTTCAGAAGGAACCATTCCAGCTTAAAAAAGTTATTTTTGTGACGACGGTTTATGTTTTTGGCAGATATTAATCTTTATTTAAGGCACATCTAAAACAAAATTCAATACAATCGGGCTGGAATAACATGGAGAACCAGCAAAATTATAAAGTGTGCATGCACGTAGTTCATTGACCTATTTACTCCAGTGACCTAACAAACCACGTTATCAATAGAATGATTCAAAGCTGTAGAGTTTCCCACTATTTCATCGTCACAAAGGACCGCTCAATAAACAACATACCAAGACATAATAAATCCTTTTTTACTATGCCACCGTCTCTTCTCAATCCCAAACAATAAGGAGCTAGACTATCCTATTCAAATCAGATGAATAGGATACTTATTGTGTCCATCCTCTAACAGTACTTATTTACAGTCAATGGGTCCTCGGTGCTTTTTTAACTTGCCGAATTTGCGTTATTAAGGCCCGATATGATTTGGTTTAAAAAAGATGAATTTCTGCCAAAAACATAATTCAACGTCAGAAAAATAACTTGTTTTAGCTGGAATGGTTCCTTCTGAAGGTATTCCAATAAACTGCGCATGCCAATTATCATTTATACATTTCTGCACATGGAGTTTTCCATCACTAGTTGAGTCTCAGTTGAAAATTCCCATAGCGTTACACTGCCGATAATGAGCTAATTGATATTCATGAGGTGATTTACTACGCGATTTTACATTGGAATTTTGACTTGCTCGATAAAATCATGAATTGTAATGCTTTTAAATCATGAATCTGAATAGGAAACATGAATTTATTGGCATAAAATGTACAATGAACACAATGAAATGGTAATTGAGTCTGATGGTTTAATACTTTTTGTCGATAACACAGTGATAACTTGCAAGCTTCCAGAGGGGGAAATACTTATGCGCGGCAGTGTATAATAGTACGGTTTTTACACATTTCGTATTCTTTTGTCGCTATATGTTTACATTACATTTCGTATATTACTATAGGTTATCCAATATAATTTGTAATTCATCAAAACATAGTTTCTAAAATAACAATAATATGTTACTCATTGTAGACTTGGAATGACGAATTTCTAACTTGGAATCCCGATGACTTTGATGGGATGAGGCGACTTAACATCCCTGTAACAAAACTGTGGATACCGGACATCACATTACAGGACAAGTATGGAGTGTTATATATACATCAATTTTTCCATTTGTTGTACGATTTTTCTTCTCATTTTATAAGTCAGCTAGAAAGAAGAAACAAAATGCAAACTTGAACTACGCCCGATCACACTGGTATTCGGCAACGACTAGGTCTGCAAATTGTATTTATTTTTAAATGATTTACGTCTTTCATATATTTATTTTGTTCTTCAAAATGTTTAGTAATTTGTTGTATTCCAATAAAAACTTATTTCTTCTATTTCTTGATTTACCTTTTTCCCATACTGACTAAAAACTGCAAATGTAGATTTGTCGCCATTACCATTCTTAAACCCATCTATCTTATTATTTCCTTTTTAGTGCCGATTTGGAATTTGAGCGTTTTCGACCAGGAACAGTAGCTCAGATACTCCCGGACGGAACTATCGTGTGGTTTGTCCATGCAGTATTTAAATCTCCTTGTGTCATCCAAGTTAAATGGTTTCCGTTTGATTTTCAAATGTGTGAGATGATCTTTTCTTCGTGGGCCGAGGAGGATGGAATTGATTTGCAGCTTGAAAAAAGTGACAAAGCTTCAATTGTAAGGTATGAATTAAGATTGAAAATAACACACCGTGAAATCTTTTCTTTTCGATCGATATCAATCAACTACTAGTTGATACTTATGCACATGGACCATACATTACCGAACTGTTGATACTCATAAGCTTTCATGACATTGCAATATTCTTCAAAACAATTGGCTGTTTTTATCAACCAAAGGGGCGAGGTGGCGCAGTCGGTTAGAGCGTCGTGACACTGCTGCGCACCGTAGTTCTGTTGGTGGATCGTTTGAGCGTGAGTTCAATTCGATACACCAACACAGCCTCGTCCCCATGCCTCCTTCAGACTGTGCAGACTGAAGTAGGGTTGTACATGGCGCATCGTGGTTCGGAAGTCACGTAGAAATGTTGGTCCCGTGTATCGAAAGAGCTATCCCCGAGTACGTTAAAAGGTTACAGACTCCTTCGTAAAGAGTAGGGGATCATCCCGGTCTGTATCTGTACCCAAAATTCCATAACTATTCCTAGGTTCCAGGGATACGCAGTGCGGACTATATTCATTTAATGAATTCTGCACTTTATCGGAAGAAGAAGAAGAACACATTAGACTCACAATCTTGCGATCAGATAAAAAAATGGACCGCACTTACAATAACCTATGCACAATCAAGGCCTACGACACCCTCTCTAGTTTAAATAAATTTAGCGCCTAGGAACTCTCCCCTAAATTCAGTTGTTCATTATGATAAATGTAATTCAAATATTAATTTGGACTGAAACGTACATGTACTATAGTTGATTCATAAACTCTGGCGTATCGGTTCCGATTTTGGACCTCGACCATTGAGCGTTAGAGGAACCCATTTTCCAAAGATGCCAAACAGCGGTTCTTTTATAGATGTTATTATTTGCGCTTCATAATCAAATGCTAATGTTATCCCTTTGGAAGCGGTCATCATAACAATAACAAATCGACCATCATCGACCGTATACAGGTTTCGAAAGAAAAATATTATGTTTGTCATTTTACCTATTCATAATTTAGAGGATACTTTTTTATTTTTTTTATTTTTTATTATGAACGTGGAATTAAGGAAACATTAAAATTAAAATAACAGTGCTATATATTTATTTCCGAGACTAAACGAAATAATTCAATCATCATTTTTGTTTAAACCTAGGTACAAAACCCTTTCTCCTAAATAAATGGAAAAAACAGTTATATCAACCAAGATACGGATTATAAACGTTACTTAAAGTATTTCTGGCTATGAGACCACCTGAATACCTTTAGCAATTTATCTGGATAACAATACATATTTTTATCACAAATACGCGGGCAATTGACAACAACTGTTTGCATTCGAAGTTACGCAAATAATTCAGTCGCAAGTTCCCTGTCACTAGGTACATAGTGGTGACTGCATCACAGAAGTACAGGCACATGATGTCACGTACGATTCAATTCGAATGCCTCCCCGTCTTTTGCTTCTGTTTGTTTGTTTGTTTGTTTGTTTGTTTGTTTACACGGTCGGTCCGTACAGACACACGCTTGGGTCCTGAAGGGACCAGACTCAAGCAAATTGCTCGGGCCAGGCTTAAAAAGCCTATATAAGCATGATGGTTGAATTATTATTAAAAACAGCCACTCCCAACAAATAAAGTTAACAATTTTGCTGTCAGCCTTCAGACATGAGAAAAGAATAGTCTTACCTCTGACTGAAATGGTAAATCAGCCAATGTCTGCGAATTAACTATAGTTCTTTTACTTGTTACAGGTACCGGTCAAATGGGGTGTGGGACATGGTTTCTGTGAATAGCAAGAGAATAGTGACGATATATCAGTGTTGCCCAGACCCATATATAGAACTCCAGTATAGGGTGATCTTCAAACGTCATCCCCTATTCTATGTTTACTACATGGTGTTGCCGTGTGTGTTTCTATCCGTGCTATCTCTACTGGTGTTTTATCTACCAACTGATTGCGGGGAGAAATTGACGTTGTCCATCACTAACTTATTGGCATTAGTGGTCTTTCAGCAAATTATTGCCGAGAATATGCCAGCAGGTGTTAACGAGACCCCGGTCCTTGGTGAGTAAATAGTTATTCTCTATAATGAATGTTGCTTGTTTCAAACCTTTCTGTGTAAATCGTATGCTTCGATATTATCAAAAGGGAGAAGGTTATTTAGCATATCATCTTTATTCTTAAGCTTATATATGTGACCAAGGTATTTCCCACCCGTTGGTTTCAAAGGAGAGTGGCGGTTCCATGGGACCACTCCCATAAAGGAAACAACCTTACCAATGGAATTTTGTAGCGAGACTTGCACAATCTATATACAACTACATCAAGACAGCAAGACATGGTGGGAATAAAACTATCGGGAATAAAACCTTTCTAAAGGTTAAAAGGGAGGAAAGATCCGGCGTCGCCGCCGGCGCATTGAAACGCACCCAGGTCGCCTGCGTGGAAGTCCCGCGCCTACCTAATCGCGACACGGACTCAGTCTCGAAAATCTTTTACAGCATAAATGATAGCCCGCCGGATCGCTCCAATTGAAACGCGCGCTACCAGCACATAGTAGCGTAGTGTTTCGTAGTGATGAGAAATCCCTCGTGCTTTTTTATATATCTTACTCGACTGCAAGGCTATAAATGGCCATCATCTAAATTCTTTCCAAATATCAACAAGTATACCTTTTTTTGTGCATTTGGTACCTTTTCAAAAATTACAGGTATCTATTTCCTCTGCATGATCGTGATGATGTGCGCATCGGTAATTGCTACTACCCTTGTAATGCACCTTAGTTCCATATCCCAACCAATACCACGTTGGGTAAATAAGATCTTTTTGGAGATGGTTCCTCGTATGATATGCTTATCTGAAGCCACCAAGACAGATACTAAATCAATAGCGGCTGATAGACCGGCACTAAATCAAGAAGAAATCAGCAACGAAACGGCTACGTCTAATGGAAGTATTGAAGATGGAAACCCAGTCAACTCGGTGACATCTGATAGTGATACAGAAATGTCCAATGAACAACGCGAAATACTTGCTACTCTCCAATACCTACAGAGAGACTTGGACGAAAAGAACGCGCGCGATTTTCAACACTCCCAGTGGAAGCGTGTATCCGTAATGATTGACAGATTGCTGCTATACATATTCAGCATATTTACTTCAGTGTGCACTGGACTTCTTATTTCGCAAATCATTATAGGAAGTGATATTGACTTTAAAGCCGCTCTCCGTGATCTTGCAGAGTGGTAACATTATTCGTTCGTGACAATATTGACGAATTGCACAACATTCCATGGTTGACTTGTACACTCATAGAAAAAAATTAAGCAATGTTGGGTAAAATACTACACTTCACGATGGTAAAAAGGGAACAAGGTTGTTTGTTGGGTAAAAATGTACACAACAGTGGTTGTGTCAACACATAGTGAACATTTTACCCATTGAATAGCTAAATGTTACCCAACAAATGTTAAAATTTTGACACAATATCGTTGGGTAAATGTTTACCCCAAAACGACCATGTTCCCTATTTTGACCCAATTATGTGTAACACTTTACACAACCTGGGTTGTGTAGAGGTTTTACCAAACACTTAACAATAATGCTGTGTAGGCAATTTACCCTTTTGTTGTGTAACAATTTACACTGCCTTGTGCACATTCTTTGCACATTAAGCTATAGTGGGTCAAAGCGTTCTTTGAAGACTTAATCCCGGATTTGGAAATTGTGATATGTTTATTACATGTTATAGCTATTTTAAGACAATTTCTATTCTTTTAGGAGTGACGTAGCTGTAATAGTCCTGTACTAATTGCGTATAGCGGAAGAACTAATAGATGATATCTAAAGTATTATCATGTAAGATTTCAGAGGTATAGACCTTTGAGAGCATGTGTGGTCTAGTGGATAGGTGTGGTCTAGTGGATACATACCTCCACTAGGCGTGGAGCACCAATGGAGTAAACAAATAGCCATAGAAAGAATTATGGAAGTAACTAAGCTGCTTCCATTGTTCCGTCCAAGGTCGACCGATGATGATGACTTCGTATACGCAATAGGTATAGGAAATATGGCCTATATCTCTGCCCTGGTATCTCAGACCAGATCTGTCACCTATTTCATTCCCATAAGACTATTGTTTTATTCTACAGGACTATAAATGTATAAATCATATCATATTTTACCTACAAAAAGCCGGGGTAAGGTCCTCAAGTCCTATTCCTGCACTAGGAGTGTACATCGCGCAGTAACCTCATTCACATCCGCTTTCTGTCATGTAAAATTGAGTCTGGCCACGAGACTACGATGAATTTTACACTTTCATGGTATCAAGTCAGGTTTTTACCCAATTACGGGCGCTTTTCTGCACTTCCAGAGTGTAAAACTCGGAATTCAATAGTAAACTATTGCATGTGTAAAAAGTTATTTTACGAAAACGATGTTTAGCACAATGTCGGGTTAAAACTACACATTTCTTTTGTACCCCGCAAAATTTGACAGCCATTTCTAAGCGTGTAGGTGAATAATTAATACAAAATACAGCAAGAAATTTATCCGATTCATGAAGAAGAAAACAAATTCGTTTCAATTAAAACACATTTTTCACTTCAAAGACATGGTGCTTTGTATTTATTATCGCAATATTGCAGGTTAGTTTCGTGCTGTCTTACACCAAGGATAAACCAATATGGCCTCCTCAAAGTAAAGTTCCAATCCGAGTACAATTTTTACGGCGTCCACGTATCAACATTAATCTTGAACACCTAACTTTGTGACTACACCCAAAGCAAAAACGCTGACAAATAAGCCCTTATTATCGCAAATACAGGCTGTCCAAAAAGATATGATAACTGTTAACGCTTTATATTTCCGGTAAAATAGGTCGCACTGTAAAACTGAAAGCATATTATTTAGATAATTGTAGAAATATTTTGATACCAACCTTGCAATCACAGCTACAAAGAAGATTTCTTCAGAAAGATTTCTGGCTTCACTTTCAATCTACGTAAAGACTTGGGTGAAACCCGACTTCGGCTATCTGTGATGCCAAATTTTCTAAAGTGTATTTAAATTTCACTTAAAAATGATACACACAACAAACTTCAACACATTAACAAATTGCATCAATTGATATGTAGACTCAACTATTTTTTTAGCAATGTCATATTATTTCGCCTACATGATACTTTGAGTTATGTGCCACACCTTTCAGCTCTTGTTAAATATTAAGGAGTGCAGAGTGTGTATGTGTGTTCAAATATGTTGTCAGTTGTAAATGGCAAATTATTCTACTATATTGTATGAAGCATTTGGAACACCCTCTATAGTTTTGGTCTTTTATGATTCAGGTTTAGCGATGCTTGTAAAGAATGTGTAATTATGAACAGCTTATTATTCTCTTTCAAACAATGCCAGATTAGTATGCTAACTGGTGATAGATTGGGACAATAACGTAAGGGATGCCTGGATCCACATATTGAAAATGACATAGACTACCAGTTATAATTCAAGTTGGATTTTCAAGCTACTAATTTCATTTAAGGTTGATTTTAGCTATTTATTCTACAATAATGTACAATAATTATATCACGCTTCTCTGATATTGTCTGATAAACTCTCAAATTAGTACATAACTATCACCGCGTGTCCGGGAAAACCTACAGCATATTTTCAAGCATTCCTATTCTTACTTTAACATTACATACTGCGTGTATATTTACAATTCTGTTGATCTAAAAATATCTAGTATTGAAACAAAGATTGCCAAATTGGTTTTGAAACTACGCGGGATTAACGAAAATAATATCGGAAACCAATTCAAAAGATGTTACGGAATATGACGGTGTTGCAGCTTTGCAGCCCGGTTAACCACTCGATATTACTTGACCCACAGTACGTTCATTCCGTATGATTTGTAAAGCAATACTATTTAATATATATATTATATCGGGGATGGGGGGAGGTGGTCAAACATTTCAAGAACATTTTGTACATGTCGAGAGAGCTTTAAAGCTCTTCGAGAGCTCTAAGAGAATAACATTTTTTTCTCCAGGTCTTAGAAAAAGTTCCGCGCAATCGCGCTATAATTTGTAAATTTGATGCTACTACTGCGTCACTCACCTGCTCACATCACCAGAAAAGAATGGTTATATCTAATGCAAAAAATACACCATTTACCCTTAAGTTATCGGTGTTGAATGTCCATGGTAGCAACGAAACATTCACTATTATCATGTGGCACAAAAGGTACGCGCGCTTTGCTAATAATAGCGTTATTAATATGGTCCCGTCTTGAAAACATGTTAGCATATCGTGAATTAAAAACTTTATGACAATAAAAATTCAACTAATCATGTGATTGGTTGCGTTGATATCTATTACTAGCAGATGAACAGCGTGGTAGAATCTCCACAATGACTCTACAGCAAACTTGGCAAGAACAACCGCCACCGTTTCTGTGCTTTCGGAATGATCTCCACACAATCAACACAGAGTTACCTATAAGTAAAAATAACAACGTGTGCAGTTTATGATAAGATGCAATAAGATTCAATCTCCATATTGAACTGAATAAACTGTATCTTCACTCTAAGTCATCACGACGAACCGATTAGGAAGCAGGAAACAAAAACTCGCGGAGAGTATAGAAAATGGCTAATTGCACTCCGTTTGCGCGTTGTACTTGCGCGAACACCGCACTATGTTTCATTTCGTTGGTCAAGAAGAACGGATTTGCCAATTCTTGATAATAATTATTTTAAAGCATTCAGATTGAAAAAGATATGGACATAAACTTATTTAGTATTTTAATAGTTGTTTGAAGGAGACCAAAACAAGCGTATCTTTCGTTTTTCGAGAAATATGAAAAAGAAACCAAATCACTCGCATTTGGCTACGGACAATAGAATACTAACATTAAAGATTGTCATAATATTTAATGGAATAATAGCAATGTGAATTATTTTGTATCTTTTCTAAAACGTTATTCAATCTAAAGGTCTGTCAAATTAATCGTATACTATACAGGGAGACAAAAGGTATAGATGGGGTGACAGGTGACGTCATTACCGGGCATTTCATCGGCAGATGACATTGTTCTTTGCCCTGCGGTTTGTAAGCATTATATAAGGGCATTAAGGCATAGTGGACAGTGTTTAGGTCATACGCTGTTCCCTCAAGCATGTATCGACATTCCAGTCCCATCGACCGTTGCTTTGTTGATAAGCATTGCAGTCACCCCATCTATACATACGAGCGGACCAATTCAAGCCAAGTTTTGTTGGTATAGTAATCAACTTCGATTATCCCCTCGGTGGAGCATTTCAAATTTTTACTTTGTACTTCATTTTACCGTACTTCCTGTGTATGTTTTTGTTCGTATTTTATTTCGTATGGGCAATTTCTGTAGCGGTAAACATACAACTGACTTTATTCGATGCACTTATTTCACGAATTGATGACATAAGTAGAGACTATAATGACTTACCGAGGGCAAGAGTCAGAACGGACACATTTATTCCAACGATAAACACAGCCATTGCCGTCTGTCTGTGTCCAGAGGTATCCGTGAAAGGTATCAGAAGAACTGCCGCCGACAACAAATTTAAGAAGATAGCGATGAGGGAGAGCATCTGGAGCCAATGTTCAAAGTAGTCTTTGATTGGTTTGCAGTAAGCATGTAATGTTATAAACATCATCGACAGCGCAATGGTGGCACCTAGCGTAAGTGGATCCTGCGAACCGTAAAGAACGATCAGAACTGTCTGCATCACTTTGCGAGACAGTTCGCCGATTTCCCAGTACCAATATTCAGGCTTGTAATTTTCACATAAGAATCGAATATGGAGAGGGTATTTCTGACCAATAGAAGCCCGTACGTTAGTGCTGTCATCTAATTCTAATTCGTTAGCGCTACCATCCAATGCTAGTTCATCTGAATCCTCTGTTGTCACATGACTGATGTCGTCTGCCATATTTGGAAGTTCTTGATCCGTAACTGCTTGTAAACTTATTTGCGGGTTGATATCTGATGGCATGTCTTCATCATTATTGTCTCCATTCTCTTCATTTATTAGTTGTTCTCTGCAGTCGAAGTCATTATCGATAAAATCAATGTTAGGAAGCGTGTTGTTGGAATGTCTTTTCGAAACGCCACTGTAGATCATACACAGCAAGCATAAAGGATAGCCAATGACGTATATCAAAGCTACATAAGCTGCCGTGATGTAATCTCTATGCTTCGGCGCATCACAGTCAATGGCATAATCCGATCGCAAACGTTCCACGCATGTGTCACCCGTTTCGTCAATGCAAAATTGTTGACAGGTAGCTGGCATCAATCCAAGAATCACGTCACATAAACTGGGGTAGGTGATGAAAGACATTAACACTATAAAGAGATAACACTTTGTACGCAGAGGTGTAAGTTTTGTAGTGGTGAGCTGTATGGGAATTGATGCTCCTTTCCTGAAACGACCACTGAGGTATAATACTCTAAGTCCATAGGCTGCCATTGGTAGAATCAGGATCAGGCAACAAAATAAAACCCCAAGAACGAATTCGTCGTAGATACTAAATTCCATCTGCGTAATGTAACAGCAAGGTTTTGCCAGAAGCTTGAAAATATTCAGCTCTAATGCTTTGAAGACAGAACCAAGATTTACTATCTTACTTGGCCAATGAATATCGTGAAGGGATGTAAATATAGCACCAGCTATTTGATAATATCCAAGTAAGATCTTGAACCTCGCAATGAGAATATCTAGAGGGAACGGTGGGTTTTATCTCGTCGTTTAAAATCCATATTGTGATCGCAACAAAAATACAAATGATAACGATTACGCCAAAAAGCTCCAAAATCAAATGCCACAACGGCGGACACTTCACACAATATTCAAACCATGAATAGAATCCTGCCATACATGTAGAACACATCCATCCTTCATATCCATCCGCGCAAGAGGCGTTCAATCTATTCCCGGTATCGGGCATGATTCTTTGCCTCGCAAGCATGGGAATGGTTTGGGTAGCCTTCCGTCAAATTTGATCGTTGATTGTTGGTAGTCTCGTCCAGTTATAATAATATTGGCCACATATTGTGAATATTTTGTCAACTGCAGATCACTCTCGTTTTTATAAAAGCTCCAAGTCCACCAGTAACCCGGCATTAGTCGTTGGTATTCCTGACTGCATTGAACACCGTCCCCCGGACACGAATGACAACGCCCAAATCTATCCGTCCTGTAGTATTCATCGAGACATGGGCATGCTCGAAATCCCGCCAGTTTAGATTTATTGGTACCGGTTGGACACACATCCACAGTCAGCTGCATTGGTCCCAGGTGCTTGGTCTGGTGAAACGAAAGTGCCAGGGTTACACAGGTTACATCCAATTCCTCCGTATTTCCGCGATATTTGGCCACTCCTGTTCTGATAGAATCCACCTGTTGATCAATAATAGAATTAAATACAGAATGTTTATTATGATGCATCTCGTACTATAATACTATAGGATATTATATTCTATTTCACATCCTCTGGACCATGTGGACAGTGACATAACTTACTGGAGCAGCATGGGGTGCACGTGTATGTGACTTCCGTCTCAATGTCTTCGCATGCGTGTTTACACCAGTTCCTCGGTATAGATGAGGTGACCGTTGTTTACATCCGATGTTTATCAACAAACGCAACGGTCGAAGGGACTGGACTGTCGATACACGATTGAGGGAACAGCATGTATGACCACAACACTGTCCGCTATGTCAGATTGCCCTTTATAATGCTTTGGCGCGAGTTCTAAAGCACGGGTCCTAAACAAAACAGAATGCGTGCGCAAACTGTCGGTCAAAGAACAATGGCAACTAGCCACGTTTTGCCCGGTGTGACGTCACCTGTCACCCCATCTATAGACACGCACGTTTATGAAGTGCAATTAGTAAATGACGTAGTTACTGACTGGTGATTATGGGCTCTTTAGCGATCGATTTGATGGTTATTCGTAAGTTTACGAGTATATTGTATAAAGCGTATAAAGAGAGACGTGAAACGAACAACTTTAAATGCATACAGAAAATGAGATATCTTTTGATTTGATTGTTATTCGTAAGTTTACGAGTATATCGTATACGCCTACAAATCCTTGTAGATCTATTCCCAATTTACCGGCCTTTTAGTCTATATCAGCGGTAGTAAAAATCACAGGTGGTCAGCAACTGCCAGGACTGGTGTGGATGTTGCCCAAAAATCTGATCACATACGTTCCATCGTCCTGTTTAGCTTGAGTCCATTGGGCTACATGTTAAACTAAAATCTGCTATAAATCGTCATTTCTTTTGAAATTTGAGCTTTATATTTGACAAAATCTGAAATCGAACTGGTTTTTAAACAAATTCAAGTTCAAACATTGAATTTCTTAACACAAGAACTTTGAAAAGTCGCGTGTCGGGCTAAAAAAGTCCACCCAAGAATTGTTTAATTCAACACATTGACCGCATGCTGGAGAGACCCTAAGGCAGACTGTCTACAATCTAGCCACATGAATTAACACACGCGGTGACTTTCAGCCACGTTGGGCTAGTTTTAAAACTAAAATATGATCCAGGGATAATATATTGTGACTTTTTTTCGAATTTTAAACTTTTGATTTGAATACATTTTTGATTTGAATAAATTTTAAATAGTACTAATTTCAATGACAAATTGAGTTAAAGTGTGAATTCTCAACACAACAACTTTCAAAAGTAAGACTTTGGGCTACTTTCCACCCATGTTCCTACCATGGACAAAACTAGGATACCACCTGGCGCGGCGGGGCCTTGAGCAGTGCTTGGCCAGCGAGCCAGGCTAGAAAATACACAGGAGGCACCATGCCCTTGGCAAAATTGGTTCTGGAAAAAAGGGATATTTCTATAAGGTCTTGTAGGTGTAATGTAAATTGGTTGTTTGAAGGGTATGCCTATGTTAACGCTTTCCACGCGGCAGGCGCATGCAGACGACGTTCCAAAACTTCACAAAATGTTTTAAAATGTGACAATTATTAATGTTCATTACCACATCTTGGTACCACCATGGGAAATGCATTAAAAAAAGTACAAATATGCCTAGTATTGGTTCAGTAATTCTTGGAACTTTGAATTGTGAAAGGTTTCTGAAAAGTCTGTTTTGTATGGTAAAACTGATAGCCGCGATGGAAGTGTTAAAGCGGTGTAAGAAAGGTGCTAGTGTTCAGAGATACGACAACTTACCTGCTGGACATTTGATGCATTGAAATTCAGTCAAGTCGCCGTAAGTACCTTGTTTGCAAGGCGTGCACTTTCTAGCATTGCATTCAAAACCACATTTTCTCAAGGCATCGTATGATGTGCGATCGACGGCCAAGGCAATACCAGTAACGTTATTATCCCCAATAATGAATCTAAGTGATCATAAGTATTAAGTTTGGAATGTTGAAAAAATCAGCCGACCGGGTCGATGAAGCCGTCTAACTAAAACGTGTCTGAGTAAATCTTAAAATAATTTCATACTTTCTACCTAAAATCCCGATGAAATTATTCTAAGATCTTATTGATCATATTTAACACAATTCAATATAATACTTTGATGAGAAATATAAGAAGACGCTTATATCAGTGTCAATTAATCGATTACAACGATGAAGATATCCATGCCGAGACAAACGAGTCTAATCCCATATTGACCAAGAGCCCATTGACGGAGCCAGGGGGCCTGGGGGCACGTGCCCCCCCCCCCCCCCCGGATCATGAAAGGGGCCCAGAAGACATAAAAAGAGGGGGGGAAAGAATGAGAGAGAGAGAAGGGGGAGGGGAGTAAAGAGTTGAGGAGAAGGAGAGAAAGAGACAGTGAGGAGGGAGTGATGAAACTTGGCACTTACTCTGCATGTTGGGGATGTTTAAGTTTTTAAATAAAGAACGGTACCCTAACGCTGCTGATCTTTCATATTTGTTATTATAAATTTCTATTTTATTTTAGTTGCTAGTATAGGTATCATTTTATTTTTATTTGCTCTTATATTATTACATATAGAATGTCTTATTGCCTCGAGCGCAATCAACTATCGGTCGGACTGCCGGCGATGTATATTTCATGATTCAATAATATTTGCAAGCAAACGCGAAATCCGCCACCGTCTGCACGTGGTAGCGTGTTTAAAAAGAGTGCCTATAAAATCCATTAATACAATATGCGTACAGACTGTCAATAGTATTCCTCGCGCGAACATGCGTTGTGAAACATTTCAAGTTTTCTTTTTGCTTCATTATTCATTATTAACCAGTGGCGTAACCAGAGGGGAGGGCGGGGGTGGGGGAGGGCGAAGGGGGGGGGGGGGGGGGGGCGATCGCCTCCCAATATTGACGTCGTGTCGGTTGAGATTGGCACTGTCGGTTCATTTGACAAGAGGAATCATGGAATTATGATGGTCAAAAGTACACAGATGAAAAATGTTCGCGCGCTACGCGAGCATATGTGTCCCCAAAATGCAATATTCTTTAACACAAGTCGAAAATGTAAAGTCGAAAATGTTCGCGCGCGTAGTGACCCAGAACAATGCTGTCGGTTGACTTCATTTCTTGCCCCCCCCCCCCCCCCCCCCCCCCCCCCCCCCCCCCCATATCAATAACCTAGATACGCCACTGTTATTAATTGAGGAGAATATATGCTAGGAGAGCCTTACAAATGACTCTAATAAGAGGCTAAAAATCTACAGCTTCAAGGGGTTCCGCCCTTAACCCGCGCCGGGGCTTTGCCCCTGGGACCCAACCGGCCCCTTAAGCGGGCCCCTGGACCCCACGCCGATTTTTGATAGTGCCCCCGGATAAAATAATCCTGACTACGCCTATAGAATCTGTACAAACAATGTTTGATTTCTTTATGATACTCACATTTCGATGTCAATTGAATATTTCGGCCATTTATACAGATGAGAGCCAGATAGATATCTAAAATTAAAATAATATCGCGAGATCTGATGTTAAGGTGGGGGGGGGGGGGGGGGGGGGGTGGGGGGGGGGGGAGGGCGAACTCCACACCATTTACGTAACAACGGGACTCAACGCTTCATAATCAAATGGTATTCATTATACAGTCCTCAAAATGAGTAACTGAACA